>CAWUFW010014412.1:70000-415282 GCA_963921515.1 Calotriton arnoldi
TCACCCACCTGCGGGCGCAGGAGAGGTGGGAGGAAGGCAACGCCGTCCGCCTGCCGCCCGCGCAGCGAGACGGCCCAGGCACCCCGTTCAAGGCTTCCCCTCTGGGAGTCAGACTGCACCGTTGGGAGAAAAAAAAACATTGCCAGGCGCTCGGCCCGGGAGTCCACCCCACCCACCCACCCGGGGGGCGAGGGAAGGGGGCTCCCGGAGCGACGGGAGCAGGCAGCACCACAGCCGCCGGTCCCTCCCGGGGTAACCCAGGAGGGACCACACGAGTCTTCAAACCCTTCAGCCCGGCCACACGGGACCGGGTCGAACCGGGTACCTGGCAACGAGGGAGGGTCGCCCCACCTGCACATCAGCCATCCGTCGCCGGGCGGCCCCGAGCTGTGCCAGCAGGCTGGCGATCAGCCCACCACCACCCTCGCCTGGGTCGGAGGCGCCGGAAGGGAAGAGCCAGGCGGCTCCCCATCCCGCACGCCTCCCACCAAGAGGAGCCGGGGTCCCCTCGCAGGCCCTCGGCCCCTTCTCTTCCAGGCCACCCTGCCGCACAAGAAGGGCCGCTCCTCGGTCGCCCGGAACCCGGCCCTTGGCATAGAGGCAGGCCGGGGGGGACAGGGCCCAGGCCTGGAGCACACGACCCGGGGCCCGGAGGGGCTCCTGGACCCAGCCGGGGCCCCTGGACACAGCCGGGGCCACCGGGCCCAGAGGCGCAGGGGAAGCCTCCCCGGGACCACGGGACCCCCGTCCCGGGCACCCTGCCACGCAGCAGGACTGAAAACGGAGCCCGGGGTGGGGAGGCCGCCCTCCCCGGGGCCCTCAGGGGCCCCGGACGGAGCTCCTGAACCCAGCCAAGCGAGGGGGGCTCCCCGGGCACAACGGAACCCCGTCTCGGACCTTTGGCATAGCGTCATGCCGGGGGACCGGGCCCAGGGCTGGAGCACCTGACCCGGGGCCCACAGGGGCCCCTGGACCCAGCCGGGGCTCCCGGGCCCAGAGGCGCAGGGGAAGCCTCCCAGGGAACACAGGACCTCATCCCAGGCACCCTGCCACGCGGCAGGACCGAGGACGGAGCCCGGGGTGGGGAGGCCACCCTCCCCGGGCCCTCAGGGGCCCCGGACGGAGCTCCTGAACCCAGCCAAGCGAGGGGGCTCCCTGGCACGACGGAAGCCCGTCTCGGACCTTTGGCATAGCTGCAGGCCGGGGGACGGGGCCCAGGGCTGGAGCACCCGACCCGGGGCCCGGAGGGGCCCCTGGACCCAGCCGGGGCTCCCGGGCCCAAAGGCGCAGGGGAAGCCTCCCCAGGCCCACGGGACCCTGTCCCGGTCACCCTGCCACGCGGCAGGACCGAGGACGGAGCCCAGGGTGGGGAGGCCGCCCTCCCCAGGGCCCCTGGGAGCCCCTGAACCCAGCCGAGCAGGGGGAGGCTCCCCGGGCCCACGGGACCCCGTCCCGGGCATCGTGCCACACGGCTGGCCCGGGGACGGACCCCAGGCTGGGGCAGCATCCTAGCCTGTCCAGCTGAGGACCGCTAGGCCGAGAGGGGTTCCGGCGTGCCCTGTCCCTAGTAATCCGGAGGAAGGCCACCCTCCTTTCTGGTAACCCGTGTGCATCGCGAGACTGAGGGGACCCTGGGAACGGATGCACCCGACCTCCTGGAGCCCTGGCTGGGATTGGGGAGGCAAATGAGCCCTCATCGGGACTTCCAGGCCGATTGGAAAGCATTGCGTGCGACCAGATGGCTGAGGGGATAGGAGCGACCAGATGGCCGGGACCGAAAGGACGCCCATCTGCCCACCCCCGAGCCTTTGCGGTAGGGCTCCCGCCTGCCCTTGCAGGGTCCGGGGGCTCCGCTTCCCGGGTGCTCGGGGGACCGCGGCCGGGCCTTAGGCACGGGGAGGCCAGCCGGAGCTCTTGGGCCCGGACGCCCGGGGGAGGACTGCCCGGGACCCATGGAGCCCGTCCCGGGCACCTTGCCACACCGTGGGCCGGAGGAGGGAGCCCCGGATGCCTCAGGAGGTGTTGTCCGGGCATAGCCCATCTGGTCCCCGGCAGAGTACCGCCAGCCCGGGAGGGGTGTCCCGGCATACTCTGCCCCTAGTAATCCGGAGGAAGGCTACCCCGCTTTCTGGGAATCCGTGCACACCGCAAGGCTCAGGGGACCCTGGGCGCGAACATGCCCGACCTCCTGGAGCCCTGGCTGGGGTCCGGGAGGCAAATGAGCCCTCATCGGGACTTCCAGGGCAGCCCGGCCATCTGGTCGCCCCATTGGAAAGCATTGCGTGCGACCAGATGGCTGGGGTCGAAAGGACTCCCATCTGCCCGCCCCGAGCCGAGCCTTCACGGTAGGGCTCCCGCAGGGCTCAGGGGCTCCGCGTCCCGGGGGCTCGGGGACCCCGGCTGGGCCTCAGGCACGGGGAGGACCACGGGAGCTCTCGGGCCCGGGCGCCCGGGGAGGACTGCCCGGGACCCATGGAGCCCGTCCCGGGCACCTTGCCACACCGTGGGCCGGAGGAGGGAGCCCCGGATGCCTCGGGAGGTGTTGTCCGGGCATAGCCCATCTGGTCCCCGGCAGAGTACCGCCAGCCCGGGAGGGGTGTCCCGGCATACCCTGCCCCTAGTAATCCGGAGGAAGGCTACCCCGCTTTCTGGGAATCCGTGCGCACCGCAAGGCTCAGGGGACCCTGGGCGCGAACATGCCCGACCTCCTGGAGCCCTGGCTGGGGTCCGGGAGGCAAATGAGCCCTCATCGGGACTTCCAGGGCAGCCCGGCCATCTGGTCGCCCCATTGGAAAGCATTGCGTGCGACCAGATGGCTGGGGTCGAAAGGACTCCCATCTGCCCGCCCCGAGCCGAGCCTTCACGGTAGGGCTCCCGCCTGCCCACGCAGGGCTCAGGGGCTCCGCGTCCCGGGGGGCTCGGGGACCCCGGCTGGGCCTCAGGCACGGGGAGGACCACGGGAGCTCTCGGGCCCGGGCGCCCGGGGGAGGACTGCCCGGGACCCATGGAGCCCGTCCCGGGCACCTTGCCACACCGTGGGCCGGAGGAGGGAGCCCCGGATGCCTCGGGAGGTGTTGTCCGGGCATAGCCCATCTGGTCCCCGGCAGAGTACCGCCAGCCCGGGAGGGGTGTCCCGGCATACCCTGCCCCTAGTAATCCGGAGGAAGGTTACCCCGCTTTCTGGGAATCCGTGCGCACCGCAAGGCTCAGGGGACCCTGGGCGCGAACATGCCCGACCTCCTGGAGCCCTGGCTGGGGTCCGGGAGGCAAATGAGCCCTCATCGGGACTTCCAGGGCAGCCCGGCCATCTGGTCGCCCCATTGGAAAGCATTGCGTGCGACCAGATGGCCGAGGGGAGAGGTGCAACCAGATGGCCGGGACCGAAAGGACTGCCATCTGCCCGCCCTGAGCCGAGCCATAGCGGTAGGGCTCCCGCATGCCCTTGCAGGTCTCCGGGCTCTGCACCAGGGACCCTTGTCCCGGGCAGATGGACACTTGGCAGGCGGCAGGACGGGGGCTCCCAAACCCCAGGCCCTGACCGAAACGCAGTCCCCGGGGCCGGTCCATGCTTCTCATCCCAGCCAGGCCGGGGAGATCGGGGAGCCTGCCCAGGCACGAGGGACCCCTGTCCCAGGCACACGGACCCTCAGGACGTGCACTCGTTTTCCACACATTTTTTCCAAAGTTCTGCGTAGTGGCGCTACGCCAACTACGCCCAGCCCTAATATGTAGTAAAAGGGGAGTCACAGACGTGGCAACCACTTTATGTGCCACATCACAGCGACAGTAAACTGCGTGCACAGGCCCTGCAATGGCAGAGGCCTGAGACAGGTTTGAAAGGCTACCTTGGTGGGTGGCGCAAGCAGCGCTGCAAGCCCACCAGTAGCATTTAATTTACTGGCCCCGGTAATCTGAGATACCACTTTACAAGGGACTGATAGGTAAATTAAATTAGCCAAACAGGTGTAGACCAATCTTACCATGTGTACCATAGAGAGCACATGCACTTTACACTGGACAGCAGTGATAAAGTGCCCAGAGTCCTAAAACCACCAACACCAGGTCAGAAAAAATACCAGGAGGAAGGCAAAAAGTTCAGGGATGACCCTACAAAAACGGCCAAGTCCAACACAACCCCCTTCCAGCCAAAAGCCAGGGTAGACCAATCATTACCTTGATGGGCTTCCCTGCTTGGGGCTATAGAACATGGACGCAGGCCTGCAACTGCAGGGGCACACTCCAGTTCTACGCCAATCTGAACCCATGTGATTCCCACTGTCCAAGCTCCCAGGACCAACCAAGTTACCCCACTGGGACTCCATAGCTGTCCGCGGCCAGGACCAGTCCCTGGGCCATCCAGATGTCTCTGGTCCTTGCCATCTCACAGAGTGGGGGGCGGTAGCCCCAGGTACATAGTATCCATTCTCCACTCTAACTCTCATCAGTGCAGTTCTAAACTGCCACTGATCCCCCAACCCAGGGTCTGCACCCTCAGCCTGACCAGAGGTCACGGGTGAGGCTCTCCTCCCCCTACCTCTCCTTCTGGGGTTCTGTACTCTCCTCCTAGGAGAGGCACCCTCAGAACCAAAAACTGTCTGGACGCTGGAATCAGTCCTCCCACACAATTCTCCCACCAGTTCAGGACCTTTCTCTTGCAACTGGTCTCCCAACCTAGGGTCTAAACCCTCAGGTTGAACCGGGGTCAGAGGCGAGGACTCCCTCCCTTTGCACCCCCTTCCAGAGTTCTGCACCCTCCCACATGGAGTGGTACCCCCAGAACACAAAACGGAAGGGACACTGCTTACAGATGTCCTTCCCTCCAGGTCAGGCAGAACCTGAACCTGGCTTCCCAACCCACCCTACACCCTGCGGCTGAGCACCCGCCTGGCACACCAGGACTTCCTGGGGAGCACGCATGCCCCCCCAAGGGTAACACATAACTCATGTGTTGTGTGAGAGTCTGCCTGGCACTGATCTCCAGAACCCTGTCCATCTGACAGGGCGCGAAGACCCCCCAAAACAAAAGTGGTGTCGCCATGGTCACTCCTAGGAGGCTCAACCCTTATGGCTGGCCCCTAACCCACTGGTTCTCCCACTGGGGACTTTCTCCCCCTCTCACCCCTCCATCTGGACTTCTGCACCCTCCACTTAGGAGCGGCACCGCCAGACACCAGAACTGATGGAGCTCTGCTTACAGATGCTCCAAGTTCTCCTGACACTAGGAGATCCCCCTCAGTGGATGGCCTACCAGTACAGCCTAGGCTCCCCAACTGGTGTTCCCTTAGGGAACACTCCAGGCCCTGAGGCTGGGTTTCGGGCACCTTGGGACGCATCCCATTCTCACTCCTTCTCCGCGGAGACAGGACGTGAGTCCCTACACCCGTCCCACTACACCGGGACCTATCTGGGCTACTAAGAACCTTTCCCACCACCCTGGGCTGGGAAATACTTGAGCCACTCCTCTTAGGGTCACTCCCCAATGCCTCCTCAGACCCTCTGGCACTCACCCAGAGGTCTGCCTCCCGTGCAAGCTCCCTCAGATCAGAGAACTCAGGAAAACAACAAACGGAACATGTGCTCTCTGACAATCAGATTAAACAGCCTTTCAAAATTGTTTGCCGTGCTACCCATCACCCAACCTTCCAGTGCATCACAACATCCATCCACAAACTCCCCCCAAGACTGGTGAGACAGTTTCCTACTGCCCCAGAACCTCAACCTGTACCCTTAAGGTGTGACACCCTCTTTCTGGGAACTAGGTACCATGTTCTGGGATCTGGGAGTGGAACATCCTACACTGGACTCACTTTTGCTGCCACCACTGGACCCCACCCTCACTGGTGAATCCAGACCACTAAAACTACGCTCAGGGGACATATCCTCAAGAGCTAGCTTTTCCCTGGCGAAGGCCCTCTCTGCCTCCGCCATCCTCTCCTGCGCTAAGACCCTTTCAGTCTCTAGCTTTTTCTCCTCCACGCACAGCTGCGCTAGCTCCAACCTGAGCCTTTCCAATGGCAGCTGATGCTCCCTTTTTTCCCTCCTATCCACCCACTCCTCTGGGGACAGGAAAAGGGATGGGGCACTGCCCCCGGCACTGGACCCAGCAAGGCACTCCCTCTCTACCGGGTCCTCACTATCTACTGGCGTCCCTGCCCTGTCATTTTCTCCCTCTTGCTCAAACTCTCCAGGGCCACTGCCCTCTAGGGGTGCTGGTCGGGGACCCCCCCTCTCAGAGACCTCACTGAACTCGGGGTCCTCCTTCCCAGACTCCTCCCTCACCCAGTTTTTGGATGTCCAACAGGCCAACACGGCCTCCTGCAGTTCCACCTTCCTGGCAGACCTACTCACTTGACACCCAAGATCCTGACAGAACCTCTTTAGGTCCTTCACAGTTTACCTGACATGACTGACACTTTAGGGGTGTCACCAAAATTTAGAAGAGCAGGAAAACACAATTCAAAATGACACTTTTGTGGAGAAATAAAAAAAAATCGGGAGAAATCCCCAAACCATGTGATTGTCTAAATGCAGAGTTTGTAGTGCAACCATGCATCACTGTGGTACTGCGCAAACGCAAGTCCTATCCCACCGCTGCCAACAATGTTAGAAATAGGATTTCTGGTTGGCTAGGGCTTGCGCCTAAGCCAGGCAGAACCCACCACTCTAATCAGGGCAAGGGAGTTACATGCTGAAGATAACCCCTGCTCGCCCCCTTGGTAGCTTGGCACGAGCAGTCAGGCTTATCCCAGAGGCAATCTGTAAAGCGTTTGCACAACACACTAACACAGCAGCGACACACTAGGCACACCACAAAAGAAACTCCACACAAGGTTATATAAAAATAGCCTTTGTATTATGCATAAAACACATTAGTACGCAATTACATATATACACTGTGCCACCTGGCACTAGGTATGACTTTACAGGGGATTATATACATTACAGGGCCAATCGGGCCACTGTCATCACCATTAGAACCACATCACAATTAGTGAGAACAACCAGTAGCTACTGGTAACCTTACAGGTAGCATAAACGCATTATGCATCACATCTTGGGCATCATCCTAAATCATCAGTGCACCACAGTAGACTCCTGAGGTGCACACCTCACCTTAGGGCCTTACGCCCCACCAGAACACAAGGTGATCTCCAGGCCAACTGGCCTTCCTCGGTGGCCTGTCTGGTCCTGTAATGCCCTCTGTCCAAAAATCAGGGATCTCTGAGCACATGGCTTTGTCTGAGCCACCAGGCTGCCTATGCAGCAGGGTACTGGCCCCAGTCGGCCGGCACACAAATGGGAGCACGGGTGCAACTCAACCGTGTCTCTCAGTGACACCAAACAAAATGCCCCCCACGTTGCAGCTGCCCGCGATCTGGCGGCGCAACTGTACAATTCGCACCAGGCACCAACAGTGCCTTGTGAGCACCACTCACCGGGGCTCCTCTGGTGCAACTGACAACCAAGCAGGCACCCGCAGTGTGCTTTGGGAGCCCCCCTCACCGAGGCTCCTCTCGCAGGGAAATCAGCACCCGCAGGCACCAACAGTACTCCCCTCCAGGCCCCACTCACCGGGGTTTTCTCCTGTGCAGGGGGGAGACTCAAGAAGGATGCAGCCACAGGTAGCTCGTGAGGCTCCGATCCTCTCCTCAGGACGCGGGGCTCCTCTTCACTGGTCGCACACGGCGGTGCACAGCTGCTGCGAGCCCTCCCGAGGCTCGGCTTCTTCCCGTTCTCAGGGTCCCACCCACAACCAGGAAGGCTGCGGTCACGGGGAGCCCGCGAGACTCCGGCCCTCTTCTCCCGGGGTCCGGTGAGCCCGTGGGGCTCTGTCTCCAAATGCAGGCACGCAGGTCTCTCCTCCTCAGCACAGGGAGCCCCGCCCACCGTCAGGCATCCACACGCCTGACTTCCTGCCTTTCTCCTCGGCCGGCAACCGTCTCCTCCTGTGGCCACGCGGGGGTCCCTCAGTGCGGAGCGGAGTCTCCGTCGATCCCCTCTCCTTTCCTGGCAACACACGGGGCTCCCACCAGCACACGGGGGCCCGCCCCCCTCCAGACACAATCTTGCCTGACTTCCGGGTGCCACTTCCGCCCTGATTGGTCCGCCGTGCGTGGCGCTGCCCGGCCCACAACCAGGCAGCCCACCTGGCTTCCTGGATGCCGCGGTAACAACAACAAAGCACTCTACAACCTTTTAAGGCACAGGGAGCCCACACCAGGGCTCAGGTACACAGGGCCAGGACAATCAAGATGGAGCTCTCAGCCCCAAAATCGCGCAGGGCAGAGCTGGGCCCAGGCAGGCCAGCTCACAGGGCCCTCCAGCAGGGGGGGCACTCCTTTGTGGCAGTTCCTCCCGGCGCCCAGCAGTCCTTCAGCAACACAGCTCCACACAGGTTCCAACAGCCATGGGGTCACAGCCCCAATATTTATCCTATTAGTGTCTTTGTTCTCCCCCTGTCACAGGGCTCAGTGCCCGGTCCAAACCAGTTCTGGGGGGTACCTCCATACATTTGTTTACAGTGCACAAACACCCTCATTGTCAGTGTAGGCTCTGGCCCCAGATACACCACAGGGGGGCGGAGCCAGCATTGTACAAGGCAGGCACAGACCTATTCAGGATCAGGGACTACTCCTCCCACTACTCCAAATGCAGGTCAGGCCCATTCAGCCTAGCGCTGACTCACCCATTCCCTCTGGAGCCACTGCACCTCCCCAGTCTCTGTCACTCCAGAGCCAGACATGCAATACACAACAGGCAGGCACAAAGACACATAGCACACAGAAATGCCAACTTCTAAAAGTGGCATTTCTAAAATAGTGACAATAAATCTGCGCAGACCATTACGCAGCATTTATTACCACTATTCCAAACATACCAAACTTGAGCACGCTACTCCTCTCAGATCAGGAATTACCACTGAAACACTTATCAGGAAATCCCCAATGCATTCCTATGAGAGGGCAGCCTCACAGTAGTGAGAAACCAAAATGGATGTTTGTCACTACCAGGACATGCCACACAGTTAAAGCACATGTCCTACCTTTTACCTACATTGCACCCTGCCCATAGGGCTAGGTAGGGCCTACCTTAGGGGTGCGCGCACAGGCCATGCAATGGCAGAGGCCTGAGACAGGTTTGAAAGGCTACATTGGTGGGTGGCGCAAGCAGCGCTGCAAGCCCGCCAGTAGCATTCATTTTACTGGCCCCGGGTATCTGAGATACCACTTTACAAGGGACTGATAGGTAAATTAAATTAGCCAAACAGGTGTAGACCAATCTTACCATGTTTACCATAGAGAGCACATGCACTTTACACTGGACAGCAGTGATAAAGTGCCCAGAGTTCTAAAACCACCAACACCATGTCAGAAGAAATACCAGGAGGAAGGCAAAAAGTTCAGGGATGACCCTGCAAAAAGGGCCAAGTCCAACAGTGTCCTATCTATATTTTACTACACAGGCTAACAGTGAATCAATGAATGAATGAATAAGGCACTTTTGAGCGCAACTATGCACATCATTCACCTAACAGATATCTTTGTGCTGCAAACGGAGATCATCAAGTGTGGTACTTAAAAAGACAAGGCAACAACAACAAAAAATGACTTTTGTCCTAGTATAAAATCACTTGAAGAACACTTTTTTAGTTTTACCAGAAAACATACATTTAAAACTCTTTCAGCCTTTTTAAAAAAACAACTTTTATCTGCTGAATTGATTTCAGCCTGGTTGTAGTTACAGGTCAATCAATCAGTCAGTCAGCATTCGTAGAGCGTGGCAAGGTCAACCCAGGTGTTATCTGGGCGCTAGGGTGCGAGGTCTCTGTCGGAAAGCCAGGTCTTGAGGAAAGAGCAGGAAAAGGCAAAATAGAGGGCAGAAAAACGAGCGGAAAAGGCAAAACAGAGGGCAGAAAAATGAGCAGAAAAGGCAAAACAGAACAGGAGAGGGCAAAACATAGGGCATAAAAACGACTGTTTAGATTAATTTATTAGATTAATCTAAACAGATTAATTATTTACACTTATGTCGTGTGGTTTGTGGACTCGTGTGATTTGCATTACTAAGTTAGCTTAGGCCTGGCTGCCATGATGCCTCTTTGCGCACGTTACTTTGTGCCCCCCAGCCTCTGCTATTTTGGGACTATCTGCCTTTCACATTCTTCCTTGTTGCTTTTGGGTTGCGTCTGTACATTGTGTACAAGGTCGGAAAACAATGTGCCTTGTTCTTGCTGATCTGGTCAGCCCCTCGTAATTAGACATAACACTGAATGCCACTGCACTGAAGGAATTCAGGTGCCTTTAATATTGTGATTTCCACTGTTGGGGACACTTCGGAGAAAAACCTTTCCAGAGAGAAGAGCTGTGCTTGTCTGATGATGTAACCATTGCATCTAGCTATTGAGGTATGGGGGTCTGCCAGCCAAAGCCCAGAGGTCTTCTGTTTTTATAATAAACTAGATACTAGCACGGGGAGGGTGGTGTACTCATTTAGCTATATATTGACAGCTTTATGAAATGCTTTCCCCGTTTATATTCTATGGAATTGTAACTATGCTTATTGTTTTATTCTTATGCATTATGCTGATAGTACTGACACGTGTACTGTACCTTAGAACACGTTAATTAAAATAAACATTTTAAACTATACAGTGTCTCTCATTACGCACGTAGTGGACAGGTATGAGTGAGTTATGAAAGGGTGTTCTTGCTTCTGCGAGTCCTGAGAGAGAGATACCGTGTTCTGGGTTGTCTAATAATTAGCAGCATTGTTGCTAAGAAGACGCTAAAGCTAGTCGGATTGGGGTGTTAGGTACTAAGGGGTATGGTTGGCTCACCACTATATTCCGAGGTCCTATTATCCTGTGCATAGCTCTGTGTATGTACAGAATCCCTACAACATGGCGAAACCAACGAGTGGGCTGCATATCTGCGAGACGCTTGAGTAGTTCTTGTGCTTGTCCACAACTCCCTTCACAAACGCTTCCGGAAGCGTGTGTGACGGTGATACGTCCTATATTGACGTTTTTATAGGTTCTTTCAAGCTTGAAGTTAGTAAAAGGTTTCTTTAAAAATACCCTCTATTGTGCTGCCACATATTAGGTTGTCGAAAACTTTTAGCCTTATAATGGCTGTACAAATTGCGGCACATAGCCGCGCTGCGCTCCGAGCTCACTTAACAGTGTATGGAGTGCCTGACGCGGGTGTCGATTTGATCTTTGTGGTACAAGCAGATCCAGCTTACCACTTTGAGGTATTTTACTCTTGGGTCACTTTTCCTGCGGTGGATGGGGCTGATAATTTGTTCCATGAATATGAAGCCACCGTTGTTCCTAATAACTATAGACCGTATAGGAATCTTGAAGTACCGCTCACGGCGTGGCAACACCGTGTTTGGTTTGATGGCGTCCTCCCCCAACCGGTTACCGCGGTTCGTTTAGGCCCCTTAACAATTGATGGGGCCACTTGGCCTGTCTTGGCCGGGTATACTCCACATCCGCGGTATATGACAGTGGCAGTCGCTGAACTGCGTCATATGCATTCGTCTTTAATACGAGTGCACAGAGCTTTAGTACAATATGTTACAGGCAACATCCAGGCAGCCCCGCCTGGAGTTGCAGCCCATCCAGCTGGAGCAAGCGGTGTAACTATAAGTGCTGTCATGGTTAATTCGGTGATGGGCAAACGCCCACAAAATAAGGACAATTTACCTTATTGGCTTGCAGAGAAATTTGACCAGCTGGAGGCAGTTTTTCCAAATACTACTCCTGTGGATAAACACAGGATTTTGACGATTAGTTTGCCAAAAGACTTAGTACCCGAGTTGACTGCATGCAACAACTGGGGTAGGGTATTCACTGCAGTATATGCGAAGTGTTTCGGCACTCCTTCCATGATGGTTCTCCCCGCTGTGATTAAACGAGTACAGGATGAACATGGCCCTGAAGCGGCTGTGGAATTAGGGATGAGACTGGTGGGAGTGTTCGACGTAGTAGCTGAGTTGATCCTTGCGAATGTCAAGAGCGATGCGGTTAACTTTCAAGTAGCTAATGCTTTGGCATTAGTCCCAGAACTGGACAGGCCGCGCGAGTTACCAAAAATTATTGCCCAGGCTTACAAAACAATTGGCTGAAATAGCCTGGGAGTTAAGCCTTTTGCTAAAACGCAAACTCAATCGCAACAACAACCGAAAACTCAGTCTGAGAAAGATGAGAAACCAGTTTTTACTAAAAAGAGCTGGAGGTTGAAAAAACAAGGTAAGCAACAGACGAAGTCGGGGTCGTGAGCCGCATCCCCGGTTTCTGTTTCTTCTGAACGCACATATGATTTGCGTGATAGGGCGAGAATTAGGTCTCCAGAGAGATTTCACGTCCCTGATTCGCGTTCTCCTCGTTCTTTACAGGAACCGACGCCTTCACAGGCTGGTGGAGGAGATCGTCAGGATAGAGGAAGAGGCCGAGAGGCTCCACAGGGGCGAGACCAACCTCGACAACAAGTCAGAGGGAAATCAGAAGAATTTCAACATCCTCACCCACAATTTCAGAAGATAAAGGTTGCCGCTGTAACAGCAAAATATGCCACAGACGGTGAGAACGAGACTCCTGAATTGGACGTGGGCAGTGACGCTCCTAGACAGCGCCGCGGAAGTTACCGTAGTGTGAGAGGCACTACGTCCTCATGTGGAGGCGACAGCAACTGAAACATTCGTTACTGTCGAGACAGCAGATACCAGAGTGGCACCCCCTGACAGATTATATAATATTGTCATTCAAATTGAAGGTGATATACAGCGTGTTATTAAAGGGATTTTTTGGGAGAATCTGACCTCCTCTTATGACATTTTGTTAGCGGAGGCGGATTGGCTGCCCCCATTCGTACTGGCTGCGCGTAAAGGAGAGGACGTAATCCTTCCGAGCTTTTCTCGACATGTCCCTAAGGACAAAGCGGAGGCTCTAGCAGCTGAATGGGCTGTGTCCTTGGCTCCAGCATTATACCGCAACCATGTGGGCTGGGATGAAGAATCACCACCCCATGAAATACCTTTGCGGTCGCTGCCACAGCCACAACCCCAATATCCCATTAAACGGGATGCAAAAGGCCCCGTTTCTGAAATTCTGACTCAGTTAGAATATCAGGGAGTCATTGAAACATGCATATCACCAATGAATAATCCCCTTTTCGCGATTTCTAAACCCGATGGATCGTACCGCTTAGTTTTAGATTACCGGCATTTGAACTCTCATTGTCGGACCTTTGCGGTGCAAAATACACATAGTTCTGCGCTAGTAGACAGTCTTGTTCGTAAGAAATACAAAACTACACTTGACCTATCCAATGAATTCTACACGCACAACTTGGCCTCGGAGAGTAGCCAATGGAGCGCTTTTACATCCGGTGGCAAATTATTCAAATTCCGGCGTTTACCTATGGGCTACTAAAACAGTCCAGGTGTATTCGCTGCACGTGTCGTCTCTTTGTTGGACGGCATAGACCCAGATGCATGTTCATACGTTGATGATATCTACCTGACAGACGACAAATTATTCCAGCATCTTTCACGAGTGGACCGCATTATTCTTGAATTTGTGGTTTTAGGGTACAAGTTTAACTTTGCCAAATCTCATATTGCTGAATTTACCGTTTTGTTTTTGGGCTATGAGCTCAACAATGAAGGTAAGGGATTAGCTCCCCATTTTTTGGAGAAATGCGCACTTTTGGGCCCTCCGACCAATCTGAAAAAGCTTCAGTCTTTGCTGGGTTTTCTGAACTTCGGGCGTACTTACATTCCCAAATATGCCCAGCGTATCAAGCCTCTTTATGCTTTGATACAACCTAACTTTTCTAAGTTATGCTGGCTTCCTGAGCATAACTCTATACTGCAGTCTTTGCAGTCTGATCTACTTGAATCTAAATTCTTGTTGACACGTGATAACCACACAAACCTGGTGATTAGAATCATTCCAGGGGCAGTGGGTTTCACGTATTTGACCTTTAACGAAGGTGACACAGTACCGATTGCATACAAGTCACATCTTTACACCTCTGCGGAAATGCGCTTTTCCTCTGTGGAAAAAGTTTTGACGGCAGTGCAGATGGCGATTCTAAAGGAACGCGCACTGGCACAGGAAAACGCATTTTGGTGGAAACACCCTATCCTGCCCTAGAGGCAGTGACGAAAGCAAGTGTTCCAAACTCTAAAGCTTTGCACCCCCGTTGGATACAATGGGCAACATCTTTGACATCTCCGGATGTCACTTTTTATTTGATTCTTCTCTACAGACTCAGGAGTTTTTGCAGTATGAATTCGTTCATCCTCCTCCTCTGTCTTTGCTACCGCTTGAGGATTACGAATGTATTATCTATACCGATGGTTCGGCCCAGCCGGCCACGGGTTCCAAGCATGCTTATTCAGCAGCATGTGCTATTGTTGCAGGTTCTTTTGTGAACGGAAAGTTCAAATCAACTGTAGTGCACACTCAAGCACTGGGTGACAGTACTGCACAATTGGCCGAGCTGCGTGCATTGGTGCTAGCACTTGAGTTTACCAATCCGGATGTGACTACTCTTATTGTATGTGATTCTTACTACTGTGTTCAGTCTTATAATGACAATCTATTCTTTTGGTCACAAAATGACTATAGAGATGCAAAAGGCAGCACAATCAAGCATAAAACGCTTTGGGTTCGAGTGGCAGATTTACAACAACGTCTGCCTCTCACACAGGTTGTACACACTCTTGGCCACCAGCGTGTGGGTGCACATGCTGTCGGTAACGGTTTGGCAGATGAAGCTGCCAAATCCGCAGTAGCCACGTGTTCAGTCGCAGCAGTTACCAGATCCATGTCTAAAATAGACACTGATATTCTAGCAGCTATTGCTGCAACAAAAGAGGGTGCTAATTCCCCTAGGGGTTTCCCTTCTAAATACTTTTATCAATTAGGTCCCGAACAGGCTCCTTATGTTAAAATACCGGACGTTGGTGATCGGCTGATTCCCAACGCGGACTGCAGACTTTCCTTGATTACGGCAGCGCACGAAGGCATGGCGTCAGCTCATGCTGGAGTGTCTGCTACGGTTTCCATCTTGCAGCAGCGTTACTGGTGGCATGGATTATATAAACAAACCCTTACTTATGTGCTTTCCTGTGACGTTTGTCACCACAGAAACCGCTCTGCATTGCAAACAGACCTTTTGGGTGTGTTTACCTGGATCACTGCGGTCTCTTTTCCTCTGACACTGCATATAAGTACATCTTAGTAGCAGTGGACTCGTGCACACGGTTCCTCTGGGTCTGGCCACAACGGAGTGCTGACGCTCGAAATGTCATCAGGGATTTGCGTGTCTTTGTGGGAATTTTCGCATGTGGCACCTTTCATTCTGACCAAGGTCCAGCGTTCGCCTCTAAGGCTTACAAGGACGCAATGGGTTCACTGGGGGTGCGGGTGAAATTTTCGTCTCCATATAGACCCGAGGGTAATTCAATTGTGGAGCGAATGAACCGTGATTTAAAGCAATCCTTGACAGCTAGAGTCTTAGGTACTGGCAGGAACTGGCTGGCCCACAGTGCACTTAATAATCTCCCTAGAAGACCTCTGGGTGGGTGGACCCCATACGAAATGCTCTTTGGCATAAGAATGTTTGTGCCTGACCTTGATGGTCTAGACATGGCGGCGCAATCCGCCATCTTTGATGTAGATAATCATTCTACTATGTTACAGGACTTACAAGAAGCCCGAGACAAACTTGCAATTGCACAGACACCTTCGGCCACAGACGCTGCGCTGCAGATTCCGGTTGCCGGCTGGCTTCCGAAGATTGGAGAACTGGTTCGAGAGAAGGTGGAGAACAAAAAAGAATTCGGACCCTCTTATCGTGCACCAGTTCCAGTCCTTGGCTTGAAGGGAACTCATACAGTCATCTTACCACCGCTTTCTGGTCGCAAGGAGAACAGATACATCTCAATAGAAAAAGTCAAGCTACAACATCTGGCCGATCCTGAATAGTGTTACACCAGCGGTCTCTTGTCCTGTCATTTGCCGGACGAATATTCTTGGCCCTTCTGCCCGAACGGTCACTGATGTTGCTTTTGAGATGGTAGATTTGCCTGATCCCCTGCAAGACTGCTCAGTTTCCCCCTGCAATGAGGAGACCGAGTATACTTACCCCGACACCGAGTCCGTGGCTCATTTGCCAACAACGCCACTAAGCCCAACACGTTATTCTTTTGACTCGGATTCTTCTTCATCACTTGTCCCCTCCAAATTCAGTATTTTTGTATCATGGTTTAGAGACAGTTTTTTGATCCCCCCATGGGCATACATCTGGTTGGTACTTTTTTTGATTTTTTTGTTCATGTCCATTGGCTTTGTCACCGTATTTTTCTGCTCATCAATGGACACTATTTGCCAGAACGCTCTGCTGTGAACTATGTCGCTGGAACTTTGGCTCCGCATTCTTCCTCTCACATCATGAAGCGTGACCACACATTTGTGAACATTTCAGCTTTTCCAGTGGCTGATGGCATCGTATGGGATGCTGTAGATTTCAAATTCATGGACCAACCGAAATTATGAATGTACCAAATGTCCTTCGTGTTTCAATGGGTGATATTGTAAAAAGTAATATTCATTCTGACGATTGGGATTTGCATGCCATTGAATCGTTATTTACTGATTTGAAATATTATGCTACTTTTAATGCCGAAGATTTGTACATGAATTCTGCAAATTATGCCGAATTATATTGTTACCAACATTGGGGCAACCATTTTCTCCACAAGCCAAGTACCCTTCGGGGTCCTTCTAATTACACCCAGTGGGAACATTGTCCTACCCCTTTGCCAGGTAGCTCCCAGACTCTTCGAAATAAGTTTACTTATTTTACAGATTATAATAGATCTAATCCTGGTTCCTATTATTTTAAGTTGAACTCTTCATCTACTAAGAAAATCATGTTGACCCACACCAAGTTGCTGTATTCAGGTTCCTTTTTGAACGCCTTAGCTGTGGGTGGATATGAATATTGGAGGGACACCATTGACTTGAAATCTATTTGGGGTTCCAAAGCATGGCAGGTGCAGGGCATAGAAGCCTTGCACCGTGCTTGTCTCATCCCGACCCAAATTCTGTTTTTAAACCGCACCATATTTCAAACAACATGTTGGGGTTTGGCTACATCCAAACAGTTAAATGCCCCGTCCATTCCTGTATTGTCTTCCACTCCCAATGAAAGCTTGTGCTTTAACATGTCCCTTACAGATTTGCAGGTATTATTTCAGAATAATTCGTTTAATGTTTCTGAGATTGTTCAATCACCCTGGTTGTCGTGGCCCATAGCCTCTGATGCCTGTCAAATGCGTTTTCATGACAAGGATCCTGGTTACAAACAGGATAGGCCGGACCCCAGGTTTTCAGACTCTCGTACTGTTACTACATATTCTGTTGGTAAGTTGTGTAAGCAGTGGTTGCAGCACTCTTCGTTAGATTCTGTTAAACACCATTTATCACTCATATCAGGCCAAATTGATCTGTCCGACTTTGTTCTAGGGCCTCGTGGCCCTCGACCTAAGAGATTCATTTATGAAACCTATAATGAACTCTGGAAGCTTTCGCAGATTGAAGCTGCTTCCCGTCTTCGGGAAATAGACCAAGCAAATTTAGAAAAGGTACTTGCTGTTGTTGACAATAGTATTAACACCCTGTCTTCCCGCATTTACACATTAGAGAATATTATTTCCTCTGTTGTTGATATTGTGCAAGATGATGTTTCTGTGTTATATCATGGTCAAAATCAATTGCGTTCAGTAATGCAGTTTGCATGGACTTTGCAAACGCTTAAAATGGGGAAGGTTCCTTGGCATTTTTTGAACACGTCTGCCTTATTTATGCCTTTTAATTTAACTGAAAAACAACAGTTCATGTCCATGAAAGATGCAGCATACACTCTGTTACATATTGAAAAGATAGAGCCTTTACCGTTCTCTGTGGCGGAGTTAGATTCTGCTGTGTGGCTAGTACACGGGGTTATCGCTTTACCTTTTCCGTTGCTTGAATTCAGTTCGTGCATGAAACATTATCCTGTTGGCCGCTTTCAGCCTTTAGGTAGTGCTTTCCTGCATGAACTTTGGTCTCTACCTTTCGTTTATAAATCCCTTAAGGACGGGAGGGAGGTTTTTCTCACGGGGGAGTTGTGTGATTCGACCGTGGGTCATTCTCTTGTTTGTAAACACATTACATTGCACGGAGCTTGTAACGTTTCGGCTCCGAATCTTGCTTGTGTTTTGAAAGGCATTCCTGCTCCTGCTATTTCTCCTACTTTCACTGTGCTTGCAAATGGTAGCTATCTTCTTCTGAATAATCAGGACTGCTGTGGCATGCTGGCCGGCATACCCTATATTGTAACAGTTTCTCACAGGGTTGTCTGCTGCAAAAATGTGCTTTTTCCTCCCCGCACGGCATCGTAGATAGTTCCATTTGGCCTTCCATTCCGACTTTGAAAGCAGATTTCAATAAATTGAGCAGAATAAAGGCGCTATTATTGAATCAGGAGGTTATGCTCACATCCGCCCGGGAGACGTACATGCTCCAGGTGGCGAGTACCCACAGTGAAATTCAGGCACTTCTTAACACAAACCTCCCACAACATTTCGGAGAATTAATTCACCGTGTTTTTAATGCTTGACGCACGAAGGCCTTGTGCACTTTTTTAAAGTTGTGGGCTCTGGCCTTGTAACCTTTTCAAACTATCTTTGGTGTAATACCCGCTTTTATTCATTCCATTTTTTCCAGCGTCTTTGGTGGCTTTCCATTGATCATCGCCTTAGCGGCTGGTGTTTTGCTTTTGGTCTGTGTGCTACGCAATGGCTGCACTTCCAGGGGCCCTCCTCGACCACGGTCGACTCCTGACGCTCCGTGAGCGCATCCTCGAAGCCTTCGGCGTCCTGCCCTTGCGACTCTTGGTGTGTCATATAGACTTTCTTTTCGCTTTGCGTATTTCACTTGCGTGCAACCTGTGATGTCTTGCATCTGCTGTCCTTTCTCATGGACCTTGGATTACTGCCTCTCCAATACGTCTCTGTCTCGCCCGGATTTTGTCCAGTTGGTGGGTCCCTTAGAGGCCCATGAGCAAGACTGTTCCGGTCCTGGCTATATGGCGCGTGCGGCTGCACTTGGGATTTTGGCACAATGGGATGTCTGGGCGGCTGCTCAGACTCTCCTACAACGTAGTTATATTGAGCATCACACAAGTTGTCCCGCATTGCTTTTCGCTGCTCCTCTTACGAGGAACATGAATGCAGTTTTGATTTGCTGAACTGGATGGCATCGCTTTTTCTGACGACTCCAACGATGTCTTATTGGAAGGTGTGGCGTTTTCTGCACCTACACTTTTTGGATTAGGGGTCTCCGCTTCGGAGTCCTCGCTCCCTGGGCCTTTCTGGCTATGTTTTTTTATTCCTTGACTTTCGTTTACACCACTTCAGTCACGGACGTTGCAATTCTGCTCTATCTATTGGAACTGTGTCATTGTCCTATGTCTTCACCGATGGACTGACCAGGGGAGGGTGTCGTGTGGTTTGTGGACTCATGTGATTTGCATTACTAAGTTAGCTTAGGCCTGGCTGCCATGATGCCTCTTTGCGCACGTTACTTTGTGCCCCCAGCCTCTGCTATTTTGGGACTATCTGCCTTTCACATTCTTCCTTGTTGCTTTTGGGTTGCGTCTGTACATTGTGTACAAGGTCGGAAAACAATGTGCCTTGTTCTTGCTGATCTGGTCAGCCCCTCGTAATTAGACATAACACTGAATGCCACTGCACTGAAGGAATTCGGGTGCCTTTAATATTGTGATTTCCACTGTTGGGGACACTTCGGAGAAAAACCTTTCTAGAGAGAAGAGCTGTGCTTGTCTGATGATGTAAACCATTGCATCTAGCTATTGAGGTATGGGGGTCTGCCAGCCAAAGCCCAGAGGTCTTCTGTTTTTGTAATAAACTAGATACTAGCACGGGGAGGGTGGTGTACTCATTTAGCTATATATTGACAGCTTTATGAAATGCTTTCCCCGTTTATATTCTATGGAATTGTAACTATGCTTATTGTTTTATTCTTATGCATTATGCTGATAGTACTGACACGTGTACTGTACCTTAGAGCACGTTAGTTAAAATAAACATTTTAAACTATACAGTGCATCTTATTACGCACGTTGTGGACAGGTATGAGTGAGTTAAGAAAGGGTGTTCTTGCTTCTGCGAGTCCTGAGAGAGAGATACCGTGTTCTGGGTTGTCTAATAATTAGCAGCATTGTTGCTAAGAAGACGCTAAAGCTAGTCGGATTGGGGTGTTAGGTACTAAGGGGTATGGTTGGCTCACCACTATATTCCGAGGTCCTATTATCCTGTGCATAGCTCTGTGTATGTACAGAATCCCTACAACACTTAATTAGTTGCACATTTTTGACACTCTTGTGATACCGGGCTGGTTGAAAATGACAAAAATGAAGGGCTGACTATGCCAACATTCTATCTTTGAACGGCGGAGGCGTTGGTGAGCTCCCTACAGGTGGTCCAAAATGCGATGGCCAGGCTTCTTCTAAGTCTTTCTAGGCATTCGTCCATCGCATCGACTTAGAAGGCTCTCCATTGGCTGCCCTTCAGGAAACAGATATTATTCAAAGCCCTGGTCTTGGTGCATAGGGCAGTGTATTTAGCTAGTTTGGATTATCTGATGAAGAGATTTGTACAGTATTGTCATCCTGGAACACTGTGTTCTTCCTCTGCCTCTCTTCTATCGATTCCTCACTTCAAACGAGGCTGCAGGGGAAGCACATCCTTCTCCTTCCTGGCAGCCAAAGCCTGGAACGCACCCCCATCTGATTTGCATCTGATTCCCCTCGAGACTGCATTGCATAGGAAACTGAAATCATGTCTCTTCCCAGTGTGACAGTAAGATGGTTGTCTGTTGGTGTGAACTGTAGGTTTTTCTATGCCCCTCTAGCGCCAGGAAACACCTCGGAGTATTCATGCACTTTAAAAATCTCATCATTCATTCATTCATTTATTCACAGAGTACTGAAATCAGTATCAAGGCATTGACCTGGATAATCCATATTTCTATACCTACCACGTAACAATTATGTACCCATTCAGCCCACATGTTTTTCTTTAGCTCCTTTGCATCTAGATCATTGTGATAATTTTCTGCGATTTGCTTAAAAGGGTCCTAGAGAAGCATATTACAGTTTTAACTCCCTAAATCAATGACATAAGACTTTGTTCATACATTTGCCTAACTGAAAGAAGTGGTCAAATCACAGTGAATAAAAGTTTAACATTCCCTTCGCAAGGTAGTTGATGTTAGGTTCATAAATTTTCTAATGGAGAGGATAAGTTAACTGTATTTTAGCCTCATGGCCAATGCCAATTTCCTTCAATAACTCCAGTGTTATGCCATTCTGCAACTGAAAAAGGTGGTTCTTACACCTAATACACTTTAAAAGACACCAGCACCATAGAAAGAGCATTTCAGCATTCTCCAAGAGTTTCATTCTTGGCAGCACTTCATTGCCAGATCTCTCCCTCAAAGAATCTCTGTGTTAAACTGTGTGATCTTCTTTTCTGATAATTGTGAAGCTACCTATTTTAATTTTGAATGCCGCTGTTGATCTGCTTCTCATTTTACCTGCTTTCCGGACTTTAACCTCTGCTATATCTGCCTCTCTGTCTTTCTCCTTCAATCACTTCACCTTTTACCTTAGAGTAATTTCTTGAAGGGGTACATGCCAGCAGCCAACCCTCTCACCATTCTTATCCGATGGAAATTTTCTCATTGACTGAGAGGTAAAGGGAGTTAGCATTAAATCAATCAATTTAATTAACAGTGCAATCCATTTGGCTACACAAAAATGACCAAGAATCAGTGACTATAGTTAAGAAGATTTAATACAAGGTAGCAGTCAGGTTAAGATAAACAAATCTTAGTACCATGCTATAAAGATACAGAATAACAACCGGAATTCCCAACCTCCTAAAGAGGTTTAGGGGTACCAATAGGAGGCAGACAAGAAGTTCAGTCACAGCAATACAAAAGATCAATAACAGAATTTGATGCTCAGAGAAGAGTTTCTGATTCTCCCTTCTCTACATGTGTGAAGTCTAAAATCATCTAGATTAAAGTCTAAACTAAGGAGTTGGGTTAAAACCCCAAAAGGATCTCAGAAATCAGAAATGCCGAAAAATAGGGGAATTCGGGGAAGTGCAGGAAGGTGTCAGCTTTTCAGAAGCTTGGTCAAAAGTCTTCTTGGGTCAAGGAAATGAGTGGTTAGTCTAAGCCACACTCTTTAAGGAATCATCAAAGGAAATAAGCATAGAGGTCTAAACCAAAGAAAAGTGATGTAGCCTCAGACAGTGTGCACCTTAATTATTTCCACCAGAATCTCGAAAGTAACACCCCTCTGTTCGCATCATCAGGGGCTCCATTTTCCTTTCCACTCTCACATTGTGAGTTGAAACATCAACAATTTCTCCTAGGAAAGACATGGGAACGGTATTGCCCTCTGTCACCTGTGGCTCTTTGCAACAGTGCTGAATGGACACTTTCAGTTAACGCTCTGGCTCACCATGTTCCATGCCAAGGTCTTCTTCTCAGGCTCTCACTCTATCATAAGAACAGTGTTGTATCTATTCTCAAACTAACAAGCAGAAAATGGAAAACAGCATTTCAAGCAGAAAGAAATACAGGGCTAGCAATGTCAAGTTAGTGTATTACATCAATGGTGCACATTCAATATGCATATGCACATTCAACTTAAAAATAAATGGAAAATATCAGTCCATTAGAGTCACGTTACATATTACATACAGATGAAATCTTTAGCATATGGGTATAAGCATGAATAAGCACTACATTTAAATGCAAATGTGGAACATTAATGCATCACATAAATCCTTTTTCGTATCTAGAGTAAGTTTATTTTAATAGTGTAAGAATTGCTTTTATTCAATCACCTAAACAGTCAATGTAATTTAATTAATTAAGGCACACAGTATATATGAATTCTCTTTTTCCACGCTGAATGCACTTTAATAGTGATATCAAGTGCAACACTTACATCAATATCGTTAGGCCACACAGAAAACAGGTGCTAAGTCCACGTTTATATTGCGTATTTGTGAGGTGTAAGAGTGGAGTAAAATGTACTCTGCTCCACTCTCTAGGGGGCCGATTCACAGAACTAATCTGAGATAAAATCCTAAACTTACTACTTTTGGTATTCACAGAAGGCATTTAGTAGTAGTAAAGTTAGGACTCCTAACTTTACTACTACTAAACTGAGACAAAATCCTAACTTTACGACTTTCGGTATTCACAAAAGGCATTTAGTAGTAGTAAAGTTAGGAGTCCTAACTTTACTACTACTAAATGCCTTCTGTGAATGCCAAAAGTAGTAAGTTTAGGATTTTATCTCAGTTTAGTAGTAGTAAAGTTAGGAGTCCTAACTTTACTACTACTAACTGGCACATGCATCAATGTTGGATTTTGCGATTTCTTAATTGCGATTTGTAAGGAATCGCAATTAAGGAATCGCAAAAGCCTATGCATGTAGAAATCGCTTAAAAATAGCGATTTCTAAACATTCCTTAATTGCGACTCGCAAATTGCGAGTGGCAATTAAGGAATACCTCCCATTCATTCCTATGGGCCTAGAGGCCCATAGGAATGAATGGGAAAACATTCTCAATTTGCGATTCTCAATTAGAGAATCGCAAATTGAGAATGCAATTTCAAGGGTGCCAGGGTGTCAGAAGGACACCCTGCTGCACCCCTGAAATCTGCATATGAGTACATCTTGCACACACACATGCCCCAAAGGCATGTGTGTGTGTAAAATGGAACTCTGAATAATGCACTTTAGTGCATTTTTCAAAGTTTTTGCAAATTACCATGAAGTTCAACTTCATGGTAATTTGCGCCCCCTATTAGCAAAATCGCTAGTTTTTTTTACTTTAATGCATTGCATTTAAGGAATCTCAATTTGCGATTCCTTAAATGCAATCGCAATTTGAGAACTCGCAATTAATTGCGAATTCTCAAATTGCGAGGGCCTTGACCTTTGATGCATCGCAAAAGCTAATTTTGCGATCGCAAACGGACGATTTTTGCGAATCGCAACGTTTGCGATCGCAATAAGCTTTGATGCATGTGCCTGTAAATGCCTTCTGTGAATACCAAAAGTAGTAAGTTTAGGATTTTATCTCAGATTAGTTCTGTGAATCGGCCCCAATGTCTTCATTGGAAATCTTACTCCAGACTTCCACATTTTCCACCACTCTCAGGATTGTTGATGACGTTAAGCAGAAAAACTTAGATGTTGCCCTTGCTAGGAAACCCTCAATTACCCATTTAAGTATTTTTATTAAAGGCAGATAGCTAACATCATACCCTATCCAGCAAAGCAGATGGAAAAGCTGAATATAGAACATCTTCAGTAATTTGTTTAACATAATAATATCTTGAATTCACATCAAGTTGTTTTTAAAAATTGAATATATTACAGGTTGATCACGCTAACAGCATCAGATGGTCCCAGGAGGCAGGAACATGAGGCCAAAGACACAGCTCTGTTGCTTTTGGACTTCTCTGCTCTTCAGTTTGTTAACTGTTCTATTCTTTTCAACTGATTATTGCCAATAGACTTCGAATATATTGGTTGTGAGTCGAAAAGCTTCTTTCATTTATACAGGTTTTTAATGTGTATTCCTCCTTAATAGCAGATCTTTTCTGTGATGTTTGCCACTTGCAGCACTGATCAGCTCATAAGAGGTGGTACTTTATATGCTGATGATAGAGAGTTGTTCATCAATATAGCCTTAGCGCCCGACCTAGCGGGCTCTACCGGCCATTAAAGGGAGCGGGCCTTTATAAGGTGATTAGAACATTCCACTCTAAGAGGACAGAATGTTCTAATTAGTAAAAACAAAGGCCTCTCGCAGCCCCAGGGGGGTTTAAATCCCCTCAGGATCCGAGAGGCCTTTGTTCACAGCAGTAGCTGTGAAAGGAAAACAACATTGGAATGTTGCTCTCCAGGCTTCTACTGACCAGTAGAAGCCCAGAGCACTCCATTGTCTACAATGGAGTGCTCAACATTCCAATATTCTAATATGTCTTCATTATCCATCACATGAGAAATGTTCACCTTGTGTATGAATCATTACTGTTGGATCATTTCCTGATGTTAAATCTGTTCAAGGCAGAGATTACGATTAAAGAAGCCGAGCCATCCCTTCGGAGTCCTGTTTTGTGGTTGACTGTAGTGGCCCAATGTTCAAACCTATTTACTCAGTTGAAAATCCTGAGAATGATGATTGATGAAGCTCTGTCAACAGAATTGTCCACCAATGTTTTCAACCAAACATGTTTTCCCCTCATTTTCATTAACTCTTTATTTCCAGAAAGACTATTCTGTGTGGGCCTTAGCCATAGGCAGCCTGGACTTTGTAAGAGGTCCATGTCTTGTTCTCTCAAAATACCTGTGTATGCATATAGGGAGATTGCAGAATACTGCAGCCAGAATTTGGCAGTCTGTGTTACAGTCTCACATTTCCACTGGGCCCACCACCCTGTCCTCCAGTTGAACTGCAAAAACTGGCCAAGACTCACTTTCTAAATCATCAAGAATTTTTATGGAGGGCAGAAACTGTCTCCTACCTTGCAAAAAAGAAAATTTTCCACTTACCTACTTCTTAAGATAATAAAAGCATGGAATATTGATAATGAGACACACTTTTTCCTGTTTTGGCTCCTCAGTTGTGGAAGTTTCTATTACTTTCCTTCAACACCTTTTAGGATTAGAGACGTATCACAAAACGATTTAAGGATGTAGGGGCATATTAGCAAGAACATGCGATAAATATCGCAAACCTTGCTTAGCGCGCCTTTTTTTATCGCCGGCTATCGCTGGATATTACCGCGGAAATAACATGCTATTAGCAAGGTTTATCTCCATTGCGATAAAATATCCAGCGATAGCGGCGAAACCCAGCTTTAACGCGAGAAATCCAGCGATAAAATCCTATCGCTAATTCTGGGGACTTAACCTTACAATCCACCTCCCATTGACTTTCATTGCTAAGTCATGTTTTTATCAGTTCTAAAAAACAAGTGCTAATCGGGGTTAGCTGCGTTTTTTATCGCCTCGCGGGTATTGCTAATAGGCGATAGGTATGTAAGCGACTGTTTTCTTGTCGCTTTTAGTTGGGAACGCCTACCTTGCATGTCATTAGCGATAATTATCGCTGACATGCAAGGCGATGTAAAACCCGGCCGCTATCGCCTGAAAGCTGTCGCTAACGCCTGTTAGCGACAGCTTGCTAATAGGGCGTTAAAAATATCGCCGCTTTAGCGGCAAAAAGTGCCGCTAAAGCGGCGATAATGCCCTTGATAATATGCCCCGTAGTTCTTTCCTTCCTTGCAACCCTTTAGAGCAGTGTTTCCCAAACTGTGGTCCGCGGACCCCCAGGGGTCCGTAACACATTCCCAGGGGGTCCCCAGGAGGCAGTTTTAAAAGCACTGCAAAGTTCCTTGTCTAATTAGCAGTTTTCGAGCAACAATAAAAGTGTCAAAATAACGCCAGTGATTAATGCACCTGCTGGAGAGATGAGAGTTTTGTCCAGTTGCAGCTTTGAGTAATCTAACGTAGCACAGATGGTTAATATGCCTACTGCAAAGAACGTGTACCATGCATTTTAAAAAAGTGTTTTATGTGCATTGGTCAGTGGGTTGCTGCTTTTGTCACAGAAATTTTTTGTTACTCTGCAGTTCATAAGTGACAATCGTAATTTAGCACAGTGACCTATAAACTGTCATCAAAGAGCTGCTTGCAAACTGCATGGTACAAGTTAGTAACTTATGTTTTTTCCCAGTCTTTCATTATCCTGATGCTGCTAAAAAGGTTTATTTGGACGGAAATACATTTTTATTTTTTAAAGTCAATGCTAACCACTGGCTGATGTTCTGAATCCCAAGTTTGCGCTTTCTCCGGATCAAGCACTCTTTAAAAATGCCTACCAGTATGAATGACATGTGAATCCTACACATTGTAGTACCCTTTGCCTTATGTAACATTTTCTATACACTGATTTACACGTATGATTTATTGTCGCTATATGTGTGTGATGTAAAGTGCTCTGACATCCTACAATGGTATGAGAGATACTATAAAACAAATGAAATACAAGTGACAGAGAGGCTATGGAGAGATGAGAGACACTGTTGAAGGGTGATAATAAGGGAATCATTGAAGAACCCCAACAAAGATTGTCGTATCCTGGTGCATAGTAAGGTCTTCATTTACTATTTGTTAAAAGCCAATACAATTTAATATATAATGATAAATGTGTTTTAGACTGCACCAATGTTTCCTAAATTTCTTGGGGAGAGCCTCCCAAAGCCCCCTTTGTAGTGGTCAGACTCACACACTGCACTTGGTGTGCACCGTATGGCGACTGGTTTGAAAACATTTGCCAGGGCTGCTTTGGGTTTCCAGTCTGGCCCTAGCAGGAGCCTCGTACTGCAAAATAAAACCAACCATTTAAAAGTTAGTCACGGGGATGCAGCACCAACTTTCCCATTAAAATGTTTTGTTTTTTGCAAATTCTTTGAATATAAAATACTAAGGGCGATATTTACAACAGAAGTGGCGGAGCGTGTCGTTAGCCTCCTTGGCTTAACGACACGCTCCGCCACTTCGGAAACATAGGGCTGCACCATATTTACAAGAATATGGTGCAGCCCTGCGTTTTCCTCGTGCTGGCGCTACACTTAGCAGTGTAGCGCCATCGGGCACCCTTGCACCATAGTGCAAGGGTGTGTGCATGCAGTGGAAGATTGTTTATGTGCAGGAAGGTCCCCCTTCAATCTTGAAATTCCGTTTGTCACTTCTATGTGTGCTGCTTAATGCAGGACACATGGAAGTTACAAAATGGCATTTTTAAAGATTGTTTATGTGCAGGAAGGGTCACCTTCCTGAACATAAACAATCCAAGGTGTTTTGCTTTTTCCATGTGTGCTGCACAAAGCAGCACACATTGAAAAAGCAAAACGAGGAGAAATAAAGGATTTCTCCTCGTTTTGCCCAGTTAAGACCTGGTTTTTCCCTGGCTTAATTTTGGCGCTACCTCCTATTTACACTGCCCTTGTAAATAGGGGGCAGCGTCAAAATCAATGGGTGTTGCGGTGGAACGCCCACCGCAACACCCACTGCCCACCCCTTTCACGCTAGGCATTGTGTGACAGGGGCCTTATTTACAAGGCAGCGTTAAGCCATGTTAAGTGGCTTAACGCTGCCTTGTAAATAAGGCGAGCTTTATCGCCACGGGAACGTTGCAAAAGTGACGTTCCCATGGCGATAGGGGCTTCTAAATATGCCCCTAAAATCCTTAGTAATTTGAGTATTTGTTTTGTGTGCACGTGTGTTTATTTTTTCTGAATTACTGTTTTAATGTTTGAAATTTAAATCATACAAATTGCTTGGGGGTCCTCGGCTTCCAGTGGTGACTCAATGGGGGTCCTCAGGAGTCAAAAGTTTGGGAACCACTGCTTTAGAGTATTGCTCTGGGAGTGTCAATAAAGCACCTTGTGGCGTACACCACGCGTGAAAAGTAATTCTGCAGTAAGAACATAACAGATTCAAAGGTGGGTAAAAAATAAAGTCAGCTTTCTTTGTATAACATGTGGCACTAAGGGATTTCCGGACGACTCAGACAGTCACATTTTTAAACCTCAACAGAGTAAATGTTTTCAATACTAATGCGCCATGAATATTAATCACTTCACACAGGACGTTGAATTAATAATGGTTTCTGCAAAGTCGAACTGGGAGATGGCTCTGAATCACATTTGACCTTATTAAAATGACTTCAAGCTAGTAGATTACTGTTTTGATAACGTTTTCTATACGATATGAATAGCAAAAAAGTGGCCAGATTCAATATTCTGTATTTCTAGCGTGAATCAAGAGATGTACCTGTGGCTTTTAGCCTGATATCATTACTAATACTAGGTGCCATTGGAAGAAAACTCTGTAAGAGTCATTCTGCTACACGTGGCCTAGTAAGTCCTAAAATGTGTGATATTTTATGCAAGTGAAGCAGGGCTGGAGCAGACCCCTTTATCCAGCGCAATAGCACGACATGTGTAGCCCTAAAGTCAATAAGGCAGGGGAAAGACAGACTCTTCACCAGCTTGATAGTCCTTCAGTCTGTGTTTGAGACAATAAATAGACAGGAACCGTGGAGCACTTTGGAAGCTCTGGGTATTGACTCTCGTAGTTTTACATTTATTGTGCTATTACACTCATTTACAGAGCACCAGGCCACGTACCAGTGCATCAAAAGAACTGACATCTTCAGTAGGATGAAACAAGGCTGTATACCCAGTCTTGTTTGAGTGACCTGACACAGTGTGATTTTATGTAATGATCAAGAAAGTGGCAATCACTTGACTCTTGGATGTAGATGAAACTGTCATATTACACCAGACAAACTGAACATAAGGGGCAGGTCTGTTGCGGGTAGAGCAGTCTCAAATTTAACACCCCACCAATGTGCAGCAACTCATTGTTAATAAGCAACTTGAATCACTTAGAGAACCACAATGAAGTGTTTGCATTTGGATTGAGAACTGAAATTTCAGTATTCACACCTGAGGCAGGCAGTGTGTGATTTTAACTCACACAGTCCTTGTGATGCAATTGACAAACGTGTCCCAGAGTATGTAAACTAAATACTTCTAATTTTAAGAATCATTATGTCCAGACAAAAGTATTTCCCAAAAATTGAGTCCTTAATTACTGGGTTAGTAGTAATTTTACAATCCAATTTTTCAAGCAGCATCTTGGATAAGTGGACACAAAGCAGTGTTGATAGAGTTGTGGCTGCATGTACTTATTTATTACAATCTTTAATAGAGTGCCAACAGCCTATCTTTTGGCCAACTCAGAGCACTATGCATACAGGCTATGAAAGGAACAGTGGTAGATAATATTTAGGTTTAATTTTCCTGATTGTTTTCTCAGTATGGACACATTACTTACTTGGCCACAGCCACCATTTAACGTGCAGACTGATTGCTGGCCAACGTTTTAGATGGAGGTCATGTGGAGTTGCTATAAAAGGGGAGGGTCTGATAGTGTGCGGACCAGGCTGTACTGATTGCACTAAGCAAGAGCTTGGCCTTCGGAATTATTCACTTCTGTTTTTGGCGGGATCAGTCTGACTAAACAGTTTTGTTTCATTAATTCCCTGGAGAGGAGGCATACCAATACACAACAATTTAAACACAGATTCCCAGTTTATGTAAATCCCTGATTCATGTTTCTGCATCAGCTAATCAAAGATATGAATTCTTAGTGATACTTAGGGTCGCCACGAGTACTAGCTGCGACCTCTGGCTCACTTCTTGTGACCCCAGGCACTGTCCTTGCGACCACTAGCCTTAGCGGTGAAAGTGCAGCAGCAGGAAGAGAAGTCTTAGAATGCTTTAATGTGCCTTGTTTACTTTCTGTGCCTCTCAGCTGTATCATCTACATGAAACGGTATGGAAACTCTCAGCAGTGAATCTACAGCCATGGCCCGTGCAGGTAATAGACGTAGGGCTGGGTGGGGATTTCAACAGACGACGATGAGGGGAAATTAATTATTTATTTAATTTTCCCTCGTCATCATCCGTCGAAACCCCACCCCACTTGGCTCCACCGCTCTTACCTCACAGGCCGCGGCTGAGAATCTAAACAAAGTAACAAACTTGCAAAACATTTAGTTATTTTCGCAAGTGGAACAGAGCCCAGTAAAAGGGAGTCTCTGTGACTCCTGCTGCCCTTGACCATGGGAAGAGCACAAGAAATAAGAAATTCAGTCAAGAGAGAGAGGAAACAGGGGAAGTACTATGAGGGGAAACAAGGGAAAATAACAAAAGGAAGAGCATGAAGAGGACACTACAGAGAGACAGGTGAGAGACAAAGACAGGTATGTGTGTGCGTGTGTGTGAGAGACAGAGAGATTAAACAGACAGGGAGAGGTGATAGGGGTGAAAGAAATATAGTCAGGTGAGAAAGAGAGTGAGTCTGGTGAGAGCGATAGGTGATATATTTATCTAAAGGTCACAAAGGGAGCCAGAGAGGAGACAGGGGGAAGAACGTTGAGACGGAATGACAATGTGAGAGGTGTGATATAGATAGAGACAGATTGAAAAGAGATGGCAAAGAGCGACAGAAAAGGAGAGAAAGACATTTGTGTGAGAGAGAGTCACAATAAAGAAACAAGAAGGGTGGGGAGGTGAACTGCTGAGATTGTGACAGCTGAAAGAAGGAGGACAATTGAGAGAGTGTTAATAAAGTGACATGGCTGAGTGGGAGACACAGACCTTATATAGTTTAGAGACAGAAAGACAAGGTGATGATAAGAAGACAGATACTGATTAGACAAGCATTGGTAACTGCATTAGGTTTCGCCTATATGATTAATAATGTGTACCCTTGATATCAAGCTCATAAAATTAATGCTCATTGATGATGCCTTAATTCTCACCACCTATCCAGAGAGATGGTTAATAGAATTAGTGAAGCTGTCACAAAAGTTCCAAGAAATTTCAGGCTTTCCAGTGGGGCAAAAAGCTGACAGCAGGCTGATCCAGCCGCGAGTGTGCTCTCTCTCTGCCCCGCTTCTTCTGTGCCACCCACAGTTCTGCCGCCTCAGCAAGCTGATCTCTTTATGTGACCTGAAACAGGGAGAAAAAAGGACGGTAGTGAGAAAAGACAAGCAGCCCGATACTTACCGGTGCCTCCCGTGCTCTTCATGCTGATGCAGCTCTGCTATCTGGGATGCCTGTGGCTGCTTCTTTACCTGCAGGACGGTCTGTATTCCCTGCGCCACCTTCTGGGCTGCGATTGCACCCACTAAGGCTAGTGCTTCATGCGGTAGGAGACCTACTTGTCTCCAGGTCTCAGTTCAGCAGCAATCGGCAGAGAGGTGACCCTCTTCTATAATTGGGCACTCAATGGTAAAACTGCTCACATTGGACACTGCAGTTTCTGGTAAGGGGCTTCTGCCTTGGCATCCTATCCCGTAGGCTGGATGTTGCTGGAGTCTATCACTAAGGTTGCACTCAGGTACATGGGCACAACACACCAGCAAGCAGCAGCAGGGGCAAGCGACGATTTGATGCTCAAACAAGTCACTTGACTGGAGAGGATGGCGAAGTACGTCAGGGAGGTTGCCAACTTTAACATATAACAGTTGCATTAGTTTCAAACGAGACTGGTGTGTATTCTTGATTTTAAGAAGTACTTAAAAAGATATTGAATTTTAAAATATCTTTTATACTAAAGGATACTATACCATATATCACAATGCAATGATGTTTGAAGTTACAAACCGTTCCTATTTATTATTAAAGTGTACCCACAGGAAGACGTGGAGCTAAATCAGCAACTTAGAAAACACGTATCATGGGAGTGGTAAGGATGTGGTGCAGTGGTCAGAGCTACTGAATCGAGAGACCTGAGGATCCCAGTTCGAATCTCAGCGGCCCAACATCCTGTGATTCTTTGAAAATCACTTAATCTCTCCTATAAATCTGCTGCAAGACAAAAAAGCAAAAACAGGCAAAACTTTATGAAAAAATAGTTTCACCAAAGCGGATGTTAACAGTATTTCAGCTACAGGAAACTGATAAGAGAAGCAGACAAGAAACAAGTTTTGCTAAATATAGGAAAACATGCCACAGCCAATAGAAATGCAGGAAAAGTAAGTGGCATGTACAGGAACCAATGAGAAGCCAGGAAAGAGAGGAGGCAGGATGTAAGTCCCTTTTGAGTTCATATAAAAAAAAGAATAGATTTCTGAAGCACAGCAAAAGCACTGTACAGGCGAACCTAAAACAAGCATTGGTAATGCATCGGTTTCACCTATGTGATGAATAAAGTACTGTTTTTATCAATCATTGTCTGTGATAAGGAAATAGCTCCCTGACAAATAACACAGGAGTGAAGAAGAAGTGGTGCAGCGGCCAGAGCTGCTGATTCGAGAGCTGGGGATCCCGGTTTGAGTCTTGGTGGCGCAACATCCTGTGATTCTGTGGAAATCACTTAATCTTCCCGGGTGAAAAATTGTTATATAAATATGCAGCAAGAGTAAAAGACAAAACTTTATAAAAAAATAGTTCCACCAAAGCAGATGTTAACAGTATTTCAGCAACGGGAAACTGATAAGTGAAGTAGACGAGGAACAAGCATTGGTAAATGCAGGAAAATATGCTACAGCCAATAGAAATGGATGAAATGTAAATAGCACGCACAGGAACCAATGATAAACCAGGAAAGGGAGGAGGAGGGATGGAAGTCATTTTTAAGTTTATACTAAAACAATACATTTCTCAAGCACAGCACAAGCGCTGTGCAGGTGAAACCCAAAAAAACTGCTGAGGAAGAGGCGCGGAGAAGGAAAGGTGAGAGATATGGAGGTTATATTGAGACAGACATCTGTGAAAGAGACAGAAAACAGATTATAAAGAGAGGTGGGAGACAGGTAAAAGAGGTGAAAAAGACACAGTACAGGTGATAAAGACAGGAGTGAGAGCCGGTGGTGGTAGATATTATACAATCAGTGAGAAAGACAAAGCAGAGAAAGAGGATGACACAGGAGGGGTGTGAAAGAGACAGCAACAGGTAACTGAAGATAGTACAATAAACAGTTGAGAAACAGACAGCTGAGGAGAGGGTGACAACAGGTCAATTGTCATTTGACATCACTTCCTGTGATGTCAATAGGGTGGAATTACATGTGATGTCACTTCCGCTAACCCTGGCATTTTGGTAAATTGACGTCTATGAGTAAACTCCCTGTTCAGATAGAGTAATCCAAAGCTAAGGACACAGAAATGTCTTTCTTCATTGATAGAGCTTACAAACAACAAATTCCGTTCTGTTAATGCTACAAACTTCATAGGAAATTCTTAGATGAGGTTTCAAATAAGGATCTTTTAGGTATGATATGCACAACACACAGGAAGTCCTCAATCTATTCTTTCAGACAAAAGGCACTAATCAGTAATACATTTGGATTAATGTCAAGTATAGTAGGAGCAGTAGGTCTTAGGAGAGTAGTTGATAGTGGGAGAGGTGTGGGGCAGCGGCCAGAGCGGCTGACTCTGGAGCACAAGGCTCACGGTTCGCTCACCGGCAGCAGCCAAGCTCAGCATCATGTGACTCTGTGCAAAAGCTCGGTTATTCTTCCCGAGGCCCCCCAGCGTCTGGATACCCTTAGGGGTAATAAATTTGTGCCTTACAAATGTGGAGTTATTATTATTATATTATTCTACATAAAAATCAATTAATTACCATGTATGGTGTTCTGATGCAGAGAAAGGACTCCAAATATAACTTGAATTAAATAGATTTGTGTAAGTGATACAACACTGGGGGGTATATTCACAAGAACGTGTGCTAAATATCACCAAAAAATGTTAACGCAACTTTACACATCGCAGCCCATCGTGGGAAAATAACCCCAAGTTAACGTGGAATTCACAACACGGCGGTACCATGCGATAGTCTCCTGAAACCGCGGACAATGTCCGCGATACAACCACCGCGACGGAGATAAAAACACAAACACCAACACCAAAAAACGTGCGATGAGCCCATTCGCGATGAGGAAATCAGCGATAAGCAGCGCCAGGCCTGCCATACACACCCGGCAGGCGGGAAAATCACTACAAAAGGAGAAAAAACACACAAACACAAAATGACCAACACCCAAGCACCATGGAGGCAGCCGGAGCAGGCGCAGAGGACGAGCGCAACCCCACAAGTACCCCGGACGACCAGCCCGGGACCACGGTGACAGGGAAGGGCAAGGACAAGAAGAAGAGGAAGACGAAGTACAGTCCGCAGGAGAATCGGATCCTGGTCACGGAGGTGATAGAACACCATCAACAACTGTTCATCGCCTCCAATGTGTCATTGGGCACCAGAAATTGATTATGGCGTGCCATCTTGGACAAGGTGAACGCCGTCGGAGAGTACAGGAGGTCAATGGACGAGGTCAAGAGGCGATGGAATGACATCAAGCGCAAGATCAAGGAGAAACGCGCAGCCAACCGGAAGGCAGCAATGCAGACTGGAGGTGGGAGGCCTGCACCACAGCAGGAGCTGGATGACATGGAGGAGCTTGTGTCGCCAGTCATCGGTGTGGAGACCGTGGCAGGAGTCGGGGGACCGGACACTGCTCGACAGGACACAACACAACCGCAACAGGGTGAGTGACCACCAGGTACTGGGGGGACGGGGGGAGATGGCCACAATGGCACACATGCACAATCAAGCAGGGCACAGTGCACACCCACAATGATTCTGGATCATGGCCCTGAGCCACAGACTGTCACAATGTACAATGCCATGCTGCCTGAATGTGAACCTGTACCATGCGGCTACATACATGCGGACACATTGTAATACACCATCTCCCCTTCACATTGCAGGGGCACCGTCAACACCTCCTGCAGAGCAGTCCCAGCCACTCTTCACTGATGACGAGGAGGACACCACCAGCATCGACACCCAAGCCCTCCAAGACATCATTGAGCTCATCCGCCAAGCACCTCCAGGACCAGGGCAGCCCAGCTGCATCGAGGAGACCCCACCCACTCCACAAACCACCCAGCAGGAGGCACCCACAACCCCGGCTGTCTCCCAAGACCCCAGGAACAACACATGGCCTTCCAACGCCGTGTGATGGAGGTCCAGAGGGAGACGGCTGAGCAGGTGCGGGTGGGGTTCGACCTCATGGCTAACAAACTGGACGCCATCCATGGGTGTCTAGGTCCCATCAGGGACCAGCTCCTGTCCCTAATGGACACCCACGGCCCGCTCCATGGTCTCCAATGAGCCATGACTGACATCGCTGGAGTCCTGACTCGGAGACAAGAACACCTGTCCGCTCAGAGTGGCTCCAGCGATTCCAGCCGTGAGCTGGCACACATGCGGAGGCTCATGGAGGACATGGTGCGGATGGAGGCGGAAAGGATGGCAGCCACCGCTGCACATCAGCGAAATGTAGCTGGGATATACCAGGCCCTGCATGTCCTCATCATGGCATTGCTGAAACAAGGCGTGGCGATGATGAATGCTGCTGCCCCCACACCATCCACATCTCCGCCCCCTGGTGTGTCAGTGCCTCCCAGTGCGGCAGGCGTATCCACTCCGGCACCTGATGTGTCACTGCCACACAGTGCGGCCGACAATCCTCCTCCGGCCCCTGATGTATCAGTGGCACACAGTGCCGCAGACGGTACTGCACCACCCACAGGTGGGGCAGAGCACACATCTGAGGACGAGGACGTGGATGGGATTGAGTTCAGTAGGAGGCACTAGCATTCATGTCAGCCACCTTGCCTGTTTCTGCTTGGTGCCGCACATGGCCCCATGACCTGCCACTGACCCCTGATACACTCCACTGCACTCACCTTGTCCCGCGACATGGACTGCCATATCCTGTTCAATGACCAATGACACGGCGACCAGACTGCGGACTGTACCCTTCCTCTTCCGCAGTACTTGTCATCCCCGGATGGACTCTGGCTGGCCCTCCACGGGCCAATATTGTGTAGTGTGCTTGGCATGGACCTGTACTGCTCCAGCTGCAATACTCCACCGGATGTGCAATAAACATCCATAAACGCACTGCTGTGTCATATCCTTCATCATTCATGTATGAATGTGTGGATGAATGTAGGGACAGTGATTTCCCTCACGTCAATGATGCTCATCTAGTGGGATGCCAGTCACAGTGTGCCACATTGCCTATTGTGTCCCGCTTGCCGTGGACACTACAACAGGGACACACGCATTTGTCACTTCCTTGTCCGGACATGGACTGAACCACGCCCTGAGCCCCCGAGTCATTGTTGCAAGCCTTGCGCTGGTCCGGCGTGTGCCAGCCCAGACCACTCCCCTTACGCTCAGAGGGGGGGCCTACATAGCTACATGTCGCAGGCGTACACGCTGGTGGTATGCAGGTCACTGGTCTAGTTGTCAGCATGCCACAGCCACTCCCTGAGGGCAGCTTTGCACACACACCACACCCATCTGGCACAGGCGTCACAGGCCATGTGACCCCGCCAATATAAGTGGCCGGCAACGTCACATTCCCCACTGCCGGTGGTGACTGGATGACGGACGCTCCACGGTTCTCAATCATAAAGGGCCCATGAGTTGTGGCGCCCAGGGTTGGTCGCACCCAAAACCTTGCGGACGTCACGGGCCTAACACCACATGGCGCTGACTGGGGTTGCACAGGGTTAGTGGCACCGAAATAGCTGAGCGGGTGTGCAGCCTGCGATGATGACGAGTGCACTGATGTGGTCTCTGCCATTGATGCCTCAGGACTCAGCATCATGTGTGGGACCTGCTGTACCGTGGGGCGGCTCCGCATGATGTGGACCATGCCATGGTGGCGGGACCGGGGCCTGGAGCTTGCACGGGCACGTGGTGTGTCCACTGGTGGACACACCGTTGTCGGCAGGTGAGCAGTGGGCCCGGGGTGCGCAAGTGCGGACAGCCAGCGCTGGCCAGCGGGAGGGGGTGGGGTGCGGCTGCATGCGTGCGCAGGGACGGACAGGCGTTGTTGCCGTGTGCTGTGTGATGGACTCTGCCATGATTGACTCTGGCCTCGATTGCAGGTTGCAGACCTGGTGGCTTGCAGTGTATCCCGGCACGTGGTTGGAGACACACCGGTGGCAGCAGGCGAACAGTGGGGCCTGGGTGCGCAGGGGCGGCAGTGTCTCTCTCTCTCTCTCCCTCCCTTCCCTCTATCACTCTCTCTCTCTCTCTCCCTTCCTTTCCTTCTCTCTCTTTCTCTCTCTGCCTTTCTTTCATTCTCTATCTCTCTGTGTCTCGCTCCTTTGATGTGCGCATCACACACGTTCTGATATTGTGCCTTATTTTCCAGGCTGTGACATCGAGATTGTCCCGGACGGAGCTGACAGGAGTCTTCCGCATTGGTGTTTTGTGTTGTATTTCAATAAAGTTTTTGGTTGTTACTTCAGTGTTGTGTGACTTTTTCTCGTTCTTCTGGCCACACATGTGTGTTATTTTTTATCAATGTGCGTCATCTGGCGCTTTTTGTGGCTCTTGTGTCGTGCACGGTATGTGTATGTTAGGGGGGCTGGGGAGGTGGTGGTGGGTGTTGTGGCCCTCATGGGTATCGGAGCTGCATGATCATTGTCTCCATGGCATCTGTGGGTCTTCAGATGTGGCTCTTGGCTGGGCTCCCTTTGATGCTGCAGGTAGTCGTCCTGCTTTACACCAGCAAAAGGCAGGTGCTAATTCCCTGGTGCTACCGCGGCTTATCGCCTGTTTTTGGTTCACATCGCAGATCTGGCAGTTCGTTGTTAAAGTGGTGTTGTGGTTTTTTCGTGTGTTTTTGCACGGGAACGCCTACTCTGCATCTCATTAGGGTTAGTTGGTGGTGACCACCGTGGTGTTAACTTTTGGGTCATTTATCGCGGGAATACTGGTGATGTCGGCAGTTTGCACCCGCTTGTGAATGGGGTGTTAAATCTATCTCCACTTTTGATGAGTTAAGGTGGAGATAAATCGGAGATAAGTCCTTGTGAATATCCCCCTGAGTTTTGTAATTGTAGACTGTATTCCACTAAGGTATAGGAAATCTGGGCTGGTTATGTTGGTGGCGGAATGTCTGACCGTTAAATGTTCTGATGGCATGTGTAGGAAAGTAGAACCATGATACCTGGAATGTTTAAATTAGTCTCAGCCACTTGTATTTACTTGGAGTTGCATCCCAGTCATCATTTATTGCACACTATTCCACTCCAGATAGATACGAGCCATATGCAAATCTGTCTAGATCCTGCTCCAATAGGAACTTCGGGGTAAATTATCTTAGAAGTCATGCAGAGCAGCATAAGGAGCAAAGTTGCTGTCTGGGATTGACTGTAAGGGAGAGAGCAGGACAGCGCCATATCCATTAAGATGGTGTTGCTTTCTCCACTAGCGCTGGTGCACTTTAAACTGCCTTTTGCCATGCTCATACCCTTGAACCACAGTGTAAGGGTGTCTGCATGATGCTAGCATAGATTTTATACTGGAAGCCTATCCTTCCATTACAAATACTATGCATAGACATAATTCAAAACTTTTCCAACTTTGTATGTGTGCTGTATACTACAGCACATACAAAGTTTGAACATTTTGTGGGAAAACATTTTTTCTCCATCTTTACAACTGCCTTGAAGAGGCATACATTTTTGGCCTAAAGCCCTGCCAACAAATGTTAGAAGAGAGGGCTTTTTGTCATCATCCATGGGTGGCTGATGAGAATGCCCATGTATCACCCAAGGAACGTTCCCTTGATGCAAAGTAGCAGTAGCGCATAGCGCAAGCATGAAAAGTAATTCTAAAATAGGACTAGAACAGGTTCAAATGTGGGTACAGACAAGCAAAACTACCTGAGGTAAAAAATTAAGGTGGTTTTCTTTAAATATAACATGTGGCACTAAGGAAAGGCCGGATGACTCAGACAGTCACATTTTTAAACCTCAACAGAGTAAATATTTTCAAAACAAATGCACCATGAATATTATTCGATTCACCCAGGACGTTGAGTTAAGAATGGTTCCTGCAAAGTCAAGCTGGGAAGTGGCTATGAATAACAATTGTCCTCATTAAAATTACTCCAAGCGAGTCGATTATTGTTTTAATCCTTTTTCTATGCAAAATTTGCAGCAAACAAGGGGCTAGGTTCAATACTCCCTATTTGTAGTGTGACTCAAGAGCTGTACCTGTAACGTTTAACCTGATATCGTTACCTAGATGCCACAGAAAAAACTCTGCAAGATTCATTCTTCTGCATGTGGCTTAGTAAGTCGTGAAATGTGTGATATTTCATGCAAGTCAGGCAGAGTTCATGGCTGAAGCAGACCCTCTAATCCAGCACTATAGAATGACATGTGTAGCCCAAAGGTCGATGTGGCAAGGGAAACACAGGGGCATATTTACAAGGAGATAACGCCACCAGACCGTCACTTTTTCCAATGTTTTGGTGGCATTCAGTCCTTCGCCTTATTTACAAGGCAGCGTTAAGCCACTTAACGTGGCTTAACGCTGATTGTAAATACTGACCCTATTCATGCAGCACTTAGCCTGAAAGGGGCATGCAATGGGCGATGCAGTGGGCGTTCCGCCGCAACACCCATTGCTTTCTGATGCTGCCCCGTATTTACAAGGTATGAGGCTGCGCCAAACATGTTGCCAGGGAATACCTGGTCTTAAGCTGGAGACACAAGAAGAAATATTTCATTTCTCCTCATATTTTGCTCTTTCATTGTGTGCTGCATTCTGCAGTACACATAGAAACAGCAAATTGCCTGTAAAGATGGTTTATGTGCAGGAAGGTGCACCCCTGCAGTGAAGGCTCCTTTGCAACATGGCGCAAAGGTGCCTGCGCTGGCGCTAGGCAGCTTCTTTAGCGCCAGCACTAGGGGAAATGCAGAGGTGTGCCGCATTCTTGTAACTATGGCGCAGTGGAGAAGTGTGGCTCAATGGTTAGAACGGCAGACCCTGATGCAGAGATCTGGCCCGGGACCAGGGTTCAATTCCCGCACGGCGGGTCTTGGGCTCAATTTCCTCGGACCTGATAATTCTCGCCTCGGTGCCTATTCTAATCATGGGTCCCACTCTGCAACTCTGGGCAATAGCTTGCTTAATCTCCACAACGGCCCCAACAGCGCTGGGATGCCTGGCTTCACCTTGGGGGTGCCCAGGAGTGGACATTTCCCAGGGAAAAGCCAGGAAGGGTTCCACAGCGTTATGCGTACAGCGCCAGGAAACCCCAGTTGGGGTATCAGTGCGCTTTACAAGTACAAATTCATTTCATCATCCCTGCATTTTGAAACTGACAGAGCACGGCATTAGCAATTTTGTCGTAACACAGCACTCCACCAGTTTCTAGTAAATATGCCCCACAGTCTCTTCACCAACCTTTGGCCTCTGTTTGAGATAATAAATAGACAGGAACTGTGGACCACTTTGGAAGCTCTGGGTGTTGAGTCTGGTATTTTTGGATTTATTGTGAGGTCACATTCCTCTATACAGCACCAGGCCAGGGACCAGTGCATCAAAAGTACTGACATCTTCAATAGGATGAAAGAAGGCTGCCTACCCACTCTTCTTTCATTGACCTAACTCAGTGTTCCTTCAATGCAGGTGTTTTTACTTCTTGCCTAAAATAGTGGCAACCAGCTGCCTTGTGGTCATATTACATCAGATAGCCAGAACTAAAGTGGCAGTTGGCAGTAATGGAGCGGTAATTTCACAGTAATTTCTCAATGTAAAACATCATTACCTCTTGTTTACCGCTTGAAAGGGATGGACCTTTGCCACCGTGTATCACCAATTAGGAGACTTTGCAAAAACATTGAAAAAATCAAATGCAAATAATATTCAAGGCAATAATGAGAGTTGTGAGTAGTTTTAAAGGGTTTTATTTTCTAGTCAAAAGTTAAGGTTCTCTGACTCTTTATTCATTAGTCAAATATCAATCAGGTTACAGAATTGAAAAATAGGAAAAATAGAATTAACACAGAACATATTATAGATTGCATATAAAGCACTCCAAAAGGAAGGGAATGAGGCATAAAATGTCAGTCAGAAACTCATAAAGAGTTTCAGGAAAAATAGAGTGAGTAGGCTAAATCAATAATTAATAATAGCAGAAAATCTCCCATAAAGAGAAATAAAATGCATAGGATAAGTAAGTCTTTACAAACTAGTTAGCATAAAACTCAGAATTTTAGCATTTAAACCTGTCCTGATCTCTCAGCTGATCTCTCTGCTTCGCGCTGTTCATTTCTGCCTCTCTGTGTCTGACACAGAAGCTGCTCCTGGATGAGCCCCTCCTTTCTCTCTCTTCGCAGAACTTTAAAAAAAACTGTGTGTTCTGCCTCACGTCCTGCTAAAAAAAATGAGCAAAAAGCCAACACCTCTCAGCTAGCAACCAATATTTCTAACAAAAATACACGTGACTTGGTCTTCGTAGCTTGTCCAATTGGAGCTTCAGAACACATCGACACCCCATGGGCTGACTGGACACGTCATCAATCAGGCGAGTTCTTGTAACACATTTGAGTCTTGTGCTAAATGATCTCATCTCCTAACATCCTAAAAACAATTACATTTTCTGCAACAAAAAGTATTAATTATGCAGAAACAGAGAATACATATTATAAGAAAAATGTGTGCTTTGCAGTTTTTTCACTCCACGTTATGAAGTGAATAAAGCATTGTCTAAACAAACTGCATGGAGATAAAAGTATGCAACAAGCGAAGGTCTTTTCATGAAGAGACAGAAAAAGGGAGGAAGAGCATTCCTTTCTTATCTTCAAGGCCGAAGGGCCGCAGTGAGCTGAGCCTGCCAAAGCAAATTCAGCCTTTCTACACTGTAAAATGTGTGTTAATTCAGCACAAATATATACTACTTTGAAAGTTCAAAACACATTTTCCAAACTAAATGTACATTCTACAGTGAGGTTAAATCTAAAATAAACACAATTAAACAACCATGATTAATTAATTGAGCATGGTTCTACATGATTCATTAAGCATCTGAGCAGGCCTCATTCATGTTTTCCCTTGCACCAAAACTCTGCGTGCCATTTTTAAAGAGCAGTTTGTCTGAAACTTAAAGCAGTTATTTTGTCATTTAGTAATGATAAAATCTATAAGTGAGATTTGAGATCCATCAATACATCCTTTGATAATAAACAAGTCATGATACCTCAAAAGATTTGTTAATTATCACACTTATTTAATTTCACAGGTAACATTTGTTCAAAGAGCACACTCAGTTCAGTCTAATATATATTTTTCTCTACCTAAAATATTACTACTCATCTTTAGTGTATGTAGACATGGTAATTTCATTAGCACGCTTTAATTTCACACAGGTATATAAAGAAAAACCCTACTAAAATTAGTATGTTCATTATCACTTGTTATTACAAAAGCTGAGCATTAATAATTTTACTTCTATTTCTAAGGCAACACAAATTTTGTCTGTAATCAGATCATATATTGCCAAGCTCAAACGTTTTAGTGCAGAGTTCTGTAAGTAGCTTCTTGGAACAGTTAGTTTTCTCTAAAATAAGTAACTAAAATAATAAAAAGGAAAATCCAACGGAACAGTTCTCTTTTCTATTTCTTTTTCCTCTTTTCATCTTTTTCTTTCATCATTCAAAGATTCTTTTCTCTTCAGCTCTTGACAGTTCTCAGTTATTGTTTCAGCATTTCTTGGCTCTTTGTCACCAGCTTTCCATCAAGGTGGCTCATACAGTTCAAGCCTCGCATTACACAGTTCATTCAATGTGGCATTCTGTACTTTTTCCATGCATTTTGACCACTCAGGTGCTGGAAAACTCTGATAGAGCACCATCAATTCTTTGCACGTCTTCAATCCAAGCCTTTCACTTTTATTTTCACCTTGTTCAGATTCAGACGTTTCAGCTATGGGTGCAAATGATTTTTCAAGGGACCACTGTAGACGTTTTGGATACCCTTTCAGCCAGCTTTTTTCTACCTCCACTCGTAGGCCCACTGCACTAATTCCTTCTTCAGAGGCCACCTGACTCATTCACCCTTTTGACACCGCTTTCATCTGAGCCAGTTTCCACTTTTTTCTTTTCCAGTTCAGTTTGCTTTAGAATCACTAAGAAAACAGGGTAGTAGTGGTTCCTCATGGGGAAATTTACCGCACCTCAGATATCACTGTATTATTATCTATCAAATCATGTGTGAATATATTTTTGAACAACAATGCTAATTAGGTTGAGGTGCTATAGTGGTTCAAAAACCCTACTACCAAAAGGTGCTAAATGCAAATTAGAAAACTAATATGCTCCAACATATATATAATTGAACCGTTTGTTAAGCACTCTCATAGGTAAGTACAATAGACCATTAAGTCATAAATGACAAAAATATAGTTAACTCAAATATCCTTTTCGAAGTCCAAAATTACAAAGTAAGTGATCACTCTTCCCAAGATGGAAAACAAATATCATAGTCCATTGATTCGTTAATTCAACTGATGATTTATTCTTTAATGTATCCAGCAAAACATCAGCCCAATCCAGTCAGCATAGATTCAGCCCTCAGCAGACACGTGTTTCGTCTATTTAAAGACTTTTTCATGGCAGTATCAACAGTATAATGTCTAGACGTCCCTGGCCTTCAAGTTCCACTACCCCGACGTCCTAGATTCATATCCATAAACCAATAGATGTTTATAACGAATTTGCAAGTAAAATGATGAATAATTTCCACATCAACAATTGGCGTCCACGATTCATCAGTTAATGTTGTCTGTGCCACAGCATTGTAGCCTTCGTGATGTCTTATTTGTCGTTTTAGAAAAGATAAATATACTATTCTGTGTCGTCAAAAACGCGGTGTTCAGACCACAATCCTGTGCCAACAGTTTCGTCAAAATTAAGTCCTTGATAAGCCTCCTCATCGAACGAAGTTCTCAAACGCGCAGCGACCCGAGTCTGTGTTCTCGGCACCAAATATTGAATTAACAAATCAATGGACTATGATATTTGTTTCCCAACTTGGGAAGAGTGATCACTTACTTTGTAATTTTTGACTTCGAAAAGGATATTTGAATTAACTATATTTTTGTCATTTTTGACTTAATGGTCTATTGTACTTACTATGAGAGTGCTTAACAAACGGTTCAATTATATATCAGTTTGCTTTAGTGCTGCTTCAGACTCTGTGTGTTCCCTTACAGCTTGACTGACCCTCTTCTGTGGACTTTTGACCACTGCAGGTATCTTTTCTTGAAGAGGAGCTGTTTTATCAAGGGGACACTGTACCATACGTTTATGAGAGGCAGGCACCCAATTTGGAAGGCCACCACACTTCACAACAGTCTTTGCCAGGATCATTTGGAACAGGCCTTTCCATTTCACAACATCTCTCAGATCAAAGTTTTGGCACCATCCATTATGCAGATCTTGTGTAGCAGCTGCAATCTGGTGAGAAACTACATGCTCCACATCAGCCAATCTCTCACAGCAATGGCTTTTCTTTTCATCTGTGGTTTTCACAAGTGCATTTGCATGTACAAATTCAAGCCATTGATACTGAGACAGTCTTTTGCAAAGTGAGACTCTGTGCTGTCTTTGTGTTACTTTATTGTGCTTGAAACTTCAGGCAGATAGCTACAATCCAATCTTTGTCCAGTCTGTGGTTCTGCACCCATCATCTTTGAGACCTCATTATGATCTGATTTCAGAGAAACTGGCAATCTATACCTGGCCATCAGTTTTTGCAATAACACATTTGCTACTATGCAGTTGCCATTTTTCTAAAAATCTGTTCTGATACAACCTTGTTGTTCTGCCTCTGAAACATTTTCTTGTAGCCTCTTTTAATTCTTTCCAAGGAAGTCGACATCAACATGATCAGCACCTCTCAGATCACATGAAAATTCTATTGAATGTATAGGCTAACAGGACACAGTATTGTACAACTGAATTAGCATTTCTCTCTCCCATGACAATAGTCATTCCTATTTGAGCAGTTATACTGCATGTTAAGGTAAGGGCAATCAATTTTGAATTTTGGGCTGAGGTAACTACTGAAAGCCATGAAGCTTTGACAACATAATATATAGGGAGCACAGCATGTGCTGCTCCAAATGTGCCATTGTTACCTCTCAAACATGGGCCATCTACAAAACGGACATTGTTGGGCTCAATCAGACGTTCATCATTAAAGTCTAACCTTGATTTCAGGCATAAATTAATGACATCTAGACATCCATGTTCAGTTTTATCACAAACAATTTCATTTGCTGGTAGCAAGCTAAATACATTTGAATTTAGACATTTCTTGGTCACAGTATTTTCCCAAAACAACTCCACAAAGGAAAGAACCATTTCAGAAATTGGAAATTCCATCATTATACTCTCACTCTTTTTATGACTGACATCTACCACAGCTACTAAGTTAAGGCAGCTGGGCATTTCTGTGATGATGGGGTCAAGGGTCATTGGGAAATACGTCACAGACTTTTGATCATCTTCAGGTTTTTGAACAAGCACTGAGAGAGCGCAGCCCTCCCTCTCACTGCACATTGGTATATTTTCTTTTAAATAAACTTGCATCCCTAGTGCCGGGGCGCGACACTTTTTCACTTTCAACTCTAGGAATGCTTTTGTGCAATTGTTGTCCAATGGAAGTGGATCAGACACATCCTTGTGTGTCAGCCTCAGTAAAGGCTTAGCCACTAGGGAAAGGTTTGGTAACCACTGACTACAGCAGCCAACCATTCCCAAAAACATCCTGACTTCTTTCTGAATTTGAGGTGGATTCATCTGGTGAATTACTTCCACTCTCTCTGGTGACACCTTCCTAGCTCCTTTTCCAATTATGTGTCCCAGACATTCATCTTCTTTTTGACAGTAGTCCTGACTATCCTCATGCAATGGCACTAGTGACATGAACTTGACAAAAATCAATAACAGTAAGCCATTCTTCAGCACATGAAATGTGAAAAAATATGTTGGCTGGATTCGGTACCATAGGACAACATGGAACAGTTATGCTGCTAATCTCCTGCACTTATTCTGTTCTTTTCATTTAGTTTCTGTAAACCTGTGATCAGAAAGTTACATAAACTTCCAATCAATTCCATTAAAAATCCTTTACTCAGTTTATCTCCAATTATAGGTGAAACTTTCTGCAACTGATGGTGTTCTTGAATACATGTCATCTGGTTCTAATTTGAATAAGACATGTTCTGCACGTTTTATTAATCTGTCATCTTTCTCTGTGAACTCCCTTACTTCTGTATTCATCTATGTTCTTCCAAATCAGTAGGTCATTTTTCAACTGTCATTTCTGAAAACAATGCTACAGCTGTCTCTTGTTGGGCCATTTTAAACTGTGCATCCTCATCAGGAATCTAATTTTTAACATCATCTAGTGTACAGTAATCTGTGCTGTTTAATTCGCAAAACAAATATTTTCCAGTCAGGCCTGAGTTACAAACAACAAATTGGTAACTTATCTCAAATGGACCTATTTTTGCTGCAACCTTCTCTAATACTGGGTTTGTAATTTCTCTGTTTAAAACTTCTACAACTAAGGGGCCGATTCCGATCTCGGCCGGTAGGGCTCCGAATCGGATTCGGCTTTACCGGATCCGATTCGGAGCCCTATTTCCGACCGATTCGATACGTGCGTCCGGGCGAGCAAGTACGATGCGTGCGCTACGCGAAATCTCCGACCGACTCATTCGCAGGACCCGAACTGCTCCGACCAACTTGCACGGGGACGACTCGCACCACGCAATGGAGACGTTCCCCGGCTCGGGTAAGTACGATGCGCATCGCGACCAGCTCCGACCGACTCGCGCCGTCCGGCTCCAAGGAGCTGTCGGAGCCGGACTTCGGAGGTCCGTGTCGGACCCCCTGGAAGCGTAGGCACGCGAGTCGCACCCAGGGGGAGCCATGGGTCCCCCCTACACGTGCATGTACGGTGCGAGCCGCACCGACGCGATACCCGCTGTAGGGGCGCCCGTGTTCGCGGCGCGCCCATTGAGTCAATGGGAGCCCGTGTATGCGTCGTACGACTGGCTCCCATTGACTTCAATGGGAGTCCGACCGAATCGAGTCCGATAGCATGCGTGCGCATCGTACTCGTTCGGTCGGACTGCTAGAGTCCGGTTCGGTCGGAAATCTCTCCGAGTCCGGCTCGGTCGGAGAGATTTCCGGCCCGAATCGGAATCGGCCCCTAAGTCTGGACCTTCCACTGTTTTCACAATGGACTTGGTAATTTCAGAATTGTTAGTGCTAAAACTCTCATTTTCGAATACAGCAACCTGTTGAAATGGGTTCTGATTTTGTTTCTGGAAACAATTCACACTTGCTCTGGACAACTGATTTAAGTTAATTTGAGCATTTTCCATATTTTGTGGGACCATCTGAGCTTGAAACATTCCTGTCATTGGTACCTGTTTCTGAATTGACATTTGCATTTGCTGAGCTGGCACATGTTTGCACCTGCATTTCTCTCTGTGTTTCCGCATTTCCATTTGCTGCAGTCATAGTTTAAATTTACATTTCTTCTTCCAATGCTCAAATCTGTTACAAAGATGGCAAAAGGACACCTTTTTCAACACTGCGACATCCAAACCTGAATTTGCACAAACCAAAACACCTTTACTCTCTAGCCTGTGTAACACCAGATTTTGCTTGAGCACCTTTAATTTCTGGTTGTGAAACAACACCGTGTAACTCACTTCCATTCACTGCAAACAACTGATTCTGAAAACTTTTCTGAGCAAACCCCCTCTGAACCATCATAGGTTTTTCCTCAAACTCTTTCTGCTTCATTCCTTGTCCAGCACTATAGTACCCTTCATCCTTCAGAATCCCATCTATCAGCTTTCTTTGCAAACAAACCAATATTTGCTGTACGTGCACACTGATCTGATCAGAGAACATTAATCCAATAACCAACTGAGTCACAAAGAATCTCATGCCACTGGCATCAGGACATTCTCTCCCACTGTGTTGCTGGAAACTCCATACACACACTTTCACAAAACTCATGAACCAATTCCTTTAGCTCTTGTGTTGATTCTTTTAATCTGCACCCAATTAACATCTTTTGCTGGCACTCTGCCCTTCAGAAAAGTAATGACTACTTTGTTTTTCTCCATAACAATAGAAAATGATGGTGCATTCATGCACATATTTTTCATTGTCTCCTCATCTGACCCTTGCACAACAACTTTAGATTCAAACCACAATTCAGACTGCATGGCAGTGTCAAAGAACATTTTCAAATCAATACACAACTCTTTTAAAAGTGCAACAAATCCATCAACTTGTGGGTACCACAGCATAGGCTTGTCTCTCAACTTTGGGAATGTGTTCAGAAATGCTGCAAGTTCACTTTTGTTCTGTGGCACATGAACATGCACTTCTCCCACCATTTCTCTCAATGAGTAAGCAAAAGCTTCTCCCTCATCCTGTTTATTATTTTCCTCAACATAGGTCTGGTGGTTTCTTTTTCTTCTCATGTTTTCTTGCCCACTTGTCTCCTAATTTCTCAAACCCATTGCATTTGAAAATATATTTCACCATTTCTGCAATGTGCAATTGCATTTCTGAAGAACTCATGGTCTTATTTGCTTCATCATCCATATGTACCCTGAATCTTTTCTGAAATGGAAAACTTCCTGAAACATCAATTTCATATTTTTGAGCCAAATCAATCAGTCTATCATGTGTATTTACTGCACATGTAGTTGTTTCCTTACTCAGGGAAATTAATTATTTTTCCTGACACTGGTTCACACTTTCATGATTTAAACAGCAGGGACTGTTAATTTCTTCATGTTCAAATTTTAAATTTGAAACATTAAGCTGTCTCTCTTTTTCAGGGTCTGGGTTCATTTGTTTCCCCATGCTCTCTACCTTTTAATCACTGCTGGTTCCTCAAAGCAGGTTTGAAAAATCCCATCTCCAAATATATTCATTTTATCCTGCGCTGTGGGTGTTGTAAAGACCATTTTCCCCCACTTTTCAATGCTTGGACTGTCTGGGGTAGTTTCTGTTCAATAATCTGTGAATTCTGAGTTTCTGAAATAAACCATGATGTAATTACTCCTTCTGCAGCTCTGCACTTTTTGAGTAGAAACCATATTAATTAGGACAGTCAGAATTTGTCTAGGCACAGTCTGTGCATCTGCAGTTTGAGGTATTTGTACTGAATCAGTCACTATTGAAGCAGTAACACCTGGAGATATCACTGTCAATGCTGAAACAACAGGCAGTGGGTCAATCTGAAATGTCTGCACGGTTTTCTCAATCTGTGTTTCTCTTGGTTCAACAGAAGCAGTAGCCACTGTAGTACTTGCTGGTACACTATTATCAGTATTTATAGTGGGGACCACATAAGGTGGTGGACACTCAGTTAACAATGCATCCAATATTTCATCCCCTGAATCATTATTCATTTGAAGCTTTTTGTCATCATTAATTCCCTTCTCCTGTATCTCGTGCTTTTGCCTTTTTATCCTCACTTTCTTTGTCTCTTGCTGTCTTTTCCCACATGCTTAAAGCTTCAAACTGTGCAGCTCTAGATGGTGTCTTTATTTCACATAACACTTCCCTTAATTTGTCAATAATTTGCAATTCAAAAGTACCATCTTTTGGAAACCTCAAAGGACCCTCTTTTTAGTAATCTTGCACCATTGGTGAACCCACATACATGAATTGTGTCCCAAATTGGTAGACATAAAATGCACAGGTGTTTCCTCAGGAGCATCACCAATTAAAAACACATTTTTCACATTACCTCCCAACAGTTTCTTAAAACCTTTAAACAATTTCATTTCTGCAATAGTTTAATGCAATTTATTTTCTCCAATCCTGTCACAGTTGACAATTTTAGTCAGTTTAACTCCTGCTACTGACCCTCCCTTTACAAAATTACACAGCAATGTATTTTCTAGTTTTTTCTTAACTAAAATTTTGTTTGAAACAACATAAAACAATGCTACCTTGTCTGCTCCACTAAATAAAGAGATAGTCTTCACTTTTCAAAGGGAAATTCTTTCACTTCAAGTAAAACAACGACCAGAGCTATTTTACATCTCCAAACAAGCTACAGGAGGACCTGGTACTCCTCTAGGGATAAGGCCGAAGTTTCACAAGAGGACTTTTATTTAAAAGAGGTCTTGTTAGTCCCCTGGGGATAAGGCCAGAGTTTCGGAAGTGGACTCTTCGCTATTTCAGATACTCTACTCACATACAAAATTGTCCCTAAATATAACACCTGACAGCCTTACGCGCCGTACAGTATTATAACAACAGACAAAGTACTTCTGCAGTGTGATTTCTTTATCCACACTCTTCTTCTGCCTACTTCAGGCTAAATTTCCATCCTGGGATTTCTCAGGTACCTCCGTACCTGTACTTCTAGACAACATAAAACAGGACACTAACTTTTCTTGTTAATAACATATAATCAATAATTCTGTGCTATGAAATTGCCAATTTAATCAATAAAACCATCAAGTAAAAATGAGCAAAAATGTCATCATTAGTCAAAAACCTTACTATTTTTTGAACACTATTAAAAATAGCACATTAACAACATTTCACAACCCTATTGATACTCACACCACTCCAGCAATTGCCTTCTTGCATTACCTTCCAGTACCACCTTGCCAGTCTTCAAGTTCTGAGCATTGGAATCAGGACTTTTTGAGGATCTGGACATTTATCTAACTTGGGCAATTATTTTGTAGCGCTATTTAGGCATTAAACTAAACTATGCTCCTTTTGGTGATGGTGTTTAACCTTAACTCTGCTACCAAAACTGATGGAGCGGTAATTTCACGGTAATTTCTCAATGTAAAACATCATTACCTCTTGTTTACCGCTTAAAGGGGATGGACCTTTGCCACCGTGTATCACCAATTAGGAGACTTTGCATAAACATTGAAAAAATCAAATGCAAATAATATTTAAAGCAATAATGAGAATTGTGAGTAGTTTTAAAAGGGTTACATTTTATAGTCAAAAGTTAAGGTTCTCTGACTCTTTATTCATTAGTCAAATATCAATCAGGTTACAGAATTGAAAAATAGGAAAAAATAGAATTAACACAGAACATATTATAGATTGCATACTAAAGCACTCCATAAAGGAAGGGAATGAGGCATAAATATGTCAGTCAGAAACTCATAAAGAGTTTCAGGAAAATAATCTAGAGTGAGTTTTCAGGCTAAATCAATAATTAATAATTAGCAGAAAATCTCCCATAAAGAGAAATAAAATGCATGAGGATAAAGTAAGTCTTTACAAAGCTAGTTAGCATAAAACTCTGACATTTTAGCATCTAAACCTGTCCTGATCTCTCAGCTGATCTCTCTGCTTCGCGGTGTTCATCTCTGCCTCTCTGTGTCTGACACAGAAGCTGATCATGAATGAGCCCCTCCTTTCTCTCTCTTCGCAGAACTTTAAAAAAACTGTGTGTTCTGCCTCGCGACCTGCTAAATAAAATGAGCAAAAAGCCAACACCTCTCAGCTAGCAACCAATATTTCTAACAAAAATACACGTGACTTGGTCTTCGTAGCTTGTCCAATTGGAGCTTCAGAGCACATCGACACCCCATGGGCTGACTGGACACGTCATCAATCAGGCGAGTTCTTGTAACACATTTGAGTCTTGTGCTAAATGATCTCATCTCCTAACATCCTGAAAACAATTACATTTTCTGCAACAAAAAGTATTAATTATGCAGCAAACAGAGAATACATATTATAAGAAAAATGTGTGCTTTGCAGTTTTCTCACTCCATGTTATGAAGTGAATAAAGCATTGTCTAAACAAACTGCATGGAGATAAAAGTATGCAACAAGCGAAGGTCTTTTCATGAAGAGACAGAAATAGGGAGGAAGAGCATTCCTTTCTTATCTTCAAGGCCGAAGGGCCGCAGTGAGCTGAGCCTGCCAGAGCAAATTCAGCCTTTCTACACTGTAAAATGCGTGTTAATTCAGCACAAATATATGCTACTTTGAAAGTTCAAAACACATTTTCCAAACTAAATGTACATTCTACGGTGAGGTTAAATCTAAAATAAACACAATTAAACAACCATGATTAATTAATTGAGCATGGTTCTACATGACTTCAGATTGAAAGCATCTGAGCAGGCCTCATTCATGTTTTCACTTTGCATCAAAACTCTGCGTGCCATTTTTAAAAAGCAGTTTGTCTGAAACTTAAAGCAGTTATTTTGTCATTTAGTAATGATAAAATCTATAAGTGAGATTTGAGCTGCATCAGCAGTTTTTTGTCAAAATCCATGGGTGGTTGTATGAGAATGCCCATGTATTGCCCAAGGATTGTTTCCTTAATGCAAAGTAGAGCATAGTGCTACTTTGTATTAATTTAGGGCTATGTTCCAATGCGAAAGTTCTTGTGCTGGAAAGTAAATCTATATTCAACGCTTTACCCCAGTTTTTGACACTTTTGGTGACCTGTACTAGTGCAAAGTATTGATAAGGCTAGCCCTTGATTGCTATGGCACAGTGAGAATGGGACTCACATCCGGGAATACCTGTAACACAAAGGGCATTGCAACGAGACACAAAAAGGAGATGAGTGACATGCACAAGTTATTCTCAACCAATGATAATTACTAGGGCTGCATTCTAGTCCATTGATGTTAGAATAGTGTGTGAACTGTGTCTGTATGAGGCAGTTAGGGTGTCCAGTTGAAGAATGTGGTCGAAGATCAGCTGTTGACAAGAGCAATTATTGTTGACAGGAGATTTGAAATTTAACCACACTTCTACCACTCAGATTAAGGAACCATAGGCTTCACACCTTAGGATAAGGTAGGTGCCACGTTTCAGGGATCCTGGGATGCTAAAGTAGACATGGGTTTTAGAATTTCATCATATTTAGGCAGGTGTCAGAATTCATGGTGAGGAGACCTCTGGGCAAGTTATGCCAGAGTGTGAGAGGTAGGATGAAATATATTTCACAGAACAGCAGGAAGATCTGACATAAGTCTGACAGTGGCTTTCTTCTTTAGAAGTAGGTAGGTGTTGTAATCTACTTGGTTTATTCCCTGCCTATGTTACCCCCTCTCTCCCTCACCTTTTGGAACATTCTGACTGTTGGATGAAACGAATATTCTGCAGCTGTCTTCAGCTGACTGGAACCTGTGGTGGTGTAAGAGCGAATAAAGACTTCTACTTTTCTACACAGTGTTACGTCTTTTTAACACTGGGGACGACCAGCTGTGGGGGGACAGCCACACCACCATCCCCAATTGTATTCCACCTACCGGATACAGCCATAATACAGTGGCAGTATTGTTCTACAGCTGGGGTGAGGAGTTCCATTCTTCTGGAATCAACTGCACTACTTCTTTTGTGACCCCGTAGATATTGTTTTTTAAGTAATTCTATTGTAAAGGAGCTTGTGCCACTATCTTGCCACTTCTCACCTGTGTGCTCTGCTGTACTTCGTTCTCTCTCTGTTCTTGTCACGCGGTTGGAGGATTCTTCCAGTGAAGTGCCTGGTTCTGTGGACTCAATGGTGAGGAGGCATGCGTTGCTGTTATCGTAATTCATCTGCCTCCATTCCTTGTTATTGCCGAGAAGAGCATTATTTACTTGGTCCTTCCTTTTGACGGGTTGTCAGGGAAGTCCTCACACGGTTTTTCACCTTCGTCTTGTCTTCTTCACCTGATGTGAAGCCTGCGCCGCTGCTCTCCCGGCAACGTACTTCCTGGCATCGGAAGTGAAAGAGCATCTCTGAGCCTCTTTCCCCGCTCTGCTTCACGCTGACAGGCACAGCAAGCCTGTCAGCTCTCAAGAGGCGGGATAGGCTTTAGTGGCCGCAACCTGATCCTTCTCCGCCTGTTCTCTGACAAGCACAGCTCGCTCGTCAATTGCAAGGGCTGACCCCCCTGTTCCGCTCCGTTTGTTCGCTGACAGGCACAGCTACTCAACTGTTGACAGTCTTGCCGTTATTTTGGATAAGGCTTGTCGAGCTGAAGTGTTATTGCAATTCACTCGCTGACTGGCACAGCTAATCTGCAATTGTGGTTATAAGGAATTCTTCACACTGGCTAGCACAGTTTGGTGCTGGTCTTTAGCTTTTACTTAATTATTCTCCTGCATTTCCATTTGCTCAAGGGCTTAGGTTTTGCCAACGGTGTTGAGGGGAAATCTTCACACTGACCAGCACAGTTTGGTGCTGGACCTTTCTTCTACAGGTCATTCTTCTGCATTTCCTTGATTTCACAAGAACATTATTTCAATATTATTCTGTATGAGAAAAGAATATTTTGATGAGAATTTTTTTGTACTCTTATGGTGTTTTTATATACCTTGTCTACTGTTTTATTCTGGCAAGCTCATATATATGAAAGTTCCTTTTTGCTTTCTCCACACTTAATTTCTATTTTTAGTATTGGCTTCTATTACTGTGTTTTTACACTATTGTGGGTTGAGTTCTGCAATATGGCTGAGATCAATATGTCCTTACCATCTCCATTTCTTAATGAGGTTGGTGAAGCAAATATTTCATGGAAGCAATAGAAGGATTTATTCAAGTCCTACCTTATAGCGATTGGTATGGACAAGTTTTCTCCTTTCAGAAAGCAAAACATTTTGTTACATAATTTAGGAATAGAAGGTCGTAAAACGTTCAACAACTTAAATGAGACTGAACAAGGTATGGATGAAGGGGAAGGGGATGTCATTGTGTACCTCGTAACCATGAACAAATTAGAGAAACATTTTGGGCATATTATTAATGTTGTGTTAGAAAGACATACATTTTTCTCAAGGATTCAAGCAAGAATGAAAAAGTCAGACCTTACATTGCTGTATCGAAGGGCTTGGCTAACACGTGTGAATTTGAAGGTTTGACTGATTCGCTGACCAGGAACCAGTTGGTAAGATGCACTAACAATCCCAAAATACAGGAGAAATTACTAGCTGGTAACCCAGATCTCAAACAAGCCATAGAAATAGCGTTGGGAGTAGAACATACTGCAGATTGTATAAAAGAAATGAGAGTCAGTACTGAATCTCCCCCTGAGGTAAATACAATTTCCAAGCAAGACATTAAAAAAATTCACAAACCAGATAAGGATGTCAAATTCCAAAACCAGAGTAACACATATAGTAAGTCCACATGTTACAGGTGTGGTAACCCAGCGCACTTAGCAAACAACCCATAATTCCCAGCTAGAAGTGTAACGTGTCATAAATGTGGGCGGAGGGGACACTTGGCCAGGGTTTGCCGTGACATGCGTGGGAAAACTGTATCTGTGATAGAGCCTACAACCTCAGTGGAAACCAAGTTAGTATTTCAACTTGAGAACAAGAACGAAGGTGTCAGTTTTCCTGAGTGCTGTATTACTCTAGACAACAAACAAGTCAATGTTTATGTGGATTCCTGCTCTTCCTACACTCTACTGGAGAGTAAAGTTTTTAAAGAAATATTTCCTAACAGATTAAGTGCACTACAGACAGCAGATATCAAGCCAGGGGGGTACAATGGTGACCCAATTCCCTTGGTGGGTATGACCACTATGCTGTTCAGTTACAAGGGTAGGAACACAGTGGGCAAAGTCTACATCACTGAGAAGGGTTCCAATCTTTTGGGTTGGAAACATCAAAAGGAGCTCGGCATCAAATTGGACCCTAACAGCCCAGATCAAGTACTTCTGGTTGATCGCTCAGTGTGTGGTCAAGACATTTGTGATGAATTCCCTGAGGTTTTCGCGGACAAACTATGGTTATTAAAAGACTTTCAACACCGCATCAAACTCAAAGCCAAGGCCAGAGCTTTAGAACACAAAGTCAGACCCATTCCACACCTCATGCAGATTCCCCTTCAAAAAGAACTAGACAGGCTGTTGGAATTGGGTGTTATTGAACCCATAGAAAGTTCACAATGGTTGGCTCCCATTGTTATTACGACCAAATCAGCTAGCAAAGATGTTAGATTGTGCATTGACCTCAGGGATTTAAAAAGGAACATCTGGGTAGACAGACACCCACTTCAGAGGATTCATGAAATATTAACTCTCATCAAGAATGCCAGCTACTTCAGTGTCCTCGATTTATCCTCGGCGTATCACCAAGTGGAACTGCATCCTGATTCTTGTCACCTCACTTCCTTTATCACGCCCTTAGGTGCGTTTCAATATTTGAGTATGCCTTTTGGGCTGGCATTAGCCTCTGCTGCCTTTCAAAGGATAATGCAGCATATTTTCAAGGATGTCTCGGGCATTTTGTGCTTCCAAGACGACATTCTCATACATGGGAAAGACATGAAAGAGCACAACGACATGCTAAGACAAATACTACACAAATTGCGTAATGCAGGTCTCGCACTCAAGTAAGAGAAGTGCCAAATTGTGGTGGGTTCTGTGGAATACCTAGGACATACCATTTCCCGTGATGGCATCAAGCCAAAAATGTATTTAGCAGATGCCATCCTAAATACTGTTGCTCCCACCAGTGTTGAAGAACTCAAGTCTTTTTTAGGCCTTTCAGAATATTATTCCAAGTTCATACAAAACTACGCCAGTATGGTGGAACTCTTACGGAACTTACTCAGAGCTAAAAACCCATTTGTATGGGATGAAGACTGCCAGGCGACATTTGAGGCCATCAAGTCTCGTATCACTAATGCACCATTTTTAGGCAGGTTTGATCCCACTAAAGCTACACTTTTGTCTATGGATGCCAGTAATAAAGGGTTGGGAGCCAGCCTTACTCAGAGGGTAGGGAATAAGGAGCAAGTAGTTGCTTTTGCTTCAAGGACTTTGAAGGGAGCTGAATATCATTATTCGGTGGTAGAAAAGAAGCTCTATCAGGTTTTTGGGCTATAAGACACTTCAGATTTTTCCTATGGGACATACCTTTCACCGTCTTGACTGATCATAAACCCCTCATATATGCTTTCACGACTCAAGGTTCTACTAGGACCACACCTAGGATCTCAAGATGGGTCTTAGGGTTAGAAGGTTACAATTTTAGAGTGGAATGTGTACCAGGTAAACAGAATGTAGTGGCTGATTTCCTTTCTCGTACTCCTCTAAATTCAAGTGTTGACACGCAAGAGGAGGAGGATGGGACATAGTATTGTAAGCAGCAGTTTTGAAAAAGAAGGTTTGGGACGATTGTAGTGTACAGGATGAAACTGTGACTTTACTAAAAAAAAATACATAACAGATGGCTGGCCAGACAACAAGGATAATTTACCTGAGGTCCTGAGCAAATATTGGGAAGTAAGGTTGGAACCGTGCATAATTGGGGAAACCATTTACAGAGGGGAAATAAATCGTACCTCCAAAGGATATTAGAAACAAAATTGTGAATTTGGCGCATGTAGGTCACTTAGGCCGCATCCTTACTAAGAGTACAGTACGAGAGGAGTATTGCTGGCCAGGCATGGACGCCATGGTGGAAGACTCTGTCAAAAACTGCAGTGAATGTGCAAAAAGTGATAATACGCTTGCTGTCAGATAAGCCCCGTTATCCCTTGTCCAAGTCCCAGTGGTACCTTGGTCTAAACTTGCATTGGATATCATTGGCCCTCTCAACGTCAAATGTTTAAGTGAACGCGTCATTTTAGTTCTCATCGATTACCATACACATTGGGTTGTTACCAAATGTGTACATCAAATTGACACTAAGTCTCTCATTCAGTTTTTGAAGGACACTTACAATTTCATCAAATTTAGGCAGGTGTCAGAATTCATGGTGAGGGGATCACTGGGCAAGTTATGCCAGAGTGTGAGAGGTAGGATGAAATATATTTCACAGAATAGCAGGAAGATCTGACATAAGTCTGGCAGTGACTTTCTTCTTTAGAAGTAGGCAGGCTTTGTAATGGAAAGGAGAACACTTACCAAGAGTGCATTAAAGATACTGATACCATCACAGAAAACATTGGAGTGCTAATGAATAGAGATTAGAGCACAAATTTTAAACATGTTGTGGGCGGAGGAGCCACTGTAAAAAGTGTGGTGTTTACCTCCTTACTAATCCAAAATTATAGTCAAATAGATGCCTTGGGTATATCCATTTGGAGCGTCCAACATAAATTATGATGTAGATCTCTCACTTAGTTCAAGGACTAAGATAAAATGAAATGGCTCTCACTGCATCTTAAGGTCAAACGTTTTAAGGATTTGTGAGAAAAACGTTGTTGAATGAAATCAACTACTCCTGTGCCCAAGATTGTTTGAATATTGTTACAGCATGAGTGGATGCAATAGAAATTAGAAAATATGGGAGGTGGTAAAGTCACTGTGATTAAAAATTCGAGCAATGGACTAAATTGCCTAAATTCATTAAATGTTGAGTCCGGCACCCATTTCCTAAGAAATGCTTAGATCCTTTGTAAGGTATTATTGAAAACATTGTACACAACTTTAAGTAGCGGAAAGGGATACAATCCTAGTCTCTATCGAAACCTAGCTCCTCTATAAACCAAACCACCTCCAAGCCCTCATATGTTTAGATTTCTGCCCCTCTCTATACTTCAACAAGCTATCTCATCCATGTAATCTATCAGACTCCAAACATCAACCTAATCAAAACTCTTTAGATCCCCTAGCTTATCATCACTATAGTTGTTACACACAATGCATCAGGTGTGGTGTTGGAGAAACCTGAATTGTCTAAATGATTTCAGAGACCCACAGGTTTTAACATGGGGTGGTTATGGTCTATTCCATTCCACCAAATGAGGAGTCAGATATTGAAAAGAAAACTTCTAATTATGCTAGGGCAAAGTTGTCATTTTACAGTTGGTTGGATTTATAATACATTACATTTTAGTGAGAGCAATGACTTTTTTAAACTTTGTATGGTCAATTTCCATCTTAGGCACCAGGAAACCATAATGCACATAGTCTAAATAAAATATGGCTTAACTAAGGCTTCCTAAACTTTAAGCAACCATGAATCAACATCTTGTGATATGGTCGCAAACCACAATAGTAGCTGAATAAACATAAAGGCATCATGATGCATGTAAAAGTCAGAAAAGTTCACACCCCCACACCAGTTATAGCTTTGCAATTCAGAAAATATGATTCGAGCTTTCTTTTTATTTCAGAGTAAATTGATCAACAACTTTTTAAATGTGTTATAGATTATTGGGATTCAAAAGGAAATGCAAGAGTTATTAATGAAGTAACAAAGGTGAAATCATCTTTTAAAGTATATAAAGGCAACCCACCTAAATACATTAATTAGTGACCAAAGGGTGGAGATTTCTTCAAACATTTTAAACTTTATTGTAATAGTTTCTCTAATGACCAATAAATTACCTAAACATATGATATTCTCAATTTTGGTTTTATAAAACTAAATTTGGAAGTGTAAACCTGTAACAGCACTAGGATGATTTTCACTTTTGTCCAAATGGAGTTTGCAATAATGACACATACGTTTTAGGATAGTTTCTAAAGTGTTGGTAGGTTCAAGAGTCTTAAATATTTTTACAAAGTTAAATAAACAAACATGGTAGAAGGGGACGACTTCATCAATATAGTAAAAATCTTGATAAAATCAGATTTTTTCAGAAAGAGCAAGCTGTTGGACAGCTATATAAACTTTTAGTGATATCAGTTAATTCTGCAGGTGTACCAAAGCATTCAGCACCTTAAACATAGAAGGCAACTCAAACATGATTAAGTAAAACTTAACTTCATAAATCCATTTAGATCACATTAAAGTAATTGTGATATAAATATGCAGAGTTTGATGGACCATAAAAATCACACTTCTGATCCACCAGCAGTGCCAACACCAGGTCTAGCCAGAGTAAGACCACAGATAACATTAACATCAATGATGTGCTTCCCCTGCTCTGTCATAATTGGGTGTATCTAATCCAGGCGCTGGTGCTTCACAAGCCATCTCACCCTGTGATTAGTCAACAACAACAAAATTGTTTTCTATGACTTAAACCTCCTCTATGGAAATCTCACATCCACATGGGAAAGAAAATAAAGGCAACCAAATTGCATTTCGTTGCAGACAAGTAACTGTACCTGTTTTTTTTTATGTTACATAAAGATGTATTCTTTTTAAATGGGACAGTTTGCAACTTTTTTGATATCTTCAGATTTTTCTTTTCCTTTTTGCACCCAGCCGCAACAATCAGAAAATGAAATAATATTGTAGCGTGTCGTCTCTCTATTGCCACATAGGAGGTTAACCAACTGACCCTTGGTGTCCACTTCTTTGTCCTGCTACAAGAGGGAGCAGGTTCAGTCCTTCAGGGCTCCTTTCAGGTTACTGACAGCAGGTCCAGTGTTCTTCTGATCTTTCGCAGTTCCAGAAAGTGTTCTTATGCCTGGAGGTGCCACATTTATGCATGGCACTGGCTAGGGGATGTGTTGACTCCTGGACACTCTCTGACTAATGGGGTAAAAGTTCCTGGGGCCATCCCTACACACATTTTCAATAGTTCCTGTTTGCCTTACTGCAAACAGGCTCAAAATGCCATGTGTGATGGCATTTTGAAGAGGGTGAAAGTCTCCAGCCTCACTAAACTTGGGATGTGAAGGCTGGGGGTGTGTGGGGAGTGTACTATGGTACTATGGTAATCCTAGTGCCCCCCACATCTAACATTGAGGGAGCCACTGTACTTACCACAAGCATTTAACTTGCAGCACCTGGGTGCACTTTCTAAACCATATACTAGGAACTTATAGGCAAGTTAAATGCAGCAATTAGGAATACGCCAATTCAACCATATTAAAAAGGGGCAAGACAGGCACTCTACTCCTCGTAAGCAGAGGCAATGTGCACAGAGTTTTAAAGTCAGCAAAACTATAGCGTCCAACAAAAGGCAAAAAATCTGGGGTGACCATGCAGAAAATATGGATTTCCTACAGTAATTTAAATTTATTGGTATTCCTTTGTGATTCTCCCACTCCTATATTGTATCTGTCTTTGATCTTTTCCTGACCTTAAATTTACTTGTAATTTACAATAGTAAAACAATTTAAAATTGAAGTAGGAGCATGATAAATAGACACTTCTATAACACGTTGTCAATTAGTGCATTCTACAGAACAAGTGTTATATTAGTACCAGTTTACACCATGGAAGGTAAGTCTTATTTGGGTATTGTAAGGCAGTGCATTATTAGTTGGGGTGGATGGGAGTCCACCACAAGTAATAAAGTTGCTAATGGTTCAGTCAAAGGTTTCAGTAATTTAAACCTGAGCTCAACCCATGGTAGTGATGGCACCGGGCAAACAAGTTTCCCTTAAGAAGATGTGTAAAGCATTTTGTAGTACCAAAACAGTTAAAACGTTAAAAACACAACACAATTAGAACCCCATTTATAGTTTTAAAAATAGAGTATAATTCAATAACCAAAATAGCATCAAAACAACAAAAAGTAAATGAGGGTAAATGGAGAGAGAAACTTTTAAAGATTTAAGTAAAAAAGTTCCAAGAAAAAGAAAACAGTGGGGCAATGTTGCAGCTATATCAGAGAAAAGTTCCACGAGGCTGGATAGCCATTGGACAAGGTTCTGCTGAAGCTATTGGTTTGGACAGGAAAATCTATGAGTGGGAATATTCTAATTTTGTGCCTTGAGAAATCCTCTCACCAATCACCATCTAGATGCTTGTCGTGCATTTGCCCGGTCTAAATTTCTACAGCCGGACTTAGGGGCCCATTTAGATGCTGATGGAGAGGGAACTCCATTGCAATGACAACGGTGTTCCCTCCGACTGACACAGTGGTCGGACTACCCGATTTAAATGCGGGTAAACCAAAGTTTTGGCTACGCCCTTTACTAACCTGTCACCGCTGTAGCCAAACTTCTCCGACAGCCCTACAGAGTAAGGGCCTTCGGAGAAGTGTCAATAGGTATGTCTGCCCAATTAAGATGGGCGGATATGTACTATGACTACAGTCTGTCACCGCTCGGTAACCCCTGGCAAGGGACAGTAATAAACACTAAGGGCCTGATTATGAATTTGGCGGTGCAGAGCTGGGGCCGCCCTGCCGACTCACCGCCAAAGCCAAAGTTTCCTCCTGTCTGGTGTTTTTTTTGGGGCTTTCTATGGTGGTGCCTCTAAAAATGGGCACCGCAATGGGAATGCCAAAAACATTTCCTGCACGGCATGGACTGAAAAGTCCATGCTATGCAGGAACGAACTGGTGTGCATGCACACAGGGGGGCACATGTTGTGCTCTCCTGTGTACATCCACAGGTCATGAGGCACCAGGGGCCCCTGCAAGGCCCCCTTTGTTTCCTCTCCAGCAGGGTTTACAAGGAGGAGGAACTGTGGCAGTCCCGCCAAGCATATTGATGTCTCTACACCACCGCAACACCACCAGGGAAAGGCTGTTCCCTGGCAGCAGCGGCGGGAGACCGCCACCGCCGCGCCCCCATGAGTCTGGTGGTCCGTGACTCGTAATTATGCCCAAAATGTCACCCTTGTCTTGGGAGGTGGCTCATGGCTCCCATTACCTCTTTTATTTTCAAAAAGAAAATCCCGCTTTGGTATTTTCTTTCTAAAAACAAAAAAGAAAACAGTTTGGTGCCAGGCTCTGTCATGTTGATGGAGTTCTGCACCAAACTGCAAAAAAGCATCTACAGGAATCGCCATGACAGCAGTTCGTGCCAATGCTTTAGATATTCAGTGGGCGGCATTTTCGTCGGGGCGATGGATATAGTAAATCGGGCTCTTAGTTTCTTATTGAGGGCCCAGAATCCTACAGCTAGACAAGGCTGCAGGCTGTTTCCAACGAGTATTCTTGAGCCCTGATACTTTCTCGCTAAGGGCCTGCTGAAATGGAGTTGCTACAGTGGAGAAGCTCCAAGCAGGAGATACCAGTTTCTTCAGTCCAGCAAAGTGTCGCCTTGGCCTGATTATATTGGGGAATTGGTCCGAGTCCTCCTCAGGTCAAGTCCCCAAATTTTCCAACTCCCAAGTTTTCAGAGTTGTTAGGAGAAGCCCAGTTAGATACAGCCAGGACCTCAGTTAACAACATGTAGGTGCCAAGACGTATTGCAGCAGAGGCCGCCAGCAGGGTCCAGTCCAGGTCCAGTTGCAACTGGTTAGGTGGAAACTTCAGGAAAAGGTGTCTTGCAGCATGTTGTGTCCCTGTAGTCACATAGTTCATCAGCCACCTGCCCGAGTCCTGAGTACAAGTGAGAGCAGGTTAAGCCCTTCAGGTCGCATCACAGGTTTCAAACAGCAGGTGCAGTCCTTTTTTGGTTCTTCCACCAGTCAAGAAAGTGTTCTGAGTATGATGCCTTCCAGTGCCACATTAATGCTTGGCAGAAGGTAATGGGCGAGCAGTGGACCCCTGCATCCTCCCTGGCCAATGAGGTATTAATTCCCAGGGGCAACTCTACCCACTATTGCATCAGTTCCTGTTTGCCCTATGGCAAACATCTCATAGTGCACCTCACCCCCAAAATCCGAAATTGGAAAACCCTTCTCCTCTTGTACAGAACCTGTGTGCCCACCAAGAGGTGTGGCCAGTGTAATGAGCAGTCCCTTCCTTTTTGGGCATTTAAAACCGGTTCTATTGGTAGCTCACCTCACACTGGGTCTGGTGCCAGCCAAATAATAGTAGGGATAGAGGACAATCCTGTCAAACACCTCTTTGAATGGTAAAGTAACATGAGAGTTTCCTGTTAACCCTCACTAAGGCTTTGGAAAAGTTGTGTAACAGGTTAATTAAAGTGACAGTATTAGTTTCAAGTCCATGCCATTGTGTATATTTATTTATTATGATGAACTAATACCAATATATGACAGAATCGTTTTCTTCAGTGGCATGTTTCTAGAGTGTGTCTGCTTTCCTTGAAGCTCTGAACCCAGGAAACTGCACTACCCAATCCTGGCGCTGCTGGCACGCTGTTAATCAGCATGAAAGCAGTGTCAAGATTCAAGGGAGCGGCCTCTCTCAGCACTCTTAAGAGTGCTGGAGACCTGTGCTTTCTCTAACCCAGATCTCTAAGAAAGTTTGATTAGAGAAGTTTAAAATGCGTATGTCTGGCTGGCCGTCGCAAGATGGCTGGCCAAAGGGACAAGCGCACTGTAAACATAAGTGCACAGCTCCCTGCTGCCACTCAGCAGCAATTGTCCCATCCCATCCTAACACTCGGTTCAGGACGGATTGCTGAAAAATAAAATGGTAATAAATAAACTTTATTACGATTTGATTTTTCAGCTGCTCTGAGTCATGTTTTTTATTTGGGTGACAATCCTCTGCTCTCACGGAGGAGCCACTCCTGGTTTTTTTACAGGTATCAGGTAACAGGCAGGTAGCAGGTGATAGCCACTAGAAAAATGTAGAGATGTACATATATACCGAATTTCACACAAAATAATCAAATCAAAACTGTCACTGTCAAAGGGGGGGTAAAATTAGTTCACATTTGGATATATCTTTGAAACAGAAAGTCCTTAATCTCTCTTAAAATGTGAAAAAAACATTGTATTATGTTAATGAATAGGTGGATGCAGTTTCTTATTACGGGAACATTTCCAGAGAAAGAATGTTTTAGGGTCTCTGTATTCCTAATTCTTGGTGTTTCTAGTAATAGGTTGTCTCTGCTTCTGAGACTGTGCTGCCCACATGAGATGTGAGTAAATACCCCTCTTCTGTATTTTTCACAGGGGATACAAGGCATATCCCTTTTTTCTATATTTGACAGCAGGTCTGTGTTAGGCCTGTTAGCCTTAGGGTGGTCTTTCCCCAAACTTTATGCCTGTTTCCTTCCATTTTTCTGTTTAATTTCGTATTTGTTGGCCTTAGGACTCTATGCACTTTAACATTGCTTACTAGTGCTAAAGTGATGGTGTTCACTTCCCTAAACATGGTAAAATTAGTTTACACCTCATTTGCACATTTAGATTACTTATAATCTCTTGTAGAGCTATACCCAGGGGCTGTAAATTAAATGCTGCTAGTGGTCCTAGTGCACGAATTGTGCAACCCATTTAAGTAGCACCTTAAAAATGATGTGGGTTGTTGGACTTGGCCCTTTTTGTAGGGTCATCTCTGAACTTTTTGCCTTCCTCCTAGCCTTTTTCTGACATGGTGTTGATGATTTTAGGACTCTGGGCACTTTAGCACTGCTGTCCAGTGTAAAGTGCGTGTACTCTCTGTGATAAACATGGTAAGATTGGTCTACACCTGTTTGGCATATTTAATTTACCTGTAAGTCCCTTGTAAAGTGGTATCTCATATACCCGGGGCCGGTAAATTAAATGCTACTGTTGGACTTGCAGCGCTGATTGCGCCACCCACCAAAGTAGCCTTTCAAACCTATCCCAGGCCTCTGCCATTGCAGGGCCTGTGCGCGCAGTGTTACTGCCGCTGTGACGTGGCACCTAAAGTGTGTGCCATGTCTGTGACCCCCCTTTTACCGCATGTCAGTCACCCCTAAGGTAGGCCCTAGCTAGCCCTATAGGCAGGGTGCATTGTAGGTAGAAGGCAGGACATGTACCTTAAGTGTGTGACATATCCTGGTAGTGACAAACAGCCATTTTGGTTTCTCACTGCTGTGAGGCTGTCCTCCCATAGGAATGCATTGGGGATTCCCTGATAAGTGTTTCAGTGGTAATTCCTGATATGAGAGGAGCAGCGTGGTCAAGTTTGGTATGGTTGGAATTGTAATAATAAATGCTGCGCAATGGTGTGCGCAGATTTATTATCACTATTTTAGAAATGCCACTTTTAGAAGTTGGCATTTCTGTGTGCTATCTGTCTGCCTGCCTGATGTGGATTGCATGTCTGGCTTTGGAGTGACAGGGGCTGGTGAGGTATGTGTGGCTCCAGGGAGTGCAGGGTGAGTCAGCACTAGGCTGAATGGGAGATCTGCATTTGGAGTAGTGGGAGGAGTAGTCCCCTGACCCTGAATAGTGCTGTGCCTGCTAGGTGAATGCTGGCTCCGCCCCCTTGTGGTGTGTCTGATGACAGAGCCCCAACCTGACAAAGGAGGGTGGGAGCCCTGTAAACAAAGTGCTCCACACCCCCCAGAACCAGTTGAGGCTGGATTTCCCCACGCCCTGTGCCAGGGCAGACAAAGAAAATGTTGTATAAATACTGGGGCTGTGACCCCATGAAGGTGTGCTTACTTGTACCTGTTTTGGGAGGCCAAAGGACTGCTGGGCAAGGAGGAACCGCCGTGAGACCCATCTGCAGCTTCCTGGGGGTCCCTACGTGCTGGCCTGCCTGTGCCTAGCTCTGCCTCTCTGCATTTTGGACTTAGCGCCTCGTGAGCGCTACCTTTCTTATCCCCAGGACAGGGAGTGCTGGGGCTTCGCAGCGCTGATCTGCACATTGCTTCAGAGGGAATCCCCAGTGTAGGGATTCACCCGTGCTGCTGGTGGACGGCGGGAGCCTACCCCGCATGGTGGGTGTTTCTGCAGCAGAGCGGGAGCCCACCCCGCACTGCCGCTGCTAATGAAAGCGGGAGCCCATCCCGCGGTTTTGTGCTTTGGAAAGCGGGAGCCTACCCCGCTGTGGATGCCTCAGTTTTAGCGGGAGCCCAACCCGCATGCTGGTGCCGTTATTTATGAGCGGGTGCCCACCCCGCATTTTGTGCGCCTCAAAACCAAAGCGGGAGCCTACCCCGCGTTGTGGTGTCTTCCGGAGTGAAGCCGCCACCGAGAGCGGCAAAACCGGAAGTCAGGCGGGACATGCCTGACTCGGGGCGTGGCCACGAAGAAGAAGACAGGCGGCGGAAGCCTGACCGTGGGCGGGAGCCTACCCCGCATTGTTGAGGAGTCCAGGAGGGAACCGGAGCCTCGCGGGCTCCCTGCCAGAGTCCTGCTGTGTGCTGGTGAGCAACGGAGACGGGGCCGGTCGAGGCACATTGTTGGTGCCTGCCGAAGGAGACCGGAGGTGTCTGCTAAGAGCCCCGGTGAGTGGGGCTGCCCTTGAGCCTTTCTTTGTTTTCTCGTTGTTATGAGAGATGCACCAAAAGAGTCCCCGGGGAGGCCGGTGAGTGGGGCTCGAGTTGGCACCGTGGTGCCCGTGCTTGTTGGAGGCCTCATTTGCTAAAGGGGGCATTTTCAGAGAGAGGAGCCCCGAGACGGAGGCGCACCCCAGGCACAGTGGTGCCAGGCCTAATTTCCAGCTGCACAGTGAAAGAGAGCGGGCAGTTGCAACACGGGGGCATTTTGTTTTCATAGTAAGGAAGGGGTGAGAAGCACCCCATGCCCCCAGCGCATTGCGCACCGTGGTTTTGGCTGCATTGGCAGCAAAAGGGCCAGTGGAAGACCCCAGTACAAGCCCTGACATTCTGGACAAAGGGCATTGGGCCCCCAAGAAAGGCCAGTTGGCCTGGGGTCGGCTTTATGGTGTAGATAGGGCACAAGGCCCTAAGGTGATGTATGCACCTAGTTAGTATCACTGTGGTGCACTGCCAAATGTATGGATAATGTGTTTATGCTGATGGTTGCCAAATGTGATTTATGCCCCTGGTATTTATGCATAGTGTGTTTATGCTAATGTGTTCTATGCCTACTGTGATGCAGACATAATGCGTTTATGTTGCAGGTACTAATGCTGAATACAGTATTTTGCCAGTAGTTACTGGTTGTGATATTATTACTACTTGTGCTTTGTGATGGTTCTGGCAGTGGCCCGATTGGCCCTATCCTGTATATAATACCCTGTGAATATTGCCTAGCGCCAGTTGGCACAGTGTATATTGTGTGATTATGATTCTAATGTGTTTTGGACAATACAAAGGCTATTTTTTTATATAATCTTGTGTGGAGTTTCTTTTGTAGTGTGCCTAGTGTGTTGCTGCTGTGTGTGTGTGTTGCGCAAACGCTTTACACATTGCCTCTGGGATAAGCCTGACTACTCGTGCCAAGCCACCAAGGGGGTGAGGAGGGGTTATCTTCAGCGTGTAACTCCCTTGCCCTGACTAGAGTGGTGGTTTCTGCCTGGTTTAGGCACAAGCCCATTTCTAACATTGGTTGGCAGCGGTGAGGATAGGACTTGCGTTTGCGCAGTACCACAGCGACAACTGGTTGCACTACAAACTCTGCATTTAGAGAATCACATGTTTGGGGATTATTTTTCCTGAGTTTTATTTCTTCTTAAAAGTGTCATTTTTGAATTGTGTATTCCTGCTTCTGCTCAGACGCCTAGGTCTCTTGTGTTGCACTGTGGGTTGTGTATTCTGCCAAGATGGGATTAATCTATAATGAGGATGACCTTTGGGAGTACACCCGGGAGGAGTTAGAGGAATTCTGCAGAGAGAGGGGGATACCAATAGTGGGTAACATCCCGAGAAAACTGTTCCTTTATGAAGCACTCCTTAGGGGAGAACCCTTAGGGTACAGCGGGGACCTGTCTGATTATCCCTCTGCATACCAAAGTGGTGGTTTTGTAATAGGGCCTGAAGAGTCTGAAGAGGAGGAAGAAAATGACAGGGCAGGGACGCCAGTAGAGAGTGAGGACCCCATAGATAGGGAGTTCCTTGCTGGGTTCAGTGCCAGGGGCAGGGCCCCATCCCTTTCCCTGTCCCCAGAGGAGTGGGTGGATAGGAGGGAAGAAAGGGAGCATCAGCTGGCTTTAGAGAAGCTCCAGAAGGAGAGACATGAGAACATGGAGGCTCAGAAATTGGAGTTGGAGTATAGGAAGTTAGCCTTAGAGGAGAAAAAGGCCTTGTTGGCCCAGCAGTTGAGTCTCAAGGCGTTGGGCCTTGAAGAGAAAAATCTAGAGACTGTGAGGGTCTTAGCGCAGGAGAGGATGGCGGAGGCAGAGAGGGCCTTCGCCAGGGAGAAACTAGCTCTGGAGGGTAGATTATCCCCTGAGTACAGTTTTAGTTGTCTGGATTCAGCAGTGAGGGTGGGGTCCAGTGGTGTCAGCAATATGTAGTCCAGTGCAGGAAGTCCCACTCCCAGATCCCAGAGTATGGTGCCTGGTTCCCAGGAAGAGGGGTACAGGTTGAGGTTCAGGGGCAGTAGAAAACTGTCTCACCAGTCTTGGGGGGAGTTTGTGGATGAATGTTGTGATGCACTGGAGGATTGGGTGATGGGTAGCACGGCAAATGATTTTGAAGGGCTGTTCAATCTGGTTGTCAGAGAGTCCCCAGTGGAAGAGCCAGTGGGTCAGGGGCCAGCCAGAAGGGCTGAGTCTCCTAGGAGTGACCATGGTGACCCCACTTCTGTCCTGGGGGATCTTCACGCACTGTCAGATGGACAGGGGTCGGGAGATCTGCGCCAGGCAGACTGTCACACGACACATGAGTTATGTGTTACCCTCAGGGGGGGCATGCGTGCTCCCAAGGAAGTCCTGGTGCGCCGGGCAAGTGTTCAACCGCAGGGTTCAGTCCCTGGGTTGGGAGGTCAGGTTCAGGTTATGCCTGACCTGGAGGGAAGGACATCTGTAATCAGTGTCCCTACTGTTTTGGCTTCTAGGGGTACCACTCCTGATGGGAGGGTGCAGAACTCTGGAAGGGGGTGCAGAGGGAGGGAGTCCTAGCCTCTGACCCCGGTGCAACCTGAGGGTTTAGATCCCAGGTTGGTAGATCAGGTGCAGGGTCAAGGCCCTGAACTGGTGGGAGAGTTGTGTTCTGAGGTTGCCTCTCATAGGAGGAGAGTGCGGAACCCCAGAAGGAGAGGTAGGGGGAGGAGAGCCTTGCCCGTGACCTCTGGTCAGCCTGAGGGTGCAGACCCTAGGTTGGAGGATCAGTGGCAGTTTAGAACTACACTAATGAGAGGAAGAGTGGAGAATGGTTACTATGTGACAACTAGGGAGTACCAGTGGGGTAGCTTAGTTGGTCCTGAGAGCTTTGACAGAGGGAACCACATGGGTTCAGAATGGCGTAGAACTGGAGTGTGCCCCTGCTGTTGCGGGCCCGCGTCCGTGTTCTATCGCCCAAAGCATGGAAGCCCATCAAGGTGGTGATTGGTCTACCCTGCATTTTGGCTGGAAGGGGGTTGTGTTGGACTTGGCCCTTTTTGCAGGGTCATCCCTGAACTTTTTGCCTTCCTCCTAGCCTTTTTTCTGACATGGTGTTGATGGTTTTTGGACTCTGGGCACTTTAGCACTGCTGTCCAGTGTAAAGTGCGTGTGCTCTCTGTGATAAACATGGTAAGATTGGTCTATACCTGTTTGGCATATTTAATTTACCTGTCAGTCCCTTGTAAAGTGGTATCTCATATACCCGGGGCCGGTAAATGAAATGCTACTGGTGGGCTTGCAGCACTGATTGCGCCACCCACCAAAGTAGCCTTTCAAACCTATCACAGGCCTCTACCATTGCAGGGCCTGTGCGTGCAGTGTTACTGCTGCTGTGACATGACACCTAAATTGTGTGCCATGTCTGTGACCCCCCTTTTACCGCATGTCAGTCACCCCTAAGGTAGGCCCTAGCTAGCCCTATGGGCAGGGTGCATTGTAGGTAGAAGGCAGGACATGTACCTTAAGTGTGTGACATGTCCTGGTAGTGACAAACAGCCATTTTGGTTTCTCACTGCTGTGAGGCTGCCCTCCCATAGGAATGCATTGGGGATTCCCTGATAAGTGTTTCAGTGGTAATTCCTGATATGAGAGGAGCAGCGTGGTCAAGTTTGGTATGGTTGGAATAGTAATAATAAATGCTGCGCAATGGTGTGCGCAGATTTATTATCACTATTTTAGAAATGCCACTTTTAGAAGTTGGCATTTCTGTGTGCTATGTGTCTGCCTGCCTGATGTGGATTGCATGTCTGGCTTTGGAGTGACAGGGGCTGGTGAGGTGTGTGTGGCTCCAGGGAGGGCAGGGTGAGTCAGCGCTAAGCTGAATGGGAGATCTGCATTTGGAGTAGTGGGAGGAGTAGTCCCCTGACCCTGAATAGGTCTGTGCCTGCTAGGTGAATGCTGGCTCCGCCCCCTTGTGGTGTGTCTGATGACAGAGCTCCAACCTGACAAAGGAGGGTGGGAGCCATGTAAACAAAGTGCTCCACATCCCCCAGAACCAGTTGAGGCTGGATTTCCCCAAGCCCTGTGCCAGGGCAGACAAAGAAAATGTTGTATAAATACTGGGGCTGTGACCCCATGAAAGTGTGCTTACTTGTACCTGTTTTGGGAGGCCAAAGGACTGTTGGGCAAGGAGGAACCGCCGTGGGACCCAGCTGCAGCTTCCTGGGGGTCCCTACGTGCTGGCCTGCCTGTGCCCAGCGCTGCCCCTCTGCATTTTGGACTTAGCGCCTTGTGAGCGCTACCTTTCTTATCCCCAGGACAGGGAGTGCTGGGGCTTCACAGCGCTGAGCTGCACATCGCTTCAGAGGGAATCCCCGGCGTAGGGATTCCCCGTGCTACTGGTGGACGGCGGGAGCCTACCCCGCATGGTGGGTGTTTCTGCAGCAGAGCGGGGGCCCACCCCGCACTGCCGCTGCTAATGAAAGCGGGAGCCCACCCCGCTGTTTTGTGCTTTGGAAAGCGGGACCCTACCCCGCTGTGGATGCCTCCGTTTTAGCGGGAGCCCACCCCGCATGCTGGTGCCGTTATTTGTGGAGCGGGTGCCCACCCCGCATTTTGTGTGCCTCAAAACCAAAGCGGGAGCCTACTCCGCGTTGTGGTGTCTCCCGGAGTGAAGCTGCCACCGAGAGCGGCAAAACCGGAAGTCAGGTGGGACTTGCCTGTCTCGGGGCGTGGCCACGAAGAGGAAGACAGGCGGCGGAACCCTGACCGTGGGCGGGAGCCTACCCCGCAGTGTTGAGGAGTCCAGGAGGGAACAGGAGCCTCGCAGTCTCCCTGCCAGAGTCCTGCTGTGTGCTGGTGAGCAACGGAGACGGGGCCGGTCGAGGCACATTGTCGGTGCCTGCCGAAGAAGACCGTAGGTGTCTGCTAAGAGCCCCGGTAAGTGGAGCTGCCCGTGAGCCTTTCTTTGTTTTCTCGTGGTGCCGAGAGCGACACCAAAAGAGTCCCGGGGAGCCCGGTGAGTGGGGCTCGAGTTGGCAACGTGGTGCCCGTGCTTGTTGGAGGCCTCATTTGCTAAAGAGGGCATTTTCAGAGAGAGGAGCCCCAAGACGGAGGGGCACCCCAGGCACAGTGGTGCCAGGCCTAATTTCCAGCTGCACCGCAAGAGAGAGCTGGCAGCTTCAACACGGGGGCATTTTGTTTTCATAGTAAGGAAGGGATGAGAAACACCCCACGCGCCCAGCGCATTGCGCACCGTGGTTTTGGCTGCATTGGCAGCAAAAGGGCCAGTGGAAGGCCCCAGTACAAGCCCTGACATTCTGGACAAAGGGCATTGGGCCCCCTAGAAAGGCCAGTTGGCCTGGGGTCGGCTTTATGGTGTAGATAGGGCGCAAGGCCCTAAGGTGATGTATGCACCTAGTTAGTATCACTGTGGTGCACTGCCAAATGTATGCATAATGTGTTTATGCTGATGGTTGCCAAATGTGATTTATGCCCCTGGTATTTATGCATAGTGTGTTTATGCTAATGTGTTCTATGCCTACTGTGATGCAGACATAATGCGTTTATGTTGCAGGTACTAATGTTGAGTACAGTATTTTGCCAGTAGTTACTGGTTGTGATATTATTACTACTTGTGCTTTGTGATGGTTCTGGCAGTGGCCCGATTGGCCCTGTCCTGTATATAATACCCTGTGAATATTGCCTAGCGCCAGTTGGCACAGTGTATATTGTGTGATTATGATTCTAATGTGTTTTGGACAATACAAAGGCTATTTTTTTATATAATCTTGTGTGGAGTTTCTTTTGTAGTGTGCCTAGTGTGTTGCTGCTGTGTGTGTGTGTTGCGCAAACGCTTTACACATTGCCTCTGGGATAAGCCTGACTGCTCGTGCCAAGCTACCAAGGAGGTGAGCAGGGGTTATCTTCAGCGTGTAACTCCCTTGCCCTGACTAGAGTGCTGGTTTCTGCCTGGCTTAGGCGCAAGCCGTAGCCAACCAGAAATCCCATTTCTAACATGAGTGAATTAATAGAAAAAGTAAACTGAGAAACCACAATGGAAAAAACCAAATCATGAAAAAACGATTTTAAGTAAGCACATTTTTAAGGAAATACAAAAAAACAAAAAATAAAGGAAGCATTTTAAAGGAAATATAAGTTTATTGAAAAACCCCAAATTACATTAAACTTGCATGGAGTTTAGGACTACTGTGGGGTTTTTGGGTTCAGGGAAGTGTAATGCTTAGGGTCATGAGAGGTTTTTCGGAGTCATGAATAATTGTCGTTCGGGCATAGAAAGGGGTTTTTAGGGTTCAGAGGTGGGGCAGTGTAGATGTGGTGAGGGGTTGTACCACCTAAAGTGGTTCAAGCCTGATGCAGGGCTCTCATAAAGATAAATCAAACCACGCAAAGCCACCCTGCGTGGCTTTGAGTGACCTCATAAATCATGAGTAAGGCGATGCAGCGCGAATCGCTGCATCGCCCGAGAGGTGTTCCATGAGCATTACGGTGGGTTTTCCCCAGTAGCAACTGGTGACTCTTGAAAGTGGTGTGGCTTAAAATTTGTTTTGGACTTTCAAGGTGCGAGCGACACTGACTGACACAAAAGGGCTTTGAATTGGTTTTGAGCTCCACTCCAAGAATATTTTTCTTAAAAACCTAAAGCTTGAGAAGGCAAATCAGATCAGAGAAGATAAGGGCCTGTGGCACTGACTTAAATTCAGTAAAATAAGTAAATGTTAGACTGTGGCCCCAAGCCGTGATGGTACAGAAGAGCGAGAATTTTATTTTAGTCAGGTTCCACTAAGTGCTTTTGATTTTAATAAAATATAAGTAGGACCAATAGATTGATGCTGAAGCATATTCTTTTACATTCAACAGGCAGACAAATGTTTGCAGAGTGTCTTTATATTAGCATAAATCCACTAGATGCCTCTATCTGCAAGCTGACAGTTGGACATGGGGGAAGTTAAATTATCAGTGATATATTAAACACTATAAATTAAATGATGGGATACATTTAGGCTTATACAATAATTCAACAAACTTCTACATGCTATACACTAGTTTAGACATATTACAAAACTGATTCAGGTGTGCGTTACAAAATAATATGAGTGGCTAACAAGCTTTGTGGAAAAAGGTATTTTTTTAAATAACAGAAAATTCCAGATTACAACCTTCTTGGGGAGTGATGCAACTATTTCACGTACTGATGCAAACATAAACAAGCATTGGCATAGCCAATAGGTCTCGCTTTTGGGACCTTATAAGTATTTAGTTATGCAGCACAATATCCTTGGTGCAACAACATCAACCGTTGCATGGCTAAACACTTATAAGGTCCCCAAGGCGAGACCTATTGGCTATGCCAATGCTATGGATGCAATGACAGAAGCAGCAAAATACCAGTGAGCGGAACACTACGCTAAGCACAGATTTTTAGCTTATGTGTTTTAAGCCACGCGCTTAATTACAGAGGCCGCGCCCCTATGAGAGACCCCCCAGTTTTTTCATCCCACTTAAAGCCCTGGTTGGCGCTATATAAATGCTACAACTGTGGTCCAGCACCAGCTCTCTGCTCTGCCTGCCGCAGTGGTGCAGAGTCCAATCACCCTGCTGGTTCAGTGATCCAGCAGACTGATTAGTCACTGATTAGTCACATGCCTACCGAAGTGGTGCACGGTCCATTCTCGGTGCCTGCTTAAGAGGCCCAACGCCCAATCACCATGCATGCACCAGTGCAGAGTGCCCAATCGCTGTGCCTGCTCCACTGAGTGACGTCATAGTCCTCGTCGTCATCAGCAGATAGAAGGCCCCCTCTCGCCTCTTACTCAGATGCTCTCGATGCCTCCCGTGGACCAGGGCCTCTTAGAAGACCGGGCCCTGCCCATCCCTTCTCTGGCTGTGTTGGTTTGTTGACATGACAATCAACGCGGAGAAAGGCCAGGGCGTCCAGATGTGCTTTACTGGCATGTTTGGCCTGATCCTATGAAGGTCTGTAGATCCACCACTGGTGCCCACTCCCCCCAGTCCCAGGGTACCGCCGGGACGCAGTCGGGATGTTGGCATGTTCTTCTAGGATGGCGCTCAGTGGCATCGGTGTCTTGAACGTGGCACAGGGCGCTTCTTACCCGCTTCCCTCTCCTCCGAGGTGCAGTGACCCCTGCTGGACACCCAGTGCTGTGCGCTCCATCTACCGGCCTACGACGAGTCCTGTCCTGCAATGACCAGAGGTTTCAGCGCCTTCTCAGCATTGTATTTGTCAAGATCAGTGCTTGATGGGCGCTTCCAGGCGCTTGGCGGCCGATGAGTCAGTGCTCCCGCCCACGAGGCGCTGATGACTGCACTGCATGATATAACACTCACGGTCCACATATTTTGGAGGCGGTTGATACGTCCTGAGACAGTTCTTTAAACCAGCACCGGCCCCAGTAGCCCTGGTCTGCAATCTTCGGAATAACGTCCCTGGTGCCAGGCGCTGCACGTGTCATTAATACGGCCTCTAAGCGCTTAACGTTCTCCGTACCGAGAGCGTCCAAGAACACGTTGTAAAGTCTTTCATCCAGCGACATCACCGCAGGCCCAGATTAACGCATTCATCCAGGTGGAAGGTGCCCCCCCTCCCCCGGGGGGTCCAGGAGCCACGGGTGCGGCAGCACACATGCCGAGAGAGGTGCAACTCAGGGCTTTAAGTGGGATCAAAAAGCGGGGAGTCTTTAATGGGGCGTGGACACAGGCATCTCGAAAAATGCTGTATAAGGGGCGAGGGCTATAAAACTAAGGCCGTGGCCTAAATCAAGTGAGGTAGGATCCTCGTCCTCACAAATTCATCGTCTGACTCACCATTTCTAACTGAAATCAGCAGCAGCACAATGACTACCATAAGCAGTAAAACACTTTACAAGCTGCATGTTTATTTCTGTGAGGTAATAAGTGCTATATAAATGGCACTTTCGGAGCTGCAGTTGGGATAAAGTACTTAAGAATTTCAGCAGAGCAGAAACACTGCACAACAAGTGAAGCGCTGAGACGTCGGCAGCGTCAGAGAGGAGCGGGGGCGAGCGAGCGCGGCAGCCTGCTGAGCTGACCACACGCTCGTGCACAATGGCCATGTGTTTTCAATTATCGCGCCCGCGTCTGGGCACGATAATTGCAAACAGATGGCGGCCGTGCGGGTAACCGCACGGAAAAGGCCATGACGCACGAGCGTCTGGTCAGCTTTCAAAAGCCCACTACATAAAGTCTTCGCCAGAGCAGCGCTTGCGCGCTACTCTAGGCTCGACCTAAAAAGGGTATGGTCTCAACATTAATTAAGCAGGGAAATGTAAGCATAGGTCCTTTACATGCAGTTTTCACAGTAATATTTATAGTCCCATTTCACTTTATACTTTTCCCAGCAGTATTATTTAAAATGTGTTGATTTACACTTGTTCATGGTTTTCAGACAGTGCAGTATTTCTACATGTTGCTAGAGGGCTTTTATTCAGATGATGGTGACTAGTGCCATGGATGGTGTAATTAAATGATTGTGAGGGCTCTGCTATCACGAAATAGGGCAACAAGGCTAGTAGGTGCAGTTTGTCAATGCTGAGGGAAACCAAGTGAGCTGGTATAGTTATTTAAAAAAAATCAGTGCACTTTAAAGCATAAGCACCGGATGCCAGCTCTAATCAAAAAACATATTTTTCTATGGCGATACTTATCATTTATTAGTTTGGGCATTCATGTTGTGCGGATATAGAACAATGTAGACGTGACAGCTGCTTTAATGCAAAATTTAAGGAGGCCACAGAGGGTGACTGGATGATTCAATCTATACACGATCGACGCACACAAAAAAACAGACACAAATGAGTTTGTGTTTACCGCACCTGACTCATTGTTTCACTCAATTCATGTACTTTACAAGAACGAGGTAAGATAAACCTAGTTTGAAACAGGAGAAATGTATTTTTCTCATCATTATTTTTTCAGTTTAATATAGCGCAAACTCGTCCTGACCGTATTGAAGTGCTTTATATAAGAGTCATTTACGTTATATAAGGTCCGATGCAACTTTTAGAGGCACGAGGAGATTAAGTGATTTGCCCAGAATCACAAGATTTTGAGCTGACGCCCAGACTAAGGGGCAGATTTACAAGGCCCTTGCGCCACTTTTGCGTCACTTTTCCCATGTTAAAAGTGACGCAAAAGTGGCACAAGGGCCTCGTAAATAAGCCCATGAATCTGTTTTCCCAGTTCGAAAGTCAGCAGCTCCGGCTGTAATGCCATATCCTGTCTCTCTGCTCTGTAATTGAACTTCTTTATGACATGTTTGTTTTAGGGACATTAGCTAGATGTGGTTTTCCCTGTAAAACATTCCATCGGCGCCCGCACACACACAAAGAGTTAAACACTCTCAGTCATGCATACACACTACACTGTCACGCACATCAGCTTCAGTTAGCCCTGGCCCTGCTGCACGGTAGGCTCTCTTGCCTCTGACTTTTCTGCAGCATGGCGCGCGATACCAGGCTGTGCTCTGTGACTTGCAGAGGTTGAAAGAGCAGTAGCAGCCCCGGTGTCACACTCCGTTTTCTAGTCCATTAGAAGGAAGGCAGCCTGCCATGCACCAGAGATAAGGAGCCAGTTACCATCACATGGCCCAGAAGATTCATAACTGAAGCGAGGAACCTCTGTTCTTTGCCATCTGTATAGCACACGCTTGAAGGAGCGCATCTAAAAAGAAGTATACGATGACGAATTATGGACTGGATGAAGCAACGATTAAACGAAGGGCTGCATGTGTGTGGGGGGGAGCGGGAGTAGTAACATTAACAACTGCTAACATGAAAGAATTATTCACTGCAGAAAGAAAGACATATAAATTCAACAACTCGCCAGAGCCCTGGATGAAGCCTACCTTCACTTCTGCCGCCGAATTCTGCGTGGCCATCACAAGGTGTCCAAAACCACTGTACTGCCGATCGTGATAAAGTACCGTCGGAACCTGCGGTACAACAGAACCCAGCATGCTCAGCGCTGCAAATCCTGGCCAAACCAGATGCTGCTCCCTTGCTGAGAGTAGCATCAGGATTGGATCAGGCAGGCCGACCAAGCACTCATTCTGGGTGCAGGGAGCGCCAGCTGCCCCCCACCCCCCTCACTGTGCACATATAGTGATATTCTTCTTCTGGGCATGTCGGGCTGGCCGTAGAAAGGCAATCGGCCAACCTGACATGCGCACTTTGAAGTGCGAGTGTGCGCCACCGAGGTGAGTTTAAGCCCCACCCACTCAGCACCAGGCAACCTGGCTCCAACGGCTCATGGCGAACATAGAAAAAATGCTCAGCGCACGCGGTTAGTAAACACAAAAATATCCACCATAATTATATTTTACAACAAACTCAGGGGCTGGGGGGACCAAACATAGGGGGGCAATGCCCGATGCTCCCTCAAAGGAGCTGCCGCTGGTTTTCCCACGTAACACCCATGGAATTTGATGCTGCCCCAGATTTACAAAGTGGTGTAAACATGGGGAAGCGTCAAATCCGTACGCCTCCCGAGGTGAGGCATAACGAGGAGAAATATGTTTATTTCTCCTTGTTTTTTCTCTTTCCATCCGTGCTGCATTCTGCAGCACCCAGAGAAAGAGGAAAACACCTCATGGGACACCTTCCTGCACAAAAACAATCCTGCCTGCAACAGAGGCACACTTGCACTATGGTGCAAGGGTGCCTACGTTGGCGCTAGGCTGCCAAAACGTCATCAGCACAGGCAGAAAGGACATGAATGCACCATATTGCTTAAATTTGGTGTTCATTACTAACACCACAATATAAAACCATTCCTGTTCTACGTGCCAGAAAGTTCACAATGTAGAAGCCCTCCCTATTGCATTTGGTATAGAGTTCACTATGTAAAATCTGTTCATTCATCATTGTTACATCATTTTCGGTTGGGTTACATCTTGATAAAGCCCCTTCCTACTCTATTTAGCATCAGCTACATCAGCAATTTTTCTATCGAATTTGAACAGAATTCACAATGTAAAACACCTCTCTACAGTATTTGTCACAGGGTTACACCAGGAAAAGTCTCTTCCTATGTCTTTCAGATGGTGTTAGACTTAACAAAATATCTGTCAGTTATGAGCAATGGAACTACTTCTTAGGTGGGCTAATAGAGCTGTTGCCCATTTTAGATGTAGTAAGGAAAAAGATGAACAAAATCCCTCTCTATGCTTTTAAAACTCTTTGTTGTGATTAGCAAGTCAGATCACACAGCAGAAGTGCCTCACCAGTGATTATATGTAGCACTCTTTCTGAGGTTTTGATTTTGCTCCATAGAATATAATGCAGTTGTAATAAATCAGACGGGATATCCTTCACGTTTTTGATAGAGTAACCCATCCATCTAAAACAGGTCCTTAGTAGCCCATAATGTTGTCTTCTGTATTGGTGAACAAGGCTGTTTACTTCACCTTCAGTAGTCCGTGCTCAGAATATTTCTTTCATAAATGAGCTTGTGCTACTATAACAACACAGCACATTCCACATTCATTGTTAATTTCTAAACACTCCAACAAATGTTGGTGACTCCAAATACAGTATACACAAGTGTAACAAAGTCCATCTGGTCAAGATGATTCCCTTAAATTTGCTTTGTAATCCTCCAGATTTTAGACTTCCACTATTGTCTGAGACCTGATGAACATACCTCATAAACTATATGCTATGTGTAAAATGGCTAACCCACCCGTGTTAATATGGCACTAGCCTTACATTGTGGCAGGTCAGCCTGGTGGCACTGAGATGTTTCAAATATTAGGACCTAGTATATCACAAGTTAGGTGGCACTTTCCTGGACCTTCACCTGCTACTTAAGCCATAATTGCTTGAGCATTTAATTAAAAAACATTATTGATACACAGCTAAGGCAATAAGGTTATTGGCACACTGCGGACACACTATGACAAAAAGATTTTATGATCACAGAGCAGGTTTCCTACACAGTTCCATTGATACACTGCCTTTTTCTGAGCTATGCATGATATCACAAAGGAGTCTTACTCCCTTATGGCAATGCCATGGGTATACACTCCATGTCCCCATGGTGACCAGCAGGGTGAAATTTGCCAGGTCAGTCGAAATGGCCTAGATACCTGACGGACCTGGTCTAAAATGTCCTTCTGATAAAAGGCTAAAAGAGCCTGCCTGTCTGTCGGTGCTTGCTGTTGACACCTCAGCTCATCATCACCAACCCCTCCCTCAAGAAAATATTCAGGGTCTCCACTCAAATACAAATATGCAGACCAGTTTTCCCTTGTTGCACACAGTGGCTATCCGCTTGTAAACTGAGCCATGGTTCCCTGGCCTCACCCTTCTCTGAGTGGAAAAATATGCACCATTTCTAGGGAACTAATCCAAAAATGTAAGAAAAGGAGAGTGTAGAGATCTAAAAGAGGGACTGCAGTAAATAGAAAGGCCCCACAAGACAGGGAACTTGCAGACCTCAGAAAGGTTTCTGAATAGGGCATTATCAGTGAAGGCCGACCCCCTAAAGTCAATTCACAAACCTGCTGACATTTAATGGGTGAAAAACAGCGGCGGCTCTTCCGTTATGGCAGAGGTGCGTCGCCCTACTGCATCAGCCAGCAGATAAAAACATGTAAAGTAATATAGCAGTTTTATTACCATTTATTTTTACATGACGGAGCCGGAGCCGAGTCTTGAGGGCAGGGCCATACTCTGACAGCAGCAGGAGGAGTGTTGGGCACAGTGCAGTGTAATTGAGCATGAAAGTTTGGCCGGGTGTCTTAGGATGGCCAAACCGCCATGCGCATTTAGATATCTCCAGGTGATAGCATGGAGAAGAAGCAGGCATAGGCTCCCCGTCCCTCGGGGAGTGTAAAACCAGTCTGCTCCGTCCAATCCCCATGCTGCTCTCATGCTGAGTATTAGTATTACCAACTTGAGAGCAGCATTGGGATTGACGCAGGGGAGTCTGGGAGCCTGTGATCAGGAGCAGAAGAGCACCGAGCTGGCGAGGCAGAAGGCTAGTATTCTTTTCAATTTATTTTTTACCGTACCCACTGCTGCCCCACCACTTTTCCAATGGCAGCTGACACTGGTGAAAAATGCCCACTAAACCCATATAGATGAACAAAAATCTGCACATCACGTACAGTTTGGATATGGAAAACTGGGCCAGGATAAATACTGATCTCCTGGTAATTGGCATTTATCAGGGACATCAAATAATTTATCCCCCATTGAGGCTATTCGTAATGAGGTCCTAAGTGTTACATAGAGAAAGAGTTTCAGAATTTGCAATCAGAATATCAAGATTCAAATGATGAAAACGGTAAATAATATTTTAGAGTATTGATGCCTTTAAATGTAATGAAATAGGAACAGAGAACTGCAACTACAAAGGGAAGCCAGTGGCACCATGCAAGAGCCAGTGGAACAAATAGTTTGAAAAATACTCCCTACATGTATTTACTGGCTGCAGATGGATCACTGAACTGAGACAAGAGAGAAATTAAAGCAATTCTGACATCATTACCATTATCAAAGTTACTTATCTCTGTGACTGAAAAGACAGTACAGACGCTGTGGTCTTATCTAGCAGAGCAGGTGGTGTCGGACAAACCTCTGAAAAGGCTTAATTGGGCCATGTAATCACGGATATGCTACAGGTCTTTTAAATCCTTAAACATTGCTATTTTGATATTTGCTAACACATCAATCAGGCTTATTTGATGTGCAGATTTACACACATTTTTAAATAAAACTATATTTCAAAGAGAATTTAAATCCTACAAATAGGGCCTCTGCTGTATTTATTCATTTTATCTGTAAATTAAGCTGGGATATTTTCTTAAGAATCCTATTTTACTTATATTTGTGCTCTGCTGGCTCTAACGGCCTTCCTATTACTCTTGAAAAATAAAGAGATTTCATTTCCGAATCTTGCAAGTGTCATATTTCTTCTAGTTTTAGTTGTTTCCTAAATAGTTTATTTTATTGTTGGCTTGTGTCACAGCTCTCAGGTGCAGTGAATATTTTATCGCTTTCTTCGGCTTTCTTTTTGAGCAGATCGATCACTAAATTAAAAGTGTGCACTACAAAGATTTTTCACCAGTTTAGACACATGGGCGCTTGTGTTCTAACGTATTTCCTCATAGGCACAGAATGGTTAAAACCCCTAGATACATGAGACCCTTGATTACGCAATTGTGTGTCCACATAAAGTGAGCGGTTCCTCTAGTCTGGGCTAGATATAATTTGCTTCCAGAAACCTTACAATCAACTTTTGCTTAATGGTTAGTTTTGCTGGACCACTGAGTACACATTCTAGGAGTCTGTAAAAAAAGAGAGAAGCTCTGTAATATGTTGTGAAATATTAGGGCTGCCACAGGGCTACACATCCTACAATAACTACCAATGTTGAGATTCAGATAGTGGCCAGCCCATGAGAGTTCCTGGCCTAGGACTGTGAGTTGATTACTACTCACAATAACTCACAGTAGATTGGGATGAAGACAAAAGTTTACAGGGTATACATGGTAAGTAGTGGGGGCAGAAACTGCAAACAGGGTGCTGCTGTGAGAGTCTATTAAGACAAAGGGTATGTGTTTTCGAGGCTCAAGAAATTACAACTGTGGTTTCCTTAGTGGTGTCTGCTTAAAACGTGCCTGTTAAGTATGAGTGGCTCAAACTTACCATTGGTAATACCCCCAAATGGAAATTACACATTGGCGATGTTAATGTTGGGGTCAAGATGGTGGTCAGATTTTTTTAATAGAACATATAAGGGACCGTTGGTTAGCCTGTTAAAATGTGCTTGTGCTCCTACCTATTTGCATTTGTGCCATATGGTGCTCCATTTATCAATATAATGTCCATATGTTGGAGGGTCCAATTAGGAAACAGGAATTGTATTTAAATAGCTCTATGCCTATACAAATAATATGAATGGAATGTGCATGTAGTGCCAGTGCCTTGTGAATGTATATGTAGCAATAGTGACTGTGTAGTTAGGTCAGAGATTACACTGAAAAGCTGATTTTCTTAAGGACATTCAACAAATCTACCCCATTGTCTACCCAGTAAATAAATAATTATCTAATTTGAATTCATCATGGATAGTTTTGTGCAGGACTGTCTAAAAGAGGGTTAAGGTGATGCAGAATAAGAGGAGGGTTCATAAATGTGATATTTCGGATTTTAATTCCCATAGAACACTTTTCTTTTCAATACAGAAAAAACAGTTGAATGGAATTTCACCAAACTTGGCATGAAAGTAGCACTTTTACCAAGCGCTTTTGCTTGGTTTGGTGTATTGTTCAATAATTTTTGAGAAAGTAGCATATATAAACTGTTTCAGGGTGAGTTTGAAAGGGTTACTGACTTAGACATATCTGGACCGTTAGACCTAGATTGATTTGTGAACCAGTGTTTAAACTACCATCTTTGGTCTAAATTAAAATGAAAATAAACCCTAATGGAAGAGAGAGCTTTTTCTCCTATTGTCCGAAGCTGGGTACTCAGACCAAGTCTTCATATTGTCTGCCTGCATAAAAAAATATTTCTCTTAAGACCACATTGCAGGATGTTGAGCACTGTCACCACACCTTGAGAGGAAAAACTCGATAGCCACTTAATGGTCTGGGGTGAGCAAAGTCTCAATCCCTGGCCAATGTGGGGACCCCCAAAGCACCCCCACCAAAATGTGTTATTTGCATAGGGTCTGTGAATTCTAGTCAGGGTTTACAGGCGCCAACCCAGCACAGGCCCTCCCTGCAATAGGAAAGCCATAATCTGCAGCATTGGTACAGAGGCTGCTGACTGTTGAGGGAGGCCCAACAGTGACCCACAAGTTTTAAATTCTGTTATCCTGCTACTGAGACCATCGACTTTGGCTGTCATTTTGGTTAGTCCACTGCCTTGAGAAAGAGATGAACAACCATGACACTAGTGGCCCAGTGTTGGCCCTCCTTCATTAGTTTACAGTTTTGGTATTGAGGCTGTGGATTATAGGCACCATTTTAGGTATGCAATATATTCTGGGGCCATTTAAAATTAAAACACAATAAATTACATTCATAAAAAGATCCTCTCAAGTATGGACTGCCATCAGACTCTATTATAGGGGGCGGGCAATCATAGTAAACGTAACTTTTTTTTCAATATGCCCAGTCTGCAATATTTAATGTGTTACCACATACCCTGCAAGGTTTACATTTGAAAGGGCATTCAAAGCTTTTCATTGGCTGAGAGCTTGTGTAACTTTCTACAAAATTAAAAAGGGGCCTTGTTAGAAATGGGGGTCTCTAGTTGGCAATGGTTTGCACCTTTGTCCAAGTAGAGACCCTTGCTTCTAGTCAGGGTAAGAGAGTTACGCCCTTAGACAACCCCTGCTCACTCTCTTGGTAGCTTGGCACGAGCAGACAGGCTTATCTCAGAGGCAGTGTGTAAAGCATCTGTGCACACATACAGTAATACAGTGAAAACACTACAAAGGGACACCACACCAGTTTGGAAAAATAAGCAATCTTTATCTCAACCAAACAAGACCAAAACGACATAACTCCAACATACAGTTATCAAGATATCTCCAAAAATAAGTTATTCACAAAAATAAAGCTTGTAGCAGCAAATAGCTCCACCTGGGGCTATTATGACATTGTGACAGCTGGAAATCCCAAAGTACGGCGCCGAACACGAGGTATGCGGCATCGGGCACGGAGTCACACGGCCCCCTTAAGAACAGTACCTTGTTAAACGATGAAAACAAAGCCGGTGTACGGCGTCAGGAAGGTGATTCTTCGTTGGCCCGGGTGGCATTGGTTCCTTACGACCACAGGGGAGGTGAGGTGTCGGTTCCTTACTGAGATGCAGGGGAGGTGAGGCGTTGGTTCCTTACTGTTGCCGGGGAGGTGACGTCATGGTGGCGTCGGGCCATTGGTTCCTTACGATGATGTGGGGTCAATGGATTTGAAAGGTCACCCACGTAAGGTATCGGCTCCACGATGATGAAGCATCGGTGAGGTCAGGGCTGCGGTGCGAGTCGGGGCAGTGCGTCGTGAGCATCACGAGCGGTGCCCTCGGCTCTGGTGCAGGCAGCGGCCTCGATGACGGCTTCTTAGTCGATACGGTGCGGCATCGGGGCTGCGGTGCAAGTCAGGGCGGTGCGTTGTGCACTACACAAACGGTGCCCACGGCTTTATTTCAGGTCGCAGAGTCGCTCGCTGGCGTCGGTGTTCCTGCTTCCCTCTGTGGCAGCTGAAACAGCAGCTCCAGGTGCAGGAAGACAGAGGGGATCACGTCTTTGTGTCCCTGAGACTTCAGAACAGGAGTGAAGCTCTACACCAAGCCCTTGGAGATCTTCTTCAAGCAGGATACACAGCACACAGCAAAGTCTTGGTCCTCTCCTTGGCAGAAACAGCCACTGCAGGCAAACCCCACACAGCACACAGCAAAGGGGCAGTACTTCTCCTTAAGTTTTCCCAGCTCTTCTCCTTGGCAGAGGTCCCTCTTGAGTCCAGAAGTAATCGAATGTTCTGGGTCGGGGCCCCAATATTTATACTCAATTTCTCTTTGTTCTCTTGTGGCAGAGAGGCTCTGTGCTCAGTCCAAACCAGTTGTGTCCTCTCTGGCCCAGCCTACCTTAGGGGTGTCTTACATGTAAGAAAAGGGAACGCTAGGGCCTGGCAACTGGGTGCACTTGCCAGGTTGACATGGCAGTTGAAACTGTGCGCCGACACTGAAGTGGCAGGTCTGAGACCCTTTTAAAAGGCTGCTTGCGTGGGTGGCACAATCAGTGCTGCAGGTCCACTAGGAGCATTTGACTTACAGTCACTGGGCGCACACAGTGCACTGTACTAGGGGCTTAGTAGTAAGTCAAAAAAGCCAATCATGGAAACACCAATCTATAAACACAATTTAAATGGAGAGCATATGCACTTTAGCGTTGGTAAAGTGCCCAGAGTCATAAACCAACAAAAATAGGTCAGAAACAGGAGGCCAAAAGCAAAAAGTCTAGGGATAAAGCCCACTGAAAAAGTCAGTTCCAACAGCCCTTTTCCGTGGCAACAGGAGGTACCCACCATTTTGTGAAAAGCAGGAGGCCGGAAATGTACTGTTGTTAATCATGTCTTTATTTGAGAAAACCAAGGCAGAGAGAGCCCAGGTAACTGGATCGCCTATTGCTTCTTCAGAGACAGAAAACCTCCTTTGCCTTGGGGAACTGAAGTGGTGGAGAAACACTCCAAGGTTTGTGACGTGCAGGAGTTCTTCATGCATGTGCTGGTAAAGAACGTTAGAGGCAAACTAAGTCACATACATGTTATGTACCCAAAAATGTAGGCCCTGATTATGGGCTAGGCATAGTGTTAATTAATGCATGCAGGGGTAAATAGCACATGACTTTAACAAATCATCTGTTCATAAGTTCAAAAACGCATGTGTTATTTAGCACGTGTGCTAAATACCGCATGCCTGTGGGCCACATGCGCTATATAACGTATACGCTATTTACCGACCACATGCAAAAAATAATGCATGTGTTAAATAACACCCAATTACAAGTATGAGAGGTCATTAAAAACTAGTACAAATTACCACTTTAAAATATCACCAGTCAAAAGCAGGTGGTAAAAATTCATGAAAGTGTAGGGAATGAAAGAAAAGCTGTTAAAAAAAATTAAAAAAATTCAAAGACAAACACAATAACGCAAAAAAAAACACAGTACGTGCACTGTTTTAGCTGAAAATAATATCAGCTCAGCACACAAGGCCAGACTTACAAAAACAGCCAGGGACAGGTGCAGGTGAAGCTCTCACATGTTAATTGCTATAGCTCACACTTCTATTCTGCAGTAAACCACCAAGGATGCAGCACTGTAAGGTCGCTATATCCTGCTATGCCAGATCCATGTTCTCCTACATCCAATCATGCAGCATGAGAATGTAAACCAGGCCACCAATCAATGGCCCCAAATGGTGCAGCAAAACAGGATAACAGCCTGGATTGACAGTGTAAGGCAGGAGCTTATAAAAACAAGCATTTGCAATGCATCGGTCTCGCGTTTGGGACCTTATATGTATTTAGCTATGCAGCACATTAGCCTGGGCGCTGAAACATCTACTGTTCTTTAATATGGAGGGAAAGTGAGCACCAAACTGTGTGACACTCCAGGTATGGGAACACATGGAGAGAAATATTGCTTTTCAGCGGGAAATGGTGTAGTCCAAAGCTCTGTTTTTAATATAGGATCAGGGCCTTCGGTGGTCATATCACTGAAAATACAAGATTTGAAAAAAATATTATTATTTACGAGTGCTCGTGGAAGAGTATTTCTATGGACCAATCTCTGTGTGGGCAGAAGGACATGGAGGAGGTAGGTAGTATGGGTGGCAGGCAGTGTGTGGAAAGCTGGACACGGGAGGCCAGCAGCGAGAGAATGACAGGGCAGGGTCTGCTACTAGAAGAAATCGTGGAAACGGTGTACTGGTGCACTCTTATAGGAGGCACGGTGTGCCCCACTGCAGCAGGTATAGAGGGGCAGGGGCTCTGCTGCAGGAAGCAGATAAGGTAGTGTGTCCTAGTGAGTTGAGGCGCTTAGGGGCAGTGTTGTACAGAGGGATAGTGTGCCCTGCTGAAGTGGGCATATCCTGGCAGTCTTCCCCGCTGCAGAGGAATGTAGGGTACGTTACAGCAGGAGGCACAGATGGGCAGTGTGCCTTTCTGCAGGAGGCACAGATGGACAGTATTCCCTGCTGCAGGAGGCACAGGTGCACAGCGTGCTCTGCTGCCTGTGGCACAGATGGACAGTGTGTCCTGCTGCAGGAGCACAGATGGGCAGTGTGGCGTGATGCAGGAGGCATAGATGGGTGGTGTGTCCTACAACAGAAGGCACAGATGGGCAGTGTTACCTGCAACAGAAGGCACAGATGGAGAGTGTTGCCTTCTGCAGGAGACACAGATGCACTGTGTGCCGTGCTGCAGGAGGCACATATGGACAGTATGTTTGCTGCAGGAGTCACATATGGGCAATGTGCCCTGCAACAGAAGGCATGGATGGACAGTGTGCCCAGCTGCCTGAGGCACTGATGGGCAGCGTGTCCTGCTGCAGGAGGCACACAGGGACAGTGCGCTGCACAGGATACAGTGCATCCTGCTGCTTGGAGGTATTGGTGGCACTATAGTGAGCTGCCAGTAGTGTTATAGTGTGTGGCAGGTTTTGGCCTTGGGCTCTGCTTTAGGGATATTGCACTACAGTGTTTGAAGGCTTTCAGCTGCTCCCCCGCGCGCTGTGGAAGTAACCCCGAGGCAGCCCTTCCACAACAAAATTACCTTCCGAAGCACCCAAAAAACAAGAGCAAAGCTCAAAGGGTTCAGGGGCTGTTGCCGAGATTTGCCTGCTGCCGGAAGGTTTTTTATTAATAGCAAGATCATGACAAGTCCAGGAGGCAAGACAAGAGAAATGGATTAAGTGCTTCTGTGAAAGAGGCGCTTTCCAGTTTTATGCCACAGTATGGCGCACACTTTCATATGGCACCACGTGGCTGAAGCACTGAAACGCAAGGAGTTTGAAGCACTTATTTTCAGATAGCTGTGCACATATGATCAGTTAAAATTCCATCACTAAAAAAAGCCAGTCAGCCAATGGTTGAAGAGAGCTGCCCCACTACCCCATGTTGTTTCCTGTGGTAGGAGGACGCAAAATGTGAATGAAACTTGAGCAAACCAATGGATGAAAAGCATTGACCAAAAACCCATGCATGTATGGATGGATGGAATATGTGCATTTTTATTAAACAAACATGAGACTTGCAAGACAACTAAAACTGTGCTTAAGACACAAACATGAGATAATCCACGCAAAGATTACCTGTGCTCGTACTGTATGGGGATGATTAAGAAATCTGAAATGATGGCCCCATAACACCTCTTTCTTCACAGCAGTTTTCGGGAAATGCAGAGGACTCAAACATTCAAGGCTAATCTTCCCTAACTTATTAGTCAGTGTACTGAGGTATATATAATTATTGTGGGGAAGGCACAAGAAACATCGTAGAAACCAGTTCTGAAAGCAAAGGCCGATATGCCACTTTCTCATAATCTGTTGGAAAACTGAACAGCGTCTTTTTATTTGTCCTTCTTGTTATTAACAGACACCTAAAGAATAGCCTGGAAAAAACAAAGTCATTCAATCCAGTGATGTTGGAGAACCAATTCACAATTGTGTCTGTCCAGGAGTACTAGCACAGAGACAGAGGAGTCACGACAATGTAACATGGCCCAGCTCTTTATTGGGGATTTCTGGTACTTAAGAATGTTGTGTACACGAACTCAAGGAACTTGGCCTTTAAATCACAATTGCCCCCTAGTGTCTATAAACGTAAAACAAAGCAGTAGCTACAGAGGACTGGCAGCGAGAAAAGCACGCTACACAGACAAAACTTGGTTTAGGGTCACAGACTAGATATCCCTGATGCACAAAAGGAGAAATTAATTATGCCACGGAACAAGCCGATCATCAAATCTCCTCAGAAGCCAATATGATCCTACTCTCAAGCAGGCCTTTCTTGGAGGGGGAGCCATGAGCAATTAAAGGGCAGGTGTTTAGGCACGAGGGCGTTAGTCTTGAAGGGCATATGTCTGCCTACCAGGTCAACGAAGAGTTAAAATGTAAGCCTGTTTATAATCTCCGAGGATCGAAAGGAAATCCAGAGTCTGAAATGTGAATGCGACAGACGCAAAAGAAATACATTTATAGGTACAAGACTTGAGGATACAGACGGTCAGAATAAAACATATTGGCATCGGCAGGCACAGTATGTTTACAAATATATAAAGAAAAAATTAAAAATGTTTTATAACGTATTGCATATTATATCCCTACTCGCAAACAAATAATGTAGACATATATATTTCAATTGATTGGATAGTTAATGGCCCCGGAAGCTATATCTTGTTATTGGATGAGAATTTGAAATAAAAGATTTCAAGCATTTCAACCATATTTTTTAACTGGAGGTAGATTATCAGGAAATAATCACGTAAAATGGACTGCAGCATACACGGAGTGAGATTTATATCCGTGCTTACGTCAGTCTCACGTAGCAAACATAGCTGTCAAGGTTTCAGATTGCTATGTGTGAAATTTTCATAATTACAGTGTAATTATTTATTTATTTATTTATTTATTTTAACAACTTCTAGAGCGCACAAATACCCTTGGGTGTCTCGGCGCTATGGACTGTAAAGAGTAGCTGAGGACCGGTTACCTATTGTTCAAAGAGCCAAGTTTTGACCTGTTTCCTAAATGATAGCAATGTAGGACTGGTCTTAATTTGTATGGGAAGCGAGTTCCATAGTTTAGCTGTAGCCACTATAAATCCTCTATCACCCCAGTTAACTTTCTTGGTTCTGGGGATGATCAGAAGGTTGGCATCTGCTGAACGCAAGGCTCTACTAGGCATATATGCTAAAAGGCTTTTTCAGGAATTCAGGTCCTGCATCATGCACTGCCTTATAAGCGATACACAGCGCCTTAAATTTAGTTCTCTTTTTTATGGGCAACCAGTGAAGCTGGCGTAACACTTTAGTAACTGAATTAAACTTTGGAGTACCTGTTAGTGTCCTGGCGGCTGCGTTCTGTATCAGTTGCAGCCTACTTAGAACTTTTTCTTGAGCGTTAACTAGCAGGCCATTACAATAATCGACCTTTGACATAACCAGAGCACTAATGAGAGTTTTACCAGTATTAATTGGGATGAAAGGTAACAGTTTCTTTATCGTCCTTAAGACATAAAAAGCTGAAGAGACCACTGAATTAACATGGTGTATAAAAGACAGGCTGTCATCAAATATAACACCTAGGTTTCTGGCCTTCTTAACAGGAGTGGGGGTAATCCCATCTCAACTGGCCACCAGGTTGGAGACCACCCCGGGGCAAGGTTACCAAAGACCATTACCTCGGTTTTCTCAGAGTTAAGTTTAAGGCAGTTATTTGCCATCCATGAGCTAATGGCCAACATACCATCATGGAAACTCGCTGCCACTGCCTCTCCATCTTTATGCACTGCCAGCACCAGTTGCGTGTCGTCGGCATACGACGTAAGACTCATCCCAAAGGATTTTATTACTCGTGCCAAGTCCGACACATATATATTAAACAAAGTCGGACTTAGCGACGATCCCTGAGGGACTCCACAGGGGAGAGAGAAAACTGATGAGTGAAAAGTACCCATACTGACTGACTGGGTTCGATTAGAGAGGAAGGAGGCCAAAAGTGCTTTAGCCTTCCGTCCGATGCCTATGGCTGAGACACGGTTGATCAAAGTAACATGATCAACCGTGTCAAAAGCTGCTGATAAATCCAGAAGCACCAAGACTGCGGCACCTCCTCTATCAAGTACCATTCTGATTTCTTCTGATGCTTTAATGAGTGCCGTCTCCGTACTATGGCCTTTCCTAAAGCCAAATTGAGTGTCATCTAGCAGTTTATTCTCTTCAATGTACTGCGCCAGCTGGATGTTCATAATTTTCTCGAAAATCTTTGCTGGAAAAGGTAGACGTGCGATAGGTCTATAGTTTTTGGTCTCTCCCGGGTCAAGATTACTTTTTTTTAACAGTGGCTGAATGATAGCCTTTTTCCAAATGGACGGATAAGTGCCTGAGCAAAACATGGAGTTGCAAATGTTCGCTAGATTCATGCCTATCAGGTCCGGAATCATTTTTAGGACTAGCGGGGGGCATGGGTCAGACGGAGAGCCTGATTTAACTGTGTTGACTAAATCAGTGATCTGTTCCACCGATACTGGTCTAAATTCCATAAAAATGGGTGTATCTCTGTCTCTATTATTATCCACCAATTGATTCCGGTCCGCCGTAGGGGCGGAGAAATTGGAATATATTTGGCCTACTTTGTCTTGAAAGTAGCTGGCTAAGGAATCACAAAGTGATTGAGAAGCATCCTTAGTGGAATTCACCACTGGCCCTGTCAGATTGGACACTACCTGAAACAGTTGTTTGGTTGAATTTTGTGCGGTTTCAATTTTTCTCGTATAATAAATACTTTTTTCTTTAATTATAAGATGTTTGTATTTTGTCAGAGCCGCCTTATAACGTATTTTTTCAGTGTCATCATATTCTAGGCGCCAGCGTCTTTCTTGATTTCTACACTGTTGTTTCTCCAATCTAAGTGCATCAGTAAACCATGGCGCCGAGGGAGTCTTTCTATTTTTGGAAGCTGTTTTGTAAGGTACTAATCTACTAAATGTATTTTGGAGCCATTCAGTATAATTATTAGAAGCCAGTTCAGGGTCTGGCACAGCTTCTGGTTGTGAATCTATTAAGTGTTGTTTAAGATTGACTTGATCAATGCTATTCCAGGCCCTAAATTGCTTAGAAGGGTTAGAGCCTGTGACCATGTGGGTGGACTGAGGTATCGTGATGTCAAATAAAATTGCACAATGGTCAGACCATGTCAGGGGAAGAATCTTCCTTATAGAGATATGATCATTGTTTGAAAACAAACCGTCTAGTGTGTGCCCAGCTGAGTGAGTAGGCATCCTCACTTTTTGAGAAAGTCCTAGTACCTCTAGTTCTGAAATGAGGGCTATAGACTCTCTATCAGTGAGGGCCTCCAAATGGAAGTTAAAATCTCCCAGAATCGTGAAATTGGGTTCATCCGCCCCGGTTCCAGTAGGTTGCCTATAGCTGATAGGAAATCTCCCCTGGGGCCTGGTGGACGGTATAAAAGGATTCCTTGAAGGACTGTTGTTTAGTAAGCATTATATTAAAATTAAATGCTTCACAGACTGCGGTGGTAATCACCTCAGTCCTAACTGAAAACTCATCTCGATAGATGAGTGCTAGTCCTCCTCCTTTCTTCCAGGTTCTATCACATCTGTAGACCGAGAAGCCTTCAGGAGTAACAATACAAAAATCTGGGCCAGCTGAAAGGTCAGCCCATGTTTCTGTAATGAATAACAGGTCCAGATTACATTTATCTAATAATTCTGCTATCTCATATTTATGTTTAGGGAGAGAGCGCGCGTTGACCAATGCGCAATGGATCATATCCTTCTTTTTAGGGTTTTTGGGATTGTCGAATTAAATCCCATTTCCATGGGGTCTATGAATATCCTGTCATAAGCCTCTAATCTAAACCCACAGGTTGGACATAAACCTGTGACATCGTTGGAGGGGGTTTCCAAATTAAAAGTGGACAAACCTGCTTACAATAATTACGGTGACATTTGAACCACTATGAGTGACACTTTCTCTAGAGCAAAATCAAGCAATGAAGACGAGGGAAAGTCAAAACAAAATTTGCCGACTAACAGCCACTGCAGCAGAGAGCACCGGGCATTCATAGGGAGGAGGGGGTGAGGGGATTCTGAGAGGCACACACACACACATAGCGCGGCAGCTTAGTGAGCCAGGGCGCTATATTATTTCAAGTACTTTGCAGCAAGCCATATAATGTAAAGCAAATTTTAGTCACATTAACATGCTCTAGAGGCACACTGTGACGGAAACTGTTGACGAAACATTAAACTTAAATTACGAGCCGAGGTGAGCAATTTGGTTTAAGGCAGGGCCGCCTGGCTCCTCACAGGGAGTCCTCCAGGCAGCAATGAACGCCCTTCCTCTGCAAACGTGCAGCCCGGGCTGCATTCAAGGCTCAGCTGCACTGTAGGGTGTGCCTGGGCTCACGCGACGGTCGAGGGAATTAAATTACCACGCGGCAGTGAGAGCAGTGCCACTCCCCACAAGTAAACTACTGAACCGAGCACATTCTGTCTTGAAAGTAGGGAGCCCACCCGGATCGTGACTGTCACGGGGCCTCAAAGAGGAAGGGGACGGAGGCGTTTGAAGTTGCATCTAGCTGCTGCTCTCTCCTCAGAACCGGCCCGCGCCGCCTGCGTCACTGCCATTAATGCTTCCCACAGACCTAGAGGAAGCCGAGCAGCCCCGCCGCACTTCTCATGGGCGGAGGGCATAGAAGCAAGCATTATTGCCGATACCGCAAGTGAGGGCTTAATGTTACACCTGGCACGAACGGGTGAATAAACAAGCATTTACATGGCACGAACGGGGGAGATGGGGGGGGGGTTCATTGGGAGAGAAAGTAGGGTGTGCAGTAAAGGGGCCAATAGCCGTGGAGGGACACAAATGAAGACTTGTCCATCATAAGGAGGGACTAACAAGCCTACAACCAATCGGAAGGCAGCATTTAAGACACAAGCCTATGAAAATGATGGGCGGAGAGTGGGAGGAGCTTCCACGAAGCTTCCACACTATAGTGTATACTGCATGTCTCAACGAGACAGCGCAAGCGCTGCATAGGCGAGACCTTATGAGTCAGCTTGAGAGCTAGAGGAAACACAGGCTCAATATGGCACCACACAAAAATATTTTCATTATTACTGATACCCTGGAGCCCGACTTAGACCCCTTTGATGAAATTCCATATCAGAACTACCACAGACGTATGCTCCAGTCCCATCGAGCGTGTTGCCTTTTTTCACAGCATTTTGTATTTAAATGTTAAAATGCTTTTTGAAAAAGATCTCTGTGTACAGGCTCTGCACTTCCTCTAACCCTCCTGAGTACAGCCGGAGCTCCTCCCAAAGGTACTGCCCTGTTCTCCCTCTATCAGCTACCCAGCAGAGAAGGAGGGCCACTGCGGAAGCCTCGAGGACATGATAAAATTGCGTTTTATGTGTAGTATGTGTATGTGTTTTTGTGGTGATTTCCTCCTTGAGGGGGGCAACGAGAAACTCTTCCACTGCCACTTTTCTAGAAGCTTCTGAGAAGAAAACTGAGACAACGACACAAACAAGCCAGGGTTGCTGCAAAACCACTGCACTGCACCTGCCAATTAAAAATAAAATATGTTCCTACCCACACTTCCTCTGCTCCAAGTTTCTTCAGGAACGCAGTCAAGGGGAGTCCTCTTGGACCCTCAGCCAACACCCCTCTATGAATCTGAACACTGATCTCATGTTGCTGATAATGTCAGCAGCATGAGAAAAACACCAGGATAGGTTGGAGCGGGCTGCCTCGATGCTCCATCAGGCACTGGGGGCCTGTGCCTGCTCTCCACCGAGCTGTCTAAGACAGCTAGGTGGGGAGGTTTAAAATGCACGTCAGCCGGCCAACGTGACATGTGCAGTTTAAACTGGAGCAGTCAGCAACACTGCTTTCTCCTGCCAATCAGCAGCTATGGCCCCACCCAGCGCTGCCATCGGCTCGGCTGAAATGAAAAATAAAATGGTAATGAAATCTCTTCATTACCATTTTGCTCTTCATGCTTTCTGCACAGTCAGTGAGGGGGGGCAATGCTCCTCCACCCTAAGAAGGAACCGGTACTGCTATCACCACTACAAAGTGCTGTATATAATAGGTATCACTGTTACTGAACATGGAAGGATTGATGAATCTGCATACCTGATAGACAGAAGGCCGCAAATGAGTTCCTCTTTTGACAGCATCTCTCTCAGAAACCAGAATTTTCTGTACCCGACCCCTATTGGCAGGGGTTATTACACTTTTCGACCTTTAAGAGGCTTACGGAACAGGTGGAGGCTAATGCACTTGGTGTCTGCATTTGCTGTGCAGCACTGAAAACCGTGTTCCTCTTAGAAGTATTAGGGAGTGTGGAAGTAATAACCCTAGCTTCTTTTGAATTCTGCCAGCACGGAACTGCACAAGGTCACTCTGTTGAAGCTTACAGTAACCACCATGAACATCCCAAACATAACATGAAAATCACTCTAGCTGAAGCAACATCGGCAAAAACAAACATAACCATTTTGCACACACAATGTGTTAGTTCACACAAAAGGAAGGGGGAAATCTCATTCTAATTGAGGCATAACATCTAGGCCGCTGTTTTCCCTTCGCTGGTGCTAAAAAAAGCTGCCTAGCACCAACACAGACACCTTTGCACCATAGTGCAAGGGTGCCTGCATTGCAGGCATGATTCCCTGCAACACAGGTGCCCTTGCAACAGGGTTCAAGGGTGTCTGTGTTGCAGGGAATGATTGTTTATGTGCAAGAAAGGGCACCTTACTGCACATAAGCAATCTTTAAATTTGATTTGCTTTTTCTATGTGTGCAGCAGAATGCAACACACATAGAAAGAGCAAAAACGAGGAGAAATAAAGGTATTTCTCCTTGTTGCGCCAATCTACACAAAGTGGCTTAGCTCTGCTTTGTAAATATGGTGCAGCGCATTGCGCCGCCGGAATGGGGGGAAAAGGGAAGTTCCGGTGGTCCGATCCTCTTGTAAATGTTCAGCAATCCAAAACTGAAAACAGTGTTAAAGAAAACATCTGATTTTGAAAAACTAAACTATCAACCTGTTGCTCTTTTAGGATGTTCGTTGAACACACATGGGGCAGATTTACAAGAAACCGACGCATTTGTAGAGATGCGTCAGTTTCCCTGCGCCAGCCTGCGATACCCTTGCGCCACAATGGATTCGCCGTATTTACAATACGGCACACCATGGCGCAAGGATTGACAGATGCGTAAGAAATTCTGATGCATCTGTTGGCCCAAAAGTCACGCATTGCTGGGTCGTGTTGCAAGCATGACACAACTCCAGCAATTAATGTTGAGGCCTATACTTATTGTACTGCGTCACTCCTTATGCCTGCTTCAAGCAGGCGTAAGGTTTTGACGCAGTGGAGTCCTAGAAGTGGCGCAGTGAAATCTTGTAGATTTCACTGCGTCACTTTTACGAGGCTTTCCTGCGTGGGAATGCCCACCCTGCATACATTATACCTGACGCAGGTATAATGTGAAGCAGGGTTTTACAACGAGATGCATCTCCTTAGATGCATCACGTTGTAAATGGGCCGCAATGTGGTGCATTGTTTACGCCGCCGCTGCGTTACAAAAAGTGCTGCAACGGCAGCACAAAAGTGACGCAAGGGGTTTGTAAATCTGCCCCATATGAATTTAGCATCAGGTGTTCATGCAAAAAAAAAAACATCAGTATGAGTAGATTTAAATTTAAATATGTGCTAGATCGGCTCCTTTTGGGAGTTGACAGAAAACCGGAAGTTTACACTTGGAATTCTATGACATTTGTAAGTATCTTGGTATAATCCCCAGCCTCCTAATCCAAACAGGTGTTGGGGATTTATTTACCCTGAGTTATGTGTTTATGGGGAAAACCAATTTTCTATTTAGGGAAAACCCGTCCTTAACACCCAAATTAAATGTGAATGCTTCAATGGTGACAAAATTCAATGGAACAAATTAGTTAAGACCCCCAAACTCATGGGTATTCACAGGAGTTCACCACCACTGTCAAATATCTTCCACTCTCTTCCCCTTTCTAACGCATCAAATTCACAATTCAACAAACCAGGATTTACAATTTATGAACATAAATTCTTATTTTTGATACCTAGGTAGCATATTGGTACACAAAAAGTTTTTGAATGAGGCCTGTAGTCTCTGTTATTATGAAATAAAATCTGTTTCATTATATTTGGACAATTTTGGAAGTGGACAAAGAGATGCATATATTTGTTAACATACATTGGGCCATTTACTTATCCATTTCAGTGCTGAGCACAGATGCAGAACAGTTACATGTATTTGTTTTTCCTGAAATTGCAATGTCCACAGCACATGCATTAATTCGTAAAATCCCTACATTAATGCATGAGCTGCAGTCAGCCGAGCTCAAACCTTGAGGAAACTCAGTGTCACTGCTCCCTATTTCCCAGTTGTGGTGTCTGCAGCTATAGCACTAATTTGGAGATTTTGCTAGTTAAGGTAGGAGGTATAGACAATACAAATTTGGTAAAAACAATCCATGCGCCCTTTTGGTATCTGAAAAATTAACAAGACCATGAAACTCCCTCAATTATTATTATTATTATTATTGGTACTTATAATGCGCACAGCTACCCCAAAGGGTTTCCCAGCGCAAGGCAGAGTAGGGGGGATGTCAGAAAGCTAAGTAAGCGAGTTAAAAGAGCCAGGTCTTTATACCCCTATGAAAAGCAAAAAGGGACGCAGAGTTTCTCAAAGAAACTGGAAGGGAGTTCCAGAGTTGAGGGCCTAAATAGGCAAAAGAACGGTCTTTCATACGTGGCAGGCGGAATCTTGGTACAATAAACCAAGTCTGTTGAGAAGATCTCAGAGGACGGGATGGATGATATGGATGGACCAGGTTCAGAATATATTAGGGAGCAATTCCAGATTTTGCCTTAAAGTTGCCTCAAAATTATACTATGTTTTGTAGATTTGTAGAGCAAACTATCACCCGGGAGGGTCTCCTGGTGCTGAGCAGTTGTGAGTTTAGGCACACTTAGGACCTATTGGCACTACTCGAAAAGCCAGGTCTTCAGCTGCTTGCAGAACTCAAGAAATGAGGAGAAGGCTCTTATGTGTAACTGCAGATCATTCCATGCTTTGGGAGCAATGTAGGAGAAGGCACGACTGTCGGATCTGGTTTTCTATATGCGTGGAGTTTGTGCAAGTAGGATTCCGGATGAGTGAACATTTCTGGAAGGCTTGTGAAAGCAGACGCGATTGTTGAGGTATGCTGGGCCAGTGTTATGTAGCGCCTTGAAAGTGTTGGTGAGGAGTTTGAATTGTGCTTGTTTGTAAATGCAGAGCCAGTAGAGTTCCTTCAGGTGTGCCGTGATGTGAGGGTGGTGTGGGATGTTGAGAGTGATTTGGGCCATCAAGTTCTAAATGGTACATTTTTTTGTTGATCCTGGCATAGAGGGTGTTTTCGTAATCCAGTTTGCTTGTGACCAGGACGTGCATGACAGTTTTCGGAGTGCTGATTGGGAGGCATTTGAAAATCTTCCCCAGCATCTTCAGGGTATAAAAGCATGAAGCTGGGACGGCATTGACTTGGGCGGTCATGCTGAGTATGCTGTCAATAATGATCCTGAGGTTCTTTCGGTGGGGGTCCTTACTAGCTCTGTTGGCCACCAGGTGGAGTCCCACTGTGATGTGCTCTTCCTGAAGATCACGATTTCGGTTTGGTCAGTGGTCAGCTTTAGACAGTTGGTCTTAACCCAGTGGGTGGTTTCAGTGATGCAGGCATTGAACTTGATCTGGGTACTGGGCATCTTGCCCGTGAGGGAGAGAATGAGTTGCATATGTTGGCATAGGAGAGACCATTGATATCATTAGAGTGAATAAAGCTGGCTAGAAGGATCATGTATGCGTTGACTTGGGTGGTCATATTAAGTTTTCTGTTTGCTGTCGATAATGATCTCAAAGTTTCTCAGCATGGGTAGTGGGGGTGGGTTTTGATCCTAGCCCTGTTGGCCACCAAGTGTGATGTGCTCTTCCCAAAAATCATGCTTTCAGTCCTGTCAGTGGTCAGATTTAGACAGTTGGTCTTAATCGTGTGGGCAAATTCAGCCATGCATGCATTGAACTTGCTCTGGATACTTGGCATCTTGTCCATGAGAGAGAGATTGAGTTGCATATCGTCGGTGTAGGAGAGGACGTTGTTATCGTGAGAGTGGTTGTTGTTGACTAGAGGGATCATGATTGCGCTGAAGAGGGTTGGGCTCAGGGAGGATCCTTGCAGAACTCCGCGGAAAAGGTTGTGGGTGTCCAATATGTATGGTGCCAGGCTGAGCGCCTGGGTCCTTCCAGTCAGGAAGGAGCAGATCTATCCGAGTGCGTGTCCTTGGATTCCGATTTCATGTCCCGAGGTTCTTGGTGTGGGTGGGTGTCAGTCCTAGCTCTGTTGGCCACCAAGTGGAGTCCCACTGTGATGTGCTCTTCCCGAAGATCCCAATTTTGGTTTTGTCGGTGGTCAGCTTTAGACAGTTGGTTTTAATCCAGTGGGCAATTTCAGTGATGAGTTGGGTGAGAATAGGGTCGGAGACTGTGTCAAATGTTGCCGAGAGGTCCGGGAGGATGAGGGCCACCATGTCTCTTCTGTCTAGAGTCATGCAGATTTCATGCATGGCACGGATGAGGGCAGTTTCCAATGCTGAGGTTGGGTTTGTGCCCAGACTGAGTGGTTTTGAGGAGTTAGTGGTCATTGAGGTATTCGGTGAGGTGTCTGTTGATTTTCTTTAAGACCTTGGCCGGGAATGGTAGCAGGTAGATTGGTCTGTAGTTGGTGAGGATTGAAGGGTCCACAGAGGGTTTCTTCAGCAGTGGGAGGACAGTTGCTTGATTACAGGAGGAGGTGGAGGCACTCAGAGTGGGTGTGAGCTTGGTGCTGATGGGTTGCAGTCCTCTGGTGTAGGCATAGCGGGAGCAAGGGCGCTCTATAGTTCTTTTCAATGAATGTGAAGCAAAGCAATATTTAGGTTAAGAAGCGGAAGGATGTGATCGTGCCTACCAGCCACCAGTGCGTCATCATGTTGACGATGCGCACATATGTGTGTGTTTTTATAAAGCACATTCCTAAATGGGAAGCAGGGGAGCGCTGTACAGAGGTGCTGGGAGATGATAAAAGAATGTATGCATCTCTAATTTACATCTATGAATTTCACATTTACATTTCACAATTGTATGTGTTTAGGCATAGAGAAATTAAGTGAAAGGCACTGGAAAATTAAGTGACTTAACTAGGATCACACGAAATTTGACCAAGAACCGAGGCCGATATTTGAAGTCAAGTCCCCAGTTGCCAAGTCAGCAGTTTAGCCACTCGGCCACATTCAGGTCACTATGGGCCTCTAGCGTGCCAAGGGTATCAGGAGAGCACCGTTTTGCAAGATTATAAACCTCCCTGCACTTTAAAAAAAAAAAAAACAACCATGGAGACACTGCTAAGGGAGGCTCTCTTGATATTTTTAAACATTTTTCATGCTGGATTTAATGAAGAGCACAACACAATGATGAAACAAAGCCAACTCCACATTAGATTCTGCCAAGGACAATTACGAAAAAGCTTTTAAATCGCAACCTAGCAACGAGAGCGTGCAAACTCAGTGTGTTCCAGTTGGTGTTTTATCCAAATATTATTGCACCAGAAACAGTGCTAATCTTTGCTTTGGCATAATTCAGTCTGTTTATTGTTTCTACATATTACTTAAAGCCGTGCCCCTGACACCGAGTTTCATCAGATTGTAAAAAGATAGAATAATGTTGAGCAGATTGCCACAGAGTTCGCACAAATAAACTCATTAATTAGATCTTTCACTCTAAAAAGAGTTTCCAATCATTAGATGCACCTTTCCTCGGCGGACCACAATCTGCCCTGTAATTAAAGAACCAAAATGCTCTAAAGAAAGCGTCTCACATCGCCCTGTGATTTATGGGAGCGGTGGCTGCCTTTCTTTCAGATCAATCACATTTCATGCAGAGTGTGTCTGGCAACCATGAGAAGCCGTGCAGCATTGTTGGCAGGACAAAGGAATAAGTCACGGTTTTTCCTGTCTTGTGATAATGGATCAGTGAGAGCAGATGTTCTATGAGCTGTAAAGTTACACAAACTATAAGCTCTAAAAAGTGTTTTTAATATCACTTAGGGGACCTACACGTATTAAAGTAGTTTATGATAATCCCTCCTCTTTTGATGTGATAACAAAACTCTCACGTGCACGGTACAATAAAAAGCCACCATTCATTCAACCACTGTGAGAAAATATCAAATCGATGAAAAAGCGGGTCATGTACTAATCCCGAAAGATCTGAACAGTGATACAGCTTTATTTAAAAAAAAAAAAAAAACTTTTAACTTTGAGTCACGATACATTGCTTTTATCGGTCAGCACTGTTCACATCGCTGGTAGTTTTCCTTCGTGTACGTTTATGTTTACTGTTGAATGCAACTGCAAGTGTATGTTGGCAGTGCATGCGCTTTCGGCCCAAAAGTTAAAAAGTCATATAGAATTCAAGATATCCAAAGTATGAACTCAGTCGTGTACTAAATATGGTTGAGTCCCCAGTCCCGCCTCTTGATTGTATATTTGAAAACCATGCATATTAACACGCGGATGATAGCTGTTATTAGTCTAATGACTGTGGGTGCTGTTGGCCCGCCTTTGAAAATTAGGACAGGCTGCGTGAGACCAAAGTGATTGACCTGTACTTGTGTGACCTTCAACCAATTATAAAATTACATCTTGATATATTTAGATAGTGATCGCATTTCATTTTAGTCTCAGTCATGGCTCAGAACGGGTCTTGTTCCTTGATACCTGAAAAGTATTTCATCAGCACCCAGCACAGCCGCAGACTTAAATTCATCCTACAAGCAGATACAGAAAATAAACATGCCCATATCAACCATTGAAAATGCCAATAGGTCTCGCATTTCTGAGAGTTAGAGCTATTGGCGTAGTACATGACAATGTATTTTACCCATATGTTTTGGTTTGGAGTGGAGTGGATGTTTGTGGTGTGGAGTGGAATTATGTGGGTTGGATTGGAATTGTTAGTTGTGGAATTGTGTGGGGATGAATTGTGTGGGTGGAGTGGATTTGTGTAGTGGAATTATGTGGCATGGAGGATAGATAGGGGTTGAACGCTGCAGACAATAGTTAGAAGAGTGCATGAGAGAGTGAGAGATAGGGGTAAGAGAGAGTACGAGCAGCGGCGGCTGGCACAGGTAAACGCGGTGAGCGGGGCGGGTGGGGAGCGGGGGGATGTCGACAGACGACAGAATAGGTATAATTAAATAAATAAATAACCCCTATTCTGTCGTACGTCGGCTTCACCCCCCTACCGCGCCCTGCCCCGCCCCACTGCGCTTACCTGTGCCGGCCTCCGCTGAGTACGAGAGAGAGAGGAACTGGTTGCTCTTCCCAAAGAAACCTTATTAACGTCAAAGTAAGGCAGGTGTTCAGAGAGGCAATGACCACCCACCAGCTGACGGTGGGGCACCGAGGATGGGTACCGGACAGAGAGAGGCGTGTGAGTTGACAGAGAGAGCAAGAAAAGAGACAGACTGTGCACATCTTCCCTTTTCTGAGTATAAGTGAGATCAGCACCGAGACGAGTGGGAGGGGAACCCAGAGAGGGGGGTGGTGAGAGGTGGACGAGTGCTCAGCGCAAGGAGGTACTGGAAGGCAGCATGTGTGAGCAGGCAGTAAAGAGAGGAGAAAGATTGTGAGGGAGGGATGGGAGGGGGCAGTGGGAGTGCAAGATGAGACAGGGCAGTGGGAGTGTGAGAGAGAGATGAGGGGGCAGTGGAGGTGTGGGGGAGAGATGACAGGGTTGGTGGAAGTGAAAGGGAGAGATGAGAGGGGGCAGTGGTATTGCAAGTGAGAGATGACAGGGTTGGTGGGAGTGCAAGGGAGAGATGAGGTGGCATTGGGAGTGTGATGAAAAAGTGACAGCGTTAGTGGGACTGTGAGGGAGAGATGAACGGAGCTAACCAGAGGCATTACACCACCTAGAATAAATACATATGAACTCACTTTTTGGAGAAAGATCCAAAAAACTACAAGTACTAGAATGGTAGGAGTAGTAAGCTAAACACATGGAACTCACTGGCCCTTGATTGGGCTACTTGTGTGGATGAAAAGCAGTGTGGATGGGAGATGTGCAAGTGTGATGGTAGCTATAGGATATAGAGAGCAGCACAGAAGAAAGGTAAAGGTGCAACGAGAAAAGAGAGGTAATGGAAAGTGTTGCAAGAGGAGCAATAAATTGATATCCTGTATAAAGAGTGACACAGAACACATAGTCCAAGGAAAGGTAAGGCTCATCTGTAGCTGCTTCTCCAAGGCGGACATGAAGCGCCAGGTAAAAGTAGCTCTGCCTTGCGCCTGCTGCACTCTCCAGCCGGGACTACCAGCAGGCAAGGACTTGTCCACCCCCGCTCGACAAACCTTCTTCAGAGACCACTTGCAGGGCTGAAAGAAGAGGCACTACAAGAGCCGCCACCAGTGACCAGAACAACCCACCCACACTCAGGCCATAAACATAGAAGGTGGACCAATTGACATGAAAGACGATGGACTAGAAAGAGCATTTTGTTTTCAGGCTCCGCAAGCTTGTCATTACTATGGTCGGACATTTGTCCTAAGCGTACACCATTTTCAAGCCAGGCAATATATTTTTCATGTTTAGGATTACAAATGTAAGTATCGCATTGTACGCAATAAATACTAAAATGGTCATTTATGAAATTGATTCTAGCGAGTGAATTATTGCATGGCATTCGTATACGGCCCTAATGCGGCCTCCGGCAGAAAGCCGCCACGTCCTGGAAATACTATAATAGACAAAGACTCCGAATAAAAGACAAAACAACAATAATAATGAGCGTCTGAAAAAGGTGAAGCGTGGTGTTCATGAAGCGGGTGCTGCACTGAGCCAGGGAAACGCTCGCAGTGGGAGGAGAGTGAGCTTCTGTGAAAGATAAAGAATGGGTGGCGCGTGGAGCCAGGGAAACGCTCATTCAAATTTTTTTAAAATCCCTGAACAGAAAATAACACAGAAAAAAGTGGATGCCTCCAAGTCCTGGGGCGATGCTCCAGGGAAGTGAACAACTTGGAAAAAGGAGGGACCAGCAAGCCAAATCACCCACTAGCAAGGAAGGATTTTTACAAAACAACCAACTAGACAAATCCAAAGCGATGGGAGAAGTTAAAGCCAACAAAGTACATACAACAGATCATCCTGACAATGCAAGTGCTGTCTAGGCTTGACCTAAAAACCGGTATATACTGTTGAAAATTGATATTGAAAATAATGATCACTGTCCTATCTGAAGCATTTAAAAAAGTAGTGTGAGATGCACAGATGCACTATCTGGTCCACCAATACTGGTAAATCTCTCTTGTTTACATTGTTTCTCTGCATGTTGTCCACAGTATCGCCCACACTGTACACATATACATTTCAGAAATGCTATTAGCAGTGGCACACCAAAGGGGCTATGCAGGTACCAGCTCATATGATATCGTCAGATTCAACAGGTTGGTGAGAATTCTGGGTTACAACTGCTTTTCAAAGGGACAATTGTGTAGTTATTCCAACACCAGTCAAGTATGTAAGTACTTTATTGTAGCCCCGGTAAAAACACTCACAACAATTATCTGCTTCACCGGTCCGCCAACTGCCAATCCCCCCTTCAAAACCAACATTCCCCATGAGATTATAAAGATCTACAGTAGAAGGACAGCACATGATGGAACAACACCACAGCAAGACGTGCCAGGAGAGACTGAATAGGCACCATGAAGGGGGGGAGGGGACAAGGCATGCTGCTAGTCCCTTCACTTACCTCTCTCTGCCCATGAAAAGTTCTGGGTCTGATTCATTGTGCGGTTGTCTATGGCCCGTCGGCACAGAAGTGGTCTTTGTATTTCCTTTTAGCGTCTTGAGTGTGTACGGTAATGGTTAGTGTCTGTTTTGCTTTCAATAGAGCTCGAAACACAAACTGCAATGTGTTTCTGATCTTTGTTGTCAGCAAAACGTACATGAATACATATTTTGAATATATATATAAGCACGACATATTTTAAAATAAATTGACTTCCAGGCAAAACCGACATAAACAATTAATTTTAACCCAGAAGTACTGGTTGGAACAGCCCGCTCTCTTCAGAGATCGAATTTAGTACATTCAGGATTTAGTACTACAATCCTGAGGAATGCTGGGAGTTGCAGTCTTTGTGAATGGCCACAAATTTTTCTCCAATGAAAACTTGGCTAGTTGCTTCCTCTAATGACAGAGAGGCAGCATACCATAGAAAAAACGGTGTAGACAAACCTGGAAGCCATGCATCTAATGAAGGCACACTTGCTGAAACGCGTTATGCATTTTTTTAAATAAAAAGGAACTTCTGCAGCCCGCTGTGTGCTCTGGTTTGTTTCTGGAAGAGGAACGAATGGTGGTGGCATATATATTTGGTATTTATTTATCTATATCATGATTAATCTGTTTAAGTGTCTTATTATGTGTACTGTGAAGTATATGATAATTATATGTCTTTAAAGAATTAAGACACAATATACTTGAAGCACTTGCACTTTGAAAGCAAAATTTGCACAAAAAGCACAAGCACTTTACTATTTATAATTGTACCGTAATTACCATGTTGAAGTACCGCTAGTATACACTAATGAGGAAATAAGATTTGTATATGCGGTAAGACTGGTAAATTGACTATTGAAATATTGAATTCATGTAGAGCAGTTTTGGAAATTATAATTTGATCGCCATAATAAGCAGAACTATAATGTGCAAGAAATGTTTGTTTCTGCAGACTGTAGGAGTTCTAAGTAGGCGATTGAGTATAACTGTTCTTAATAATGAACGTCTGTCCAAGTAAAAAGACATGTGTTAAGATGGTGACCGCTCTGTAAGGAAGAACGGGTTACATGTTAGTCATTGAAAGTGAAGTCCCTCTTCAATGTTCTTTATTTGTACTAACTATTTTAATGTGGAAAAAATGGCGCTCAGGCATCGTGAACAAGGCAGCAAGAGACTGCTGAAACGCGTTGATGTTTATCGTCACATAATAAAATTACCGAGTGACCAATACCTTTGGGAGTGCTGGATGATTATTTCTCGAAGATGGAATGATCCTATGTGAAATATTTGGAAACGTGGCGAAACGTTTCGTAACCAGCACCGCTGACGATTTGGAAGCACGCCAGTGGAAATCGCCAACTTGCATTTTTGAAAGAGAGACAGGCGTGCCCCCGTGTTACCGCAAAGGAATATCGCCGAAAAGCCGTGAGCTGAAAGCGGAAGGCTGTAAGGAGTGGTGAAACCGTGAGCAGGAACCTGGAGCCGGTGATCGGAGGATCTCGGAACCGGGGCGAAGACTTGCGGCAAACTCCGGTAAGCGTGCGATAGTGTAAGCGGCCACGGGAGTTGGGCTGGAAAGTCATAAATAAGAGAGAAAATTCAGTAGAAGCTTCTCAAGTATAGATAAGATTAAATCCGGCCAAGGGTAAAGCACCGAAGTGTATAATGAGTGACGAGGAATGTGCAGCGAGGCAATTAGAAGCCGTAAAACTCTTTGAAGAAACCGCTCTACCACTGCAAAGAGAGAGGGGCGTTGCAGCCCCCAGGGACATTAACGATCTAGGCAGACAACTACAAGAGTATGAAAAACTCAAAAAAAGAGAGATCTCACGATGGTGGGAAGTGGCGTCTTTGAATCAATACCTACAAGTGAGACGTGTCCCACGCGGACTGCGAATAATGATCACCCCGTCATACGAAAATCCCCAGTCTGAAATGTTGTCTGAATGGGCTGAGAATAGTGCAAACAGTTCTACGAACATGATCCGCATCCTAGTTAAATACGCTGAAAAGGAAGGAGGGAAGTGGTAATGAAAATAAAAGAACTGAATGATATTCTGGGAAAATGCGAAGACAAAACTAGAGTGAATAAATTTAAAGATGACATGAAAACTAGGCTGGATAAGTATGAAAGGCGTATAAAGGACAGAAAGGCTACTAAATTTCTTCGTGATCGTCTGGATTACGAATCAGGACGAATTTATACGTTTGCAAAAAAATTCGATCCTGAAAGAAGACAAAAGATCCAGAGTGGCTTTATTGATCAACAAGCTACTTCCCTCAGTGAAGTGAGTTCAGATACAGGCTCAGAACAAGAAATAGAAAATCAAAGTGGAAGAGAGATGAGGGATGTAAGATTAGCCGTCACAGATGAATTCCGTTTTATGCTATTGGAGCAACAAACAGACCATTGTATCGGGAAAGGACGTGGAAGAGGCAGAGGCCGAGGAGGAGGAAACAAAGAAGAGGGGGTGAAGGCTACAGGAGGAGCACAAGACTGGCAAACAAAAAGATCTTTGCGCTCCAATGTGAACAAACCAATGAAAAAGTAATTGAAAACAACACGATTATAAATTTGAGTACAGTGATTTTAACTAAGGAAGAACAATCGGTATTGGAATTAGGACTTTCCTTTTGTGATGATAATGAATATAATTATCCGAAAAGCAGAATGGATTTATACCGGTTTATTCGTAAACTCAAATTATCGAAGTTGCATTTAAGTCGACACCCCGAAACTCCCCCGGAACAAGGAACATTATTAGATCCTTCAAATGAATCTAATATTCTTAGCGTAAGCGATATGCCCATCTTGACAGATTTATTAACATTAATGAATGAAGCTAATACGGATATGGAAAATATGAACGGTACACCTGATATCAATGAACAGGCAGAACTAGTGATCCCCAGGCTGGAAAAAGATGATTATACTCCATTTCGACCACCTTCCAGATTCATACCACAGGTGGCAAAAGATAATTTGGATATCTTCAGTGAAAGTGTAACTAAAGATTTTAAACAATTGTATTATGAGATAAGCCAAAAAAGAAAGAAAATGAATCCAAAAAGGCTTTAATACATAAAACGGTTGCGAAATTACAAAGAGAAGAGGGGGTGTTGATAAAGCCTTCGAACAAAGGAGGAAATGTCGTGTTATGGGGTCGTGAACTATATAAGAAGGAAGCACTCAGTCAATTGAATGATTGTGAATGTTACCGAAGGATTAGCATGAAGGAATATGAAGGAGTGAAAGAACAGTTCTTCAAAAGACTGGATGTATGGAAAGAAGAGAAATTGCTAAGCTGGGATGAATATAAGTTTATTAAAAAAGAACAACCAGCAATACCGGTCTTCTATATGCTTCCAAAGGTGCATAAAAGTGCCACAACCCCACCAGGTAGACCAATAATTTCCTCCTGTGGAAGCCTGTTCGAAAACGCTTCAAGGTATATTGACTATTTTCTGAATCCGATTGTTAGAACACTGTCCTCATTCATCAAAGACTCTACAGATTTTCTTAAATGTATTTATGATATACGTTGGAATGAAGCAACGATGATACTAGTGACACTTGATAGCTCTACTTTATACACTAGTATAAGACATTTTGATGGTTTGAAAGCAACAGAATATTTTTTGAATAGGAGACCAATTAGATTTTTAAAACATAATCAAATGATTTTGGAACTAATGGAATGGTGCCTAACGAAAAATATCTTTCTATTTGGTGAGGAACTTTTTTTACAGGAACGAGGGAAGGCGATGGGCACCTGCTTCGCCCCCAGCTATGCGAATTTACATCTTGGCTGGTGGGAGGAGCAGGTGCTCGGAGGGCCACCACTTGAACAATGGTCAGAACAGATTTTGTTATGGGTAAGGTTCATAGATGACATTTTTGTGCTGTAGCAGGGCACGGAAACGGAAATAGCATCATTCATCAGGGACCTAAACCAGAATACCTTAAATTTGAAGTTTACAAGTCAATATAGTAAAACCACCATAGATTTCCTTGATATTCGTATTAAACCAGTAGGGGGGAAATTAGAAACTACTGTTTTTAGAAAAGCAACTGCGGGTAATACGATTCTTCACGCAGGGAGTGCCCACCCTGCACCCTTGATTAGGAGTATCCCCTTTGGAGAGTTTTTTAGGGCTCGCAGGGCATGCAGTAGCGAGGAAGAATATCTGAGAATAGAACAAGAGATGACTGACAGATTTATTCAAAAGGATACTCATCTAGTGTAATAAGAGGAGCAGCTATGAAAGCAAGAAATTTAGAAAGACAGAAAGTGCTATTCGAACCGTCAAGAACCCAACAAAAGATTAATGCAAAGAGAATACAGAAGAGTTGGGAGAACTATAGGTTCATAACTACATTCAATACTAAACATAAAGAAATAAGAGCTATTCTGAATAGGCATTGGTATCTGATTAAGGATGATCCAGTACTGGGCCCCAAAATGAACAAACACCCTGATATCACGTATAGAAAGTCAAAATCATTAAAAGATTTAATTGTAAAAAGTGAGTATCAGGAGAGGAAAGGAGGGGCCCCGATGTGGCTCCAACAAAAACCAGGTTTTAAAAAATGTTTTAAGTGCAAGGCGTGCCAACATGGCTAGAATCGCACGGATTTTAAGACATTTTTTAATAAAACAATTACTATCAAGGGTTTTTTAACTTGTAGATCCAGTTTTGTTGTCTACCTATTACAATGTTCATGTCCAAAAATTATATAGGTAGTACAACTTTACCAGTGTTTAAACGTATCTTGCAGTATAGGAGAGCGATTGTGAATCAGGATAGAACGTATCCAATTGCGAGACATTTTGAAACCTATCATAAAAGTGATCCCTCTAGTTTAGAGAATAGCTGTATAGCAGAAATCCCGAGAAAAAGAAGAGGTGGGGATAGGGAAAAGGAACTCAGAAAATTGGAGACCTACTACATATTAGAGTTCAATAGTAAGGAACCTCAAGATTTAAATGTAGATGAGGATCTATATACTTGTCTATACTAGATATAAAAGGAAAAAGAGAGAATGAAGGTAAAGCTACACAATGTAAAACCATTTTGTTCTTTTTTAGGAAAGAATATTCTTTCTTTTTTTAAATGAACGAAGTAAGAGGGAAATGGTCATGAATACTAGATGAAATTTGTTCTTAACACTGTTATTATATATTGAGGATGGTACAATTGAATTTTTAATTACATGTTTTAATATGCTTTTTATTCAGTATATGAAATATGTTTTAATAGGAAAATTAATATATTGTAAAGTATTGACATTTTTTGATTTTACATGAATATTGTGGATATATGCAAAAGCACTAGCACTTTGGTATTTATTTATCTATATCATGATTAATCTGTTTAAGTGTCTTATATGTGTACTGTGAAGTATATGATAATTATATGTCTTTAAAGAATTAAGACACAATATACTTGAAGCACTTGCACTTTGAAAGCAAAATTTGCACAAAAAGCACTAGCACTTTACTATTTATAATTGTACAGTAATTACCATGTTGAAGTACCGCTAGTATACACTAATGAGGAAATAAGATTTGTATATGCGGTAAGACTGGTAAATTGACTATTGAAATATTGAATTCATGTAGAGCAGTTTTGGAAATTATAATTTGATCGCCATAATAAGCAGAACTATAATGTGCAAGAAATGTTTGTTTCTGCAGACTGTAGGAGTTCTAAGTAGGCGATTGAGTATAACTGTTCTTAATAATGAAGGTCTGTCCAAGTAAAAAGACATGTGTTAAGATGGTGACCGCTCTGTAAGGAAGAACGGGTTACATGTTAGTCATTGAAAGTGAAGTCCCTCTTCAATGTTCTTTATTTGTACTAACTATTTTAATGTGGAAAAAATGGCGTTCAGGCATCGTGAACAAGGCAGCAAGAGACTGCTGAAACGCGTTGATGTTTATCGTCACATAATAAAATTACCGAGTGACCAATACCTTTGGGAGTGCTGGATGATTATTTCTCGAAGATGGAATGATCCTATGTGAAATATATGTATATATATATATATCATGAACAAAACACCATCAGCGCGCTCTCAGAGATAAACCAGTCCAGTCCGAAGTAGATGTGCCAGAAGTTGTTTAATACACAACGCGTTTCAACTGCCCCGCAGTCTTGATCACGTGTAATGTGCAAACCAATAAGTTTCTCTTAAGTAAACAAAATAGAAACAAATGACAGTTTCCCAGGCTGAAAAATACAAGGCTGAAAAGTACAGGTACTGCGGCGGCCATCTTTGAATGCGTATACACCTAAACTAGTATGTAATTACATGGATAGTTCTATCCGATAAATGTGAAAAATAAACACAATTGCATCATTGAAATGAAACGTAAAGACATATGAAACGCACAATGCGAGTTACCGTTGTGAGTGGACATAGGTTTGCCTCAACTACGGTAAGGGATGAAGCCCAATGCGAGACGCGCCGGAAGGCATAACTCCCACATAGATCCTTTGAAGTAGATCCTTTGAGAAGGTGTACGCAAGTGCGCAAAGGCCTGCCGTTGAGCTGTGACTAAAAATATACACAATATGCAACACACAGCAAGAAGGCAAAACTGAAATAGTCGCAAGTGCGGGCGTGCCGCTGGTTCCAAAATGGTACATATCATAATGACTAACACCAGCCTAAAATTGCAAGCACCTGTAGACCTGACTCAAAGAAGGGCCCTGAACCCGTATTGGATAGGGAATCTACAAAGAGCAACTCATGGCAATGTGCCAGAGCCCTCATAGGGTGTACATATGGACCATAAAGTGGTGTGGATAAAATCAACAATTTCCCCTTGACATACAGGAATGTCATGTGTAGTTAACAGCATGGCTTACTAGAATCCATCAAGGACAAGTGTCCACAAAGTTCCCATAGCATGTCATGATTATACTCAGAGAAAACTAAAAAGTTTCTTAGCTTGTTGTTGTGCTCATAGTGACGATGAAGAAAAGGGTAGGTGGCCCGTGAGTGTGCACCTTGTGGCTGGGCCCCTTCCTTTCCTCCTGCAAAAAACCCCATAAAAAAACAATGTCATAACACATAGATACAAAAGTGCCAATAAAATCAATGTAACAGACATTTAAGCATATGCTGTACATGAGTTTCCAATGCAGTGGAGAAAGACTTCACACAATAGGCTGAGATGAGAAACCTATTGTCTAAGATGGATCGCTAGCTCTTCGTCCTGATTTAATCCCCCAGGAATCTTGGTTTGAAAGTCTATAATGTATTTGGACTCTCGCTGTCTCAGTTTCAGAACTCTGTCACCCCCTCTCAGATCATAAGTGATCTGTTCTAAGGCGAAATAGCTGAGTTGCGTAGAGTCTGAAAAATGTTTGTCTTGATAATGACGAGCCACAGGGTAACGGGGGTCTAAGTTAGTGATGGCTCGCATGTGCTCTAATATGCTCTTCTTAGCCATGAGGGTGGTACTGCCTATGTACCACAGTTTGCAAGGACATTCAATAATGTAAATGACAAACGTGGTACTGCATGTGAGAAACTGAGTAATCTTTTTAGTGTGTCTCCCATGGGTGATTTCTTTGCGGAGGTGGCTATTTCTACAGGCCTTACAATGACCACAGGGAAAGAATCCCTGTACCCCATGATCATTTCTAGTGGGCTGTACAGTGATGTCACTGCGGACAAGCATATCCCTGATGTTCCTACTGTGTCTGTAAGTGATATTGGGTCTATCTTGGAGGCTTGGACCTATGATGGTATCACTCTTGAGAGTATCCCAGTTCTTGACTATGATCCTTTTGATGTCATCAGCATCACTATTGTATGTCAGAATCATTCTCGTGGGTTCAATGTCAATGGGCCTGATTCACAGAACTAATCTGAGACAAAATCCTAAACTTACTACTTTTGGTATTCACAGAAGGCATTTAGTAGTAGTAAAGTTAGGATTTCGTCTTAAGTTTGTCTTAAGTCTGTCTTAAGTCTGTCTTAAGTCTGTCTTAAGTTTGTCTTAAGTCTGTCTTAAATCTGTCTTAAGTTTGTCTTAAGTCAAACTTAAGACAAAATCCTAACTTTACTACTACTAAATGCCTTCTGTGAATACCGAAAGTAGTAAGTTTAGGATTTTGTCTCAGATTAGTTCTGTGAATCAGGCCCAATGTGTCTGTCTGCTGCAGCCTTGTCTGAGAGAGTATCCTGTCTACCAACACCATCAGCTCTGTCACTGGCTTTCTTCAGGACCCATAAAGGGTAACCTCTTTTCTTTAACCTTTCAATCATATTCTTGCGTTCAAATTGATAAGCAGTTTCACTGTTGCAGTTTCTTCTTGCCCTCAGCAGCTCTCCATAAGGGATGCTCCATTTAAGGACTTCTGGATGACTGCTGAGGGCATGAAGAACACTGTTTCCTGCAGTGGTTTTGCGAAACAGTTCAGTGCAGATCCTATTCTGTTCAATTCTGAGCCTAATGTCAAGGTATTCGGCCATGGTACAGCTGATGTTACCTGTGAGCAATATATTGCGATCGTTCACATTGAGTTTGTTGATGAACTCCCTGGCAGAACTCTCCGGGTCTCTCCAGATAATGAACAGGTCGTCAATGTACCTGAGCCAGGGTCTGGGGTATCTAAGGAAATTAAGACCAATCAAATACAACCGCTTGAAGAAAAACTAAATAAACTGGAAAAATTAAAGAGAACTGAAATATCCAAATGGTGGGAGGCAAGTTCACTACAGAACTATGTCGATATCAACATGGTGCCAAGAGGTTTAAGAATATTCACAACACCATCTTATGAATCGCCGAATCCAAGGATGCTTGAGGAGTGGTCTGAAAATTCCTCCTCGAGCTCGAAACGCATGTTAGAAATTTATGGTAAAATATGCCAGAATAGATCGTGAAGCAGTGCTGATTCAAATCAAGAACATTCTATATGACCTCACAAGTAACATGGAACCTGATATCCTCAAGAGATCCCTGGATGCCATGAAAGTAAGGCTAAAAAAACACGAAGAAGACATCAAAGACCGGAAACAGCGCAAATTAGATCGCGATTACGGCGATTATGAAAGCGGCAGAATACTAACCTTCAGCAAAAAGTACGATCATTTATACAGGGATCAATCAAATCCTCAAGAAACACCTGTGACAATAATAGAGAGTTCCATCTCGGATTTATCAACCACCAGTGATGCTGAATCAGAGACAACAGCAAGTAACACGTCGGACTATGAACGCAGCACACGTCCAGTGACTTTTTTAGACGAATACCGGCTGCTACGCCGGGGACGTCAGACAACAAGGGACACTCCAACACCCAAGACAAGAGGTCTGAGGGGTCGGGGTCGAGGAAGAGGACAAGGAAACGCAGAAACAGAAGAAAATGAATCCAACAGAGGTGGCAAAAGAGGCAGAGGACGGGGCCACATGGGAAGCAACAACACGCGCTCCAAAAAGGCATACTGATGGATGCAGAAATGGTTAATAAGACTATTGTTAATCTTTCTAAGAGACCTCTGAGTGACACTGAAAAACAGACTCTTTGTCTAGGCCTTTCTTTCTGTCCCTCTTCTACGTTTGATTACACCAATACGAGAATCGACTTGTTTAAATATGTCAGGAAACTTAAACTTGAAAAGTGGCATAAACTCAAAGGAAAAGGCCCCAAGAGAAGGGAGGTAGAGAGGAACGCTAATAACGACAACAACTTTGACATAGGTGACATTGATACTTTGGTCACCATGATAGAACTCCAACAAGACCATGACATAGGTAGAGGTGGGAGTGATGAACATCACATATTGGAAGAGCTAGGCATTATACATGATGCAGCAGCCAATACTAATTTCAGACCTAACTCCACATTTCTCCCCACATTGCCACATGACAGTATTGATACGTTTCATGACAGTGTGACGAGATCTCTTATAGATTATCGTCACAAAACTTATTGCAGAAACAGAAGACCCAACAATATGACTTTTAGTCAAAGGCAGGCTCTTGTTTCTTTAGCTGAAGACAAAGAGATTGTCATCCGGCCGGCTGATAAGGGTGGGAATGTTGTACTGCTAGACAGGGACATGTACATCACAGAAGCTATGAGACAACTACGAGACACCAAATTTTACACCCCTAATACCAGAGACATATACAATAGCAGCATCACTGACATATGGGACAAGTTGAATGTATGGAGAGACAAAGGGATTGTGGAATGGGAAGAGTACTGCTTCCTTAAGAATGACCATCCCAGACTCCCTGTCCTCTATTTGCTGCCCAAAATTCACAAGGACCCTCTCACCCCTCCTGGACGCCCCATTGTGTCATCTAGGGGTAGTGTGGCCGAACATGTTTCCAAATATGTGGATCATTTTTTAAGGGAACATGTTTCCAATCTTCCTACTTACATCCGTGACACAAAGGATTTTTTGGTTAAGATACAGGATATCGTATGGGAGGAGGACTATCTATTGATCACCTTGGATGTTCACTCCCTATACACTATCATTGACCACAAACAGGGATTAAAGGCGTGCAGACATTTTCTTCTCAAAAGGCCCAGCAGGTTCAGAGAACATACTGGGATGATTTTAGAGATGATAGAGCACTGTCTCAACAACAATATTTTTCTATTTGATGGTGCTCTTTACAAGCAGATCACTGGGACAGCGATGGGTTCATGCTTCGCTCCCAGCTTTGCCAACCTGTTCATAGGTCTTTGGGAGGAGGAGGTATTCTCTGATGCCAACCTTACTCCAGATCTTGGGCAGGTCATGATATGGCTCAGGTACATTGACGACCTGTTCATTATCTGGAGAGGCTCGGAGAGTTCTGCCAGGGAGTTCATCAACAAACTCAATCTGAACGATCGCAATATATTGCTCACAGGTAACATCAGCGGTACCATGGCCGAATACCTTGACGTTAGGCTCAGAATTGAACAGAATAGGATCTGCACTGAACTGTTTCGCAAAACCACTGCAGGAAACAGTGTTCTTTATGCCCTCAGCATTCATCCAGAAGTCCTTAAATGTAGCATCCCTTATGGAGAGCTGCTGAGGGCAAGAAGAAACTGCAACAGTGAAACTGCTTATCAAGTTGAACGCAAGAATATGATTGAAAGGTTCAAGGAAAGAGGTTACCCTTCATGGGTCCTGAAGAAAGCCAGTGACAGAGCTGAGGGTGGTGGTAGACAGGATACTCTCTCAGACAAGGCTGCAGCAGACAGAGACATTGACATTGAACCCACGAGAATGATTCTGACATACAATAGTGATGCTGATGACATCAAAAGGATCATAGTCAAGAACTGGGATACTCTCAAGAGTGATACCATCATGGGTCCAAGCCTCCAAGATATACCCAATATCACTTACAGACGCAATAGGAACATCAGGGATATGCTTGTCCGCAGTGACATCCCTGTACAGCCCACTAGAAATGATCATGGGCTACAGGGATTCTTTCCCTGTGGTCATTGTAAGGCCTGTAGAAATAGCCGCCTCCGCAAAGAAATCACCCATGGGAGACACACTAAAAAGATTACTCAGTTTCTCACATGCAGTACCACGTTTGCCATTTACATTATTGAATGTCCTTGCACACTGTGGTACATAGGCAGTACCACCCTCATGGCTAAGAAGAGGATATTAGAGCACATGCGAGCCATCACTAACTTAGACCCCCGTTGCCCTGTGGCTCGTCATTATCAAGACAAACATTTTTCAGACTCTACGCAACTCACCTATTTCGCCTTAGAACAGATCACTTATGATCTGAGAGGGGGTGACAGAGTTCTGAAACTGAGACAGCGAGAGTCCAAATACATTATATCAATCAATCAATCAATCAATCAATCAATCAGCGTTTGTTAAGCGTGACTACTCACCCGTAAGGGTCTCAAGGCGCTGGGGGGGGGGTGCAGGTTCCAGTCCATCGAGGAGGGGGTCTGTCGAAGAGCCAGGTTTTGAGGTTTCTCGCGAAGATGGGGAGCGATGTTGTCTGTCTGAGGTGGAGCGGAAGGGCGTTCCAGGCTCTGGCTGCGAGGAAGGAGAAGGAGCGGCCTCCCGATCTGGTCTCTCTGGTACGGGGGACCATGGCATAGGTGAGCTGGGCTGATCGTAGGGTCCTTCGAGGTGCGTGGAATTTGAGTTGGTTGTTCAGGTATGCTGGTCCGGTGTCGTGCAGGGCCTTGTGTGCGTGGGTGAGTATCTTGAAGGTGATTCTGGCCTCGATGGGGAGCCAGTGGAGTGTGCGCAGGTGCTGGGAGATGTGACAGTGTCTTGGCAGGTTGAGGACCAGTCTTGTGGTGGCGTTCTGGATGTTTTGTAGCTTGCGGGTGAGGTTTTTGTTTATTCCGGCATAGAGTGCGTTGCCGTAGTCGAGTCTGCTGGTGACGAGGGCGTGAGTGACGGTCTTTCTGTGCTTGAGGGGGATCCATTTGAAGGTCTTACGTAGGAGGCGGAGGGTGTGGAAGCAGGAGGATGCGACGGAGTTGATCTGGCGGTCCATTTTGAGCTCGGAGTCCAGGATGATTCCAAGGTTGCGTGCGGGGTCCGTGGGGGTGGGTGGGCTTCCGAGGGCGGGGGGCCACAAGGAATCAAACCAAGATTCCTGGGGGATTTAATCAGGACGAAGAGCTAGCGATCCATCTTAGAGAATAGGTTTCTCATCTCAGCCTATTGTGTGAAGTCTTTCTCCACTGCATTGGAAACTCATGTACAGCATATGCTTAAATGTCTGTTACATTGATTTTATTGGTATTTTATTGGCACTTTTGTATCTATGTGTTCTGACATTGGTTTTTTCTGGTTTTTTTGCAGGAGGAAAGGAAGGGGTCCATCCACAAGGTGCACACTCACGGGCCACCTACCCTTTTCTTCATCGTCACTATAAGCACGACAACAAGCTAAGAACCTTTTTAGTTTTCTCTGAGTATAATCATGACATGCTATGGGAACTTTGTGGACACTTGTCCTTGATGGATTCTAGTAAACCATGCTGTTAACTACACATGACATTCCTGTATGTCAAGGGGAATTGTTGATTCTATCCACACCACTTTATGGTCCACATGTACAACCTATGAGGGCTCTGGCACATTGCCATGAGTTGCTCTTTGTAGTTTCCCTATCCAATACGGGTTCAGGGCCCTTCTTTGAGTCAGGTCTACAGGCGCTTGCAATTTTAGGCTGGTGTTAGTCATTATGATATGTAGCATTTTGGAACCAGCGGCACGCCTGCACTTGCGACTATTTCAGTTTTGCCTTCTTGCTTACCTGGCTGTGTGTTGCATATTGTGTATATTTTTTGTCACAGCTCAACGGCAGGCCTTTGCGCACTTGCGTACACCTTCTCAAAGGATCTACTTCAAAGGATCTATGTGGGAGTTATGCCTACCGGCGTGTCTCGCATTGGGCTTCATCCCTTACCGTATTTGAGGCAAACCTATGTCCACTCACAACGGTAACTCACATTGTGCGTTTCATATGTCTTTACGTTTCATTTCAATGATGCAATTGTGTTTATTTTTCACATTTATCGGATAGAACTATCCATGTAATTACATACTAGTTTAGGTGTATACGCATTCAAAGATGGCCGCCGCAGTACCTGTACTTTTCAGCCTTGTATTTTTCAGCCTGGGAAACTGTCATTTGTTTCTATTTTGTTTACTTAAGAGAAACTTATTGGTTTGCACATTACACGTGATCAAGACTGCGGGGCAGTCGAAACGCGTTGTGTATTAAACAACTTCTGGCACATCTACTTTGGACTGGACTGGTTTATCTCTGAGAGCGCGCTGATGGTATTTTATTCATGGTATTAATCTGCCGTAAGCTCTTCCGGCGTGTGCGCCACTTTCCACGGATCCCAGAGGTCTGGAAGGAGCGACGAGTGCAGATATATATATATATATATCTATGTGCACAAAAGAAACCAAGAGAACTGTGCTTAATTTGTAAAATAAATTGAGTGCTGTTGCCAAAAGCTCTACTCAGAAACCCGCGCCGGTGCAATTAAATGTTAGCCCCCGAATAACACGGCTGCGTAATCTTAATTCCATCTCATGACTCTTTAATCCACTACCAGGCGCCCCCTGCCCTCTTATTTTACTCTTGAGGGTTCCTGCTTTCTCCCTTTGTGACAGTTTTTGCATCTTTCTCTTACTCAGGGGCCGATTCCGATTCCGGTCGGAAGGGCATTGAACGATGGTCAGAGCCCTTCCGACCGAATCGGAACGTGCCGGCCGGATTCCTTTCCGACCGAGCCATTCCGATGGGCTCGGTCGGAAAGGAATCCGATTGGGATTTCCGGATGGCTTACGACGGGCTCGGAGAGCCCGTCCGCTGTCCGGAAATCCTTCAGTACTCCCCCAGCCGCCTCTTCACGACCGAGGGAGTACGATGGCAGTATTTCACTGCCTTTTCGTGCCGGTCTTTCCGGCACGAAAAGGCAGTCGGTAACTGTCTTTGGGGGCCCCAGTAGGGCCCCCATGGGTGCGAGGCCGCCAAATGACGGCCTGGGGGCACCTATGGTGCCCCTCTGTTGATCCCTGCACCCGGTGGCAGGCACCTTGGGGTGCCGGCCACAGGGTGCAGGGATGAACTGCACTCCTGCTTTCCACAATGCAAGCATGCATTCCGCTGGGAATGCATGCTCCCATTGTGTAGTATACGAGTGCGACCGAACAGGGTTCGGTCGCATCGTAGCTTGCAGGGGCCGTAACCGACGACAGCAGGTCGGTCGGTTACGGCTCCTGACCGATGTCGGACGGACCTGAGTCCGTCCGACATCGGAATCGGCCCCCTTGTCTTTCTGTTTTGTGTATTTTTCCCACTCTTTCTCTTAGTAAATGGCTGATGCAGAAAAATAAGTGCCGGCTCCCAACAATGAGTGCTGCTGGCCCCTACTGGCAACCACCAACTCAAATTAAACATTGAATTCACAGCTCCCTCCTCTGCCGGCACAGTGTAGAAAACAGAATCAAAATATGGCCCCAGCTTCTTGCAGGAACCAGCACGGGTCAAGCCAGTTGATGATGTCAGGATTAGAGATGGCTACACGTAGCACTATGATTGTGAATCTGCTGCTCTGTGGTCGCACCAACCAACTCACTTCCACCATCTCATTGTCTACACCTGTCCATGAAGAAATTAGTTAAGATGACACAGACCAAACAATAATTGTGATCGGTATCAGCTGTCGTGGGAGATGAGCCAGTTCAACAAAGGAAGACACATTGCTCTCCTTCATGCGGAATGGTCCTCAGGATGTAGAATGCTGATGTTCCATGAACTAAACGGATACCCACCACTGCACCTGCAATCTCATGGTATTCAGTATTTCAGTCAAAGTGTTCACTTTCACACATTATCTGGCTCTTTTTAATGGATTTTAAAACTACAAAGTTGTTCCCAGCATTGGTACCACTGGTGAAGGCGCACTCCCACCTGTATCCCTACCCATTCATTATCCTTGTAGTTTTACCCAACTGAAGCCTTTACCTGATGTCCTATCTTGTCGAAGCACACTTAACAGTTTTGGGGTGCTATATAGGTACACGCATGTGATGGCTAATCACCCCCATGTCAGGTAAGCCTAGTGATTTCTTGTAACAGAGATCCCTTTTACGTTCATTTTTAATCAAAGTTACTTTTAAAGGCTACCTGGGCAATGAGCTATGCGAAGAATTTGATTTAAATAAACGCAGTCTCCCCCAGGTATCTTATTTTAGATTAACTAAAACCTGCTCTTTCCTTGCCATCATTTATTTTCCCTTTCATACGAGCTTCAACCATGGGCGTTGTTTAGTATTCGGGTGGTTGCAAACTGAATTTTCCTGAAAACGAGGGTCCCATTTTGAACTAAAAGTTGTAGATTCCTACAAGAGCACTTCATACCTACCCTTGGTCAGAATTTACAACTCCATCGCTGATTTCCTGAACTGGCTTGCACCGCTGCGTGGCGATTATGCATATCCTTACTTATGCACGAAAGTCCAACACGAATGCTTGTTTGTCATTTTCAGGAGAATTAATGTTACATAAATGCTTCATTTTCTATGTGTAAGCCTCACGTATGTATGGAACCATGTTTGTGAACTGGGCCCAGAGTAACTAAAATTATTGCAATGATCAACAACTCTGACTAATAAACAGAAAGGAGATTGTCCACTGATTTGCCTTTATGTTAAATATAAGCATTTAAATGTGCTCAGTTTTCATGTCAGTGCACACATCACACAATTTATTTAACACAAAGCAGCCTATTTACAAACTGCATTTTGTAGCATTATTTTGTAGTACTAGTACTACTAAATGACTACTAAAGTACTACAAAATGCAACTCACAAACCTACGAGTGTAAATCTCCACCTCCACGTCTCCTATCTTTTCTATGGGGAGATCCTCACGCATGCAAGTTACTACTTAGTAACAAATGTGGGAGGGAAGAGGGGGCGCTGCTGGAAAAAAGAGACACTACTAAATGGTGAGAGTGTAGGTGGGAGTAAGGAGAAGTTTCGGGAGGATTAAAGAGGGATTTAGGGACGTACCATCCGCAAAAGAGTAAGTCATTGCTATTTACAAACACTACTTCTAAAGTTATTGCAGTGCAAAAGTGACCCGTAAATTACTCCAGCTCAGAGTTGGAGTAAGACCAGCTCCACACATGGCCAACTAGTGGTACTGCAATTCTCTCATGTAGAAAAATAATGCAAGCAGGGATTTAAAATAAAACCCCACATGAAATAATGTTAAACTAAACTTAATTATTTAGAAATAGTTAAAAATATAAATAAATTAAATGTAATTGGAAAAATATCTAATAATAGTACATAGCTATTATTTAATTCTAAAATACTTTAACAACTTGTTTTGAATATATAAAATATGAAAACATTAATTTATATTAAAATATAATTAGACTACTTGTAATTAATTCTATACATCAATTCTAATAATTATGAATGCATAAATAAATATATATTTTTTTAGTTTATTGGAAATTTTGTTTTTAATTTAAAAATCAAAAAAATCATATTTATTCGATTTAATATATTTCAATTAAATAAAGATATCATTCAGAATTGAGTTAAGTTAATAAGGCTGCAGCATTTGTTTTGTTTTGTTCCACATTTAAAAAAATAATAATCATTTATATTGATATTCAACACAAAAATATTTTTTTAAATTATTTTTAGGATTAAATAAACTTTCTTATTTTTCGATAGGTAGACTCCACAGTTTGGGATCAACCTAGGTAAAGAATAGCAAAAATTAGAGAATTTTATTAAACTTTGTAATAAATTAGTAAACAAATGATGTTTAATATTATTGTAAATTAATTTTATATATTTATTTTAAAGTAGAACAAAAGACAAAAATCCTACAGCACTATTAAATTAATTTTGAACTAAAACTTCAATTAATCTAAATATAGTGAATAAATATTTTTCCAAAGCATAAATGAAAAATATATTCCCTCCTAAAGTAAATAAATTTGTTTTTTATTATGCACTAATACTTATTAAATGAAGTACAGAATGAATAAAATGTCATTTAATTATATTTTATTATAAATTATTGTTACATTATTTTTTAAATAAAAAGAATATTAAAATATGTTATCATTAAATATTACTTATGTACTATTTCTACATATTTTTAACATTACATGATATTTATTTATATGTTTAACTATTTTAAATATTGTAATTCAATGTAACATTAGTTCTGATGGGGTTTTTATTTTGAGTCTCTATTTACATTATTTTTTATGGGAGGGTGTTGCAGTACCAGTGGTTGACCAAGTATGATGCTGGAATTACTATTGTTTCTTTTTTGGAAGTAGTAACATACATTAGTAAATTTGGTTCCCCTCCATTTTTTAGGGGGAGTAGATGTGCAAGTCTACACTTTTGCGTAAATTTATACTTGGATTTTGTGAATAGACAAAAGTAGTTAAGTTACTCAAAAGTGTAAGAGTAAATTAAACACGTAAACATTAAACATGCAAATTACTCACAATAACCCACATGTTAATTAATTTGAATGCTTTTCAAAAACTAGATCATAAAAATCAACAAAACTATTTACAAAATAAACTGATCTAAGGTTTTCCCAGTTAATATATCTCACATCTTTAGTTCAACAAAATGATGTAATTTGAAAAGTGAATTTTTATTATAGGTTATCAAAGGACGCCAGAAGTGACATCAGTGGTCATATCAATCATGAAATCATACATCTTGTCTCCACCTAAATTCAGATTGAATGGAGAATTAAGGATGTTTTACAGGAAGATTGCTTTGGTTCAAAGTCAGATTAAGAACTGATGGTTGCAATATCATACTTTACGTAACCATTTCTTGCTAAGCTTCTGCATGGTTTTTGTCAGACATAGCACACTTGGGGGCAGATTTATCATTATTTCACGCAGTGCAGCAAGCCACCAGCCTAGCGCCAACGAAGGCATCCTTGCATCATGGTGCAAGGGTGCCTGTGTTGCAGACAGGAGTGTTTTTGTGCAGGATGGGACACCTTCCTGCACAAATTCAATCATTGAGGCATTTCCATCTTTCTATGTGTGCACAGAACTCCACAATTTTACATGTTCACGCTTAAAATTGACATCTTTTCAAACAATGACTTTTAACACACGTTTGCTTGTGCACCCGTATGGATAACGCTCTCAGAAATAGGTTTGCTTACACTTACACTTCTTCGTAGGCATATTATTAGGCCCTTGAACATTCTGTACAGAGACTAAGTTTACTGCACAAAATGTTGTTGTTTGTTGTTGTCTTTTCGACGACAGCTCTGTAAGGGCATAATAAACAATAACAGCCAGACTAGAACTCCGGCATAGAGAGTATGGGTGAAGTTTATTATAAAAACTCTACCATTCCTTTGTTTTGGGAGAGGAACATTTCACAGGCACTGTTGAGTCACCCCAAGTTGGAATTCCAGCCCAGCTAAATTCTGTTACCATCCTGATAAGAACTGTGGCCTGCTTTACACCAAAGAGGGGTTTCAGATGACACATACCCTTAGGTAAATGGGGAGTTAGACCGCTCTGGGGCAGTCTGGCAGATCCGCACACCCTATGCATATTAGGATAAGAAGCGCTAGGTAGGAGCATAGATGCAATTATATGTATTCATATAATCAATGTAACAGCACAGTGGTTGAACTGTTAATTTTCTTTACCATTCTAGTAATGCTGATTACTTTATTTTGTTTCCTTCTATTACTCATTGCAGTGCACATATTTTACACAAGAATCTTATTGCTTCAATAAATGTTTGAAATGCCAACTTGAGTATTTCTTGAGTTTCCCTTTGGGTATGCCTGAGTTACTCCCGAAAGGTTAGATCTGTTTCCAGGATTTCCTTGTGAGTCAGGGTTGTCATGTTCTAAGGCTGCACATATCATCCAGAACCTCGTAAGGTTTAGAGGTCCAGATGGTGCACTGTGAGCTAGCCAGGACTAAGGTGAACATATCTTGATGGTGTACATGGACTCAGTCCTGACACAGTTTTGGCATTTATGTTTTCCAAACGCACAGTCTTAATGAGATAGTATGAGCTGTACGACAGATCTTGACCTTTAAAATGGAAGATATTGTAACTGATCACCCTAAAAGAACACCACAAAGGGACACATAACAGATTATATAGAGATTCTCACCAGGAGACACCATACATGGTCAACAGTACTAAAGCTGTCCTTTTCTGGCTTGAAGTTCAAACGCAACACTGGTGGCAAACAATAGATACTCTGCATGTGTACCCATATGCAAGCAGAAAGGTAAAAATAAACTCATAGTATAGTAGTCAGACCCATCCCTGACATGGCTATAAAAAACTTTTGACAAAAGCATTGTAAAAACACAAAACATATCATAAACTCACGAAATTAACAGGTGTGAAAGTGGTTGATAGATGGAAATCAACGCATAGCAGCCAATTTAGACCTTGCAGCCACATTCTTACTAAGAGAGAGCATCATGTATTATCCTCATGGTAATGTATGGAATCTTGACATGGGTTCCATAATGAAGAAGGTGACAGAAAGACAAGTCAAGGTTCCAGACGAGGCAGTCAGTCCGGGTTATCCCTTCTGTGGAGAAACTTACTTCTCTGAATAAAAATATAAATACAATTCACGGCATGAAAGAGTTATTTTATTGAAGATTATGGCACATCACTTTGCTCACACCACAATAAAGATGAACCAGGACAAAACATGCAGGCAACAGCAGCTTCCAGGTTTGTCTCCCCCAAATGCTATTAAGCGCTTCTAAGGAATAAAAAAAGATGAACATCCTCACAATAACAAATTGTACAGCAGTCCACTGAATGCCATGCATATATACTGAATATCAACGCATCCCCAATATTTACAAACATGCATCAACTAAACTTAACATAGCTGGGGCCAGATTTACTAATTTTCCATGCAACACAGCACAGCCACCACATTCGCTATGCTGCATTGCATAAGGGGGTAAACTCAGTGCAGATCCGTGTCTATTAAGGCTGGCTTGCTGCTGCTATCATCCTGCAGCTCTAAAAGGCTGCTTTGCATGATGCACAGCCTCACAGAGGTCGCTTTGCACTATCTGACATAGGATTTGTACTGGAGGCAAACCCTTTCAGTACACATTCCTTTGTTCTGTGGGTGTTTGTGGTATGCTGCCTCAGTAATGCCCCCTTTATCCGAACTGATGCTAAGCAGCTTGAAACACTGTTCACACTGAGAAAATGGCACCTTTTCAGCACAAAATATGTTTTGAACTGCAAAATAAATACCAATGTGTCTCTTTGCGTTGCTTGTGTTTGTGTACAGTATGCATGTAATTCATGTGTGGTAGTAGGACTCTGTGTGTGCAGGAGTTTGAGTACTGAAACCAGTGGGATACATGTTGGATGTCCCTCCTTCAGCACTTCACAAGAAGGAGGATGAGGAGAGCCAGACAGTGGAAGTGTAATGCTTACATTATTGTGGCCGGAGCTGGAGCTCCAGATCCTGAAGTGAGGAGTTTGGAGACAAAGCTACCTTTAGAAATTCCATGACATCTTAGTTAGCTAGGGACTGCTGATTAGTTCTTCTTGAGGACTGACATTTGCTTGATCGTAGGGGTGAGGGACGAGACTGGAGTTTCAGCTGTGCAAGGTGAGGACATTTCTAGGCCAGGCTTGTCCTTTTGCCTCTCCTTGAATTCTAATTCAGGAAGTCTGATGACCTACCTGCTAATGTCTATATTGAAAAATATGATGATGATGTATGCCATGATATATGTATGTATAACAACGAAATCACATCACTGTTGTTGAATCCACCCGATATGACCTCCCCATCAATCCCAAGTTAGAAATACGTTGTCAGGCAGGCCATGTGACCTAGGCCTGAAGCAACTGATTGATAGATCACAGGTAGGTTGATACGTAGCCCTTAGACAAACGTGGGAACAGGAAAACCCAGATCGATCCCACAGATAGGCAGTGACACTACAATGGTCTTGGGAGATTGGCCCCAATAAAACACGTTTGCTGGAGAGGCGCACGTTCCCAAAACACCATAAAGACAGATACCACACTAAGAGGGTCATTATGATGTCTGGCGGATCGCCGCCGCCCGTATGGCGGTGGCGATCCGCCCGCCATTCTCATCCGCCCGCCTAACATTCCCCCCCGCCATCGTAAAGACCGTCCGCCGCTTTTCCGCCGGTCGACTCGTCGACCGGGCGGAAAAGGGCTCTAACATGGTGGCGGTGTCTGCAAGACACCGCCATCCATATTAGGATGGTGGCGGAAAGCAGCCTTTCCATGGCGGTGTTGCCACCATGGAAAGGCATGTGGTCTTTGCTTCTGGGGGCCCGTTGCGGGCCCCCAGGGTCTTGGGGGGTGCACATGGGGGGTACCTATGGTACCCCCCTACATTTGAATGCACAAGGTGGCAGGTACCGCGCGGTGCCTGTCACGTTGTGCATTCAAATGCACAACATGCGTTTTCGCATTGCTGTGGGTGCTGCTGACAGCACCGCCCGCCGCAATGTGAACAATACGGGATGCCACCGCCACCGTGGCGGTGGCATCCTAATACCCATGGCGGGACTGCCGCACCTCTTGCGGGCGGTCCCGTTTGCCGTTGCGGTGGCGGGCGGACTTTGTCCGCCCACCATCGTAATGACCCTCTAAGTTAGGATCACTCAGCCAATCAGAACACAGCATGCACACTACACACAGTGATCACACACTATCCATGCCGGACATCTGGACTCATACCCACTGGCCTCACACCTGCGCTTTTTATCAAACAACCAGATTTATGGCCTGTGACTAGGCACAGATTTCTGTCTCTAAAGGAATGTACAAATTACTTTATGATGCTTCATGTAATATATAAAATGACGGACAAAACCACTGTGCTTTGAGACAGTCTTCAGACCACGACTCTGTTGCCTGTTCTCCTGGCCACTGCGTTTAATTAAACCAACTGTTCCTGTTTTGCCAAACGCCTCTTGTCTTTCATTTTTTCAAGGAAAATTCATATTTGAACAACACTGTGAAAACCTTCACTTTACATAAAGGGTGTGTTTGGAGAGCCGCCTAAGGTGGATACTTCAAAGAGAATCACCCCATGTCTGGTTTCACGTTTGAAATAGTGGATCCACATTCCCTGTCTAGAAAGTATTTTTAAAAGCAGAATCCAACCCACCCCACTTTTTTTTCTAACTCTAGATTCTTCCTGACCATGGCAGGGAATGCTCCACAGGGTTCTCAAAAGACTGATGTGCGACCAGGGCTGTTGTCTGTCTGATAGCCTGTCTCCCAGGGGAGACAGGACCTCACCTGAAGAAAATCTTCACTTTCTACTTGAAGAAGCTGAGAGTCTGCCAAGTGCTTGTCTACATTCTGAGAGAGTGAAGGAGGAGAATCTTACCATGTTCCTGGCCTTAGGAGTTCCCAGATAAATTGGGTTGCCTGAGAGAGCGAAGCCGAATGCGACCTGTGCTGCAGTAGTTTCCTGGTCTCATTCCAAAGTTCCCTTTGAGAATCACCCAGGCACATGTGAGGATACAGCTGCCTTGCTGAATGAAGTCATACACTGGCCCATATCGGGCTATAAATTAGTTACTGCAGAAGTTGTGCACCAACCTATGTTGGAATACAAGTACCTTGTTGTGTGAGTCATGGAATAGACTGTCCTGGGCTACAACTGCCTTGGAGTATGATTCTAGCCCTGGCCAAGTTGGCTGCAGCTGCCTTGCTGCTCATTGCATGCATTGCCCTAAGGCAGGCTGCAATTGCCTTACCCTGTGTTCTGTCCACACAGGCCCAGAAGCATGCTGCAACTGCTGATGATGCTGAGATCATGTCCTAAAACCTGCTGAGCGACAACTGTTTGTTTCGTAGAGAGGCCATGCACACTGAAAACATGGTCAGCGCCCATCCTCCTCTGTGACCACTGCAAGAACCGAACCAGATTACTGGTTGGGACCAAGCCATTGCAATGCACAGAAGTGAGCACATGGACTTGAGAGAGTTTCCTATCCACTACGCACAGGTGGTAAGAGCAAAAGTGAACTGTTTACCTACTTAAACTTGTGGGGAACAAAATCTGCACCTGCTTAATTCATGCTCTTGGTAAGGATTACTGGGAGACTATAAGTAGCAGCGTCATTCGGGGGGAGAGCAGGGATTAAAGTGCAGTACCCACAGGGTATTAGTGATCAGAGTAATTTTACTATACTCTTGAATAGGATTGTGCAGTATGTAGTATGGCAATGTGATTAAAAGTAATTTCTTTTTTTAAAAACAAGGTCTGGGCTCAACATTGAGGTCTTTTGTCAGTTAGTTTATTGTTATATTCTGAGCTTGTGCCCACTACACTATCTCCATGATAAGCCTGTGAATGCTCACCTCACCACCCTGAGAGTCAAGTGAGGTAAGGGTTATAATTATCCCAGTTTGTACTGCTGTAGTAGAATGGATCACAGGGCACCATTGACAAAGGACCTCAACCACCATGGTTGCGATCCAATAGCCTCTGTCTGCCTGTGGCCCTTGAACAGGGTCAGCCACAGAGCCAGAAGACAAACAATGGATCCTATGTCCTTCTCAAAGGTATGAACACTTAAGATACTGCATGAATACAATGTTACCAGTTAAACCATTCAACACCTGTACTTCAGTGCTTGTGGTCGTCTCACAATGCATACTAAGCAAGAGCCTGTAAATATCCAAGCTAACTGACTCTTCACTACAGACCAGACAGACATGAAACCTGAGATCTGCAACAGCAGGCAACATAACACATGTAACCTTCAATTAGAAATGCTATGAAGTCATGTCTCCAGGAGCGCCCGATCCAATGATGTGGAATAAAACAGTATTTAGAAGAAGTGTACTAATACATTTAAATTCATTCCACTTTCATTACAAGTGCAAAGTTCAAATTTAATGTTATCACCACAGTATGGCTAGAATGAGTCCCCTTTACTTCATTGTGTGCTCTGGTTCTGACTAAAGGTCTGTTTTTATATGTTCTACACATAAAAGGTCAGTGTGGTATAAACCATATATGCGAATCTACAAAGAATAATATTCTGTTTATAATACATGGGATTCTATAATTCCTGTGTAAATGGCAGTCTCTAATTACTTTATAGTGGGTGACTAGAGATGCACCCAATCCCGATTATAAAGAAAAGACGCCAGAAGCCGACTATTATAAGTTATTACAGCCGAGTTCTGACATCACAATGTGTGCTGCCAGGGCCAGCAGCCTGAGGTGAAAGGGAGGTCAGGTCATGGAGCATAATTGAAGCAGCTTTTTAAAGCAATGAAAACAGAACGATGCTTTTCTTTCTTTTGCTTTGTTTTAATAATTTACAGTGACCAGCAGAGAGAATAGGTTTATTTTTTGCACTCCTTAGATAGAGAAAAGCTAGAATCTTCCTTCATGTTTCTACACATTTCCAGCTACAACAGCTTTTTGTTTGTAAACCGACCTGTATTGAACTGTTTCTAATATCTGTTTGCAACAAATATATAACATGTTTTGATGTGTTTAATTTTGCGCTAGAGGTTTTATTTTTATTCTTCATGTTTGCAAACATATGCAGCAAGGTTTTAAGTGCTTGGTGGGAAAGATGATGGTGTGACCATGTATTATATGGGGTAAAGAACCCCCTGGCGTACATGAAAAGGATATTGCAAGTCACCTCGGAGTTTCATAACCTTAAAAAGGAACTCGGCCTTTGCCCTCATTCCTCTATATGGTTATGAAACTCCTTAGTGAATTGCAATATTCTTATAATGTACGGCAGGGGATACTTTATCCTTTATATTGCCATTGTTAAGAGAGAGAAAGAGCTTCATGCCCCATTCACTCCACCACAATCTAAAATGTTAATACATGATGTATTACACTTGGCATATCTTCAAATATACTATGTAAATGCCTGAACAGCTTGACTACTGATGTTTTGCCCCTTTCTGCTCTTCTCCTGTTTAAACCTAAATACTCTGAAAAGGCCTGCTTACAGTACATGGCATTTACTAGGAAATCAATATATACATGTAAAATAAAATAACGCACCATATAACAAAATGCATAAATGTACTGCATGCAGCAAAAATGCAGGAGATTGCAGGAAACAATGGACATTGCCACAGAAATAGGCTAAGCAACATGCATTGAAAAAGCAAGGGGACGGCAGAGGCGCATATCACATATACAGAAAGACATGTTAACTTTATCTGGTACACAGCTGGACATGTTAACTTGGCTGAAAATCCCCCATTGCAAATAATAAAACGTAGGTACGATTTTATTTAAGAGCTGATCTGTTCGTAAAACAGTACTTTCCAGAAAATAGAAGTTCTAGTGCAAAGTGGAAGAAAGACAATGGAAATTATTCGAGTTGTAGAAAGACCTTCATGTACTATGCGTGGACCACAAAGAGAAAATATCTTCAGATGAAGATAAGCTCTGGAGAAAAAGTTTGGAAACCAAAGGTAAAGTCTCCGAAAAGCTCTTGGCTGAAATGGGACGGGTTGAATTACCATGCCATTTTCTGATTGGCTGAGTGCATGATCCAGCTCAGGCAATATGGATTCTGGAGGAAGGAGGCCTTACCCTAAGAATTCAACCTTGAATAAGGAGGCTAAGGAAGCCATCTTCTGGCACACATGTTGGCTGGTGACATATTCTGATACAAACTCATATGCTCCTGAATGCCAGTGGTCTCCTGTGCAACTGAAAAATGGCTGCTGAAGAAGATAGATATCCTAAGTCTATGGTTAATCATCTAATCTCTGGAGGAATGCTCTTCCATGGTAGATCCCAGCAGAACTGAACTACTTTTGAGGAAGGACTACAGAACAACCTTTGAGGAAGGACATTAAACGTCATCAATCAACAGCATTCAGAATAGAATCCAAGCTCTGTCTGCTGGTACACACCATTAGTCATTGATACATAATGATTTGCTACTCTTGCTCAATTGCATGGTTGTGATTCTGAAAGTCTGGCACTCTTCATGATGGTCTGAAGTCTCTGAACTTGGTACCTTCTGTCATGTGTGTGTGTTCTCCCACCCCCTCAGTAGCTCGACTCATGAGAACTCCATAACCTTCAATCTCACCCAGTATTAATCATAGTACTAAACACACCCCCTCCAGGAATGAAAAGTCTCTGCAAGAGATGGTAGGCAGTAGTCTTATAATCTGCTGGAATCAGAGATGGCTCGTACCTCATGCAGAGATTAGTTGGGTTGCACATATCACAAATCAAAGCTTTGCCCAGGCCTATTGAAGAGTGGTCAATTTCTTTATAAATATCTACACGTTTTCATGCTTTATGGACATTGCATACAAAGCTGTCAGACTTGGCATCCTTGGCGTGGTTTCCCCGCTTCAGACCACCTGTTTTTGCTGACTTAATTTTTCCAGCCTCAGGACTCTGCACACTTTACCGCTACTAGCCAGTGCTAAAGTACTTGTGCTCTCAGCTTAAAACATGGTAACATTAGCTTATATCCAATCAGCATATTTAATTTTCTTATAAGTCCCTAGTAAAGTGCACTACAGGTGCCCAGGGAATGTAAATTAGATGCTTCTTGTGAGCTTACAGCACTGATTGTGCCACAAACCTAAGTAGTCCTTTAAACATGTTTCAGGCCTGCCATTGCAGAGCCTGTGTGTGCAGTTTAAACTGCCATGTCGACCTGGCAAAATAAACCTTTTATGGAGTAAAGCCAAGAGTCACATATTTCTTGGACCCAGAGAGCACTGCATTTGGAATTTATCATAAAAACTAATCAAACTTATTTATGATTTCGACAACATGTTTCTTTACTTATGTTTAAATTCTCATTGAATCTTTTCTAGTACAGAGACCACTCCTGTATCTCCTAAACAATAATTTCATTGACATATCTTTGCGACAATAAAAACAAAATTGTGACAACACTTTTTTTGTCTTGTATCATGCTCTGAACTAAGAGCCAATTGCCCAATGCATTTCAGGATGCACTCCCTTCTTCAGGGGATGTTCTGAATGACTGCAAAAAATGAAAAAATGCAACAAGTTGGCCTTTGACTTGGCAACAACAATTGCATAAACATTCTTTTGATTGGTTTGAAACTCTGTGTATAATTGTGATCTGTAATATATCTTGTTCAATAGGTAAACAGTGGTCAAACCCAAAAGTATATAACCAATCTGAGAACCTCAAAGGAAAACACGAAAAAAGACAGAATCAAGCCACCATGCGCTGATCAAAAAAAATAATTAAAGACATAGATCATTGCGAAAAATCGTGTAAAAACCGGAACACCAAGATCGGTTCTGTTGTGCCATGAATAAACCCTAAAACATATACCACCATGTGATAACATAGCCATTACCTTACTTCTTTATAGGGCTGCCGGCATAATCCGTTTTACCAAGCTGCAAGTAAACTGTGATAAATCACTGTTATTACGTGAGAAATCCTGGTTATACATAGTTTTCCCAAATATCAAATTTAATGGTGCTTTAACCTACCACTTCTCCGCTGAACATCCTAGTGGTAGACACTCCACGCCTGCAACCATATGTTCAAGCTTTACTACCTAACGAACAAGGCAAAAAAATGGTGATTAAATGTCATTCACAGCTAACTAACTTTAGCAATCTTTGACACCATCGATCATTCCAGGATCTACCCCTAAGAATAGTGCATCCTGGAGCACATTCGATACCTTGGATGATAATACCATTCTCAAAACGCTCTCAGCATTGAAACCTTCCAACCACTTCAATGACCCTCTACCATCGAATTTTTTTAAGGAGATCAAACTATCCCTACTCCCACTTTGGGCTAAGATAGTCAATGCCTCACTGACTCATGGCTTTATCCCAGACTGTCTTAAAGCAGGTCAGGTTACCCCCATTCTTAAAAAACCATCGGCAGATCAAGCCGACCTAAACAACTTCCGCCCAATCTCCAACATTCCGACCTTGGCCAAGCTCATTGAGAAATGTGTCCACGTTCAGCTTTGCAATCACATTGAACGCTTCCAACTTCTGGACCAATTCCAATCTGGCTTCCGTCATGGTCATAGTACCGAATTTGCTATCACCCACATTGTCGATGATGCGCTCAAAATGCTGTTTCAGAACGATTCCTGCCTTCTGATCCTCCTCGATCTATCGTCAGCCTTCGATACAGTCAAACATGATTGCTTACTCGACCTACTGGAGCATAGGATGGGGCTTTCAGGGCCTGTCATAAATTGGTTTGCATCTTTTCTCCACAATAGAACTCAAAGATTCAAGGTCGATCAATCCCTCTCTAACCGTTCCTCAGTCAACCTTGGGGTTCCTTAAGGGTCCCATCCCTCTCCAACTCTCTTCAACTTGTTCATGGAACCTTTAACTGAAATCTTGAAACTATCCAATGTCCATTATCAAATGTATGCCGATGATACCCAACTGTACCTGAAAGTCGCCTCTCCCGACGATATCAGTTCCTTCAACACCACACTACTGAAAGCTCAAAACTGGTTAACTCGAATTCATCTCAAACTCAATGCTCTGAAAACGGAATTCCTTTTAATCGCCCCACCGAATCATTCATCTGTCATCAGTTAATGGATGAATCAGCTAACAGCTCTTAACTGCATACCACACATCATTGACTCCACGAGTTCTTGGGCATAATGCTCGACAAGAGCCTGAACATGCAAAAACATATTACTGCCCTCACCAAGGGAGCTAACTTCCAAATGAGCATCCTCAGGAAAATAAAACCTTTTCTCCCCCCCCCCCAATGACTTCAAATCCGCGGTGCAATCTCTGGTGGTCTCCAAGTTAGACTATGGAAGTGCAACCCTCTCTGGACTCCCGAGATCGAAGATGGCTCCACTCAGGGCCTCTCTTAATTTGGCTGCTAGAATCATCACTGATTCAAAAAGATAACACCATATTACATCAGGGTTGAAAAACCTAAATTGGCTGCCTTACGAAGCAAGGATACAACTGAAAATTGGTTGCATGACTCACAAAGCCGTACATTACAACACCCCACTATACTTTGCACAAAGACTTCACTATATGGTGGCTCCAGATCCTCCAGAAGCGCCAGCACCCTTCTGCTGAAACCTCAGAAATTCCAGAAAACAAAAACTGATGAACGAGCTTTCTCAGGTATTGCCCCGTGAATCTGGAACTCCCTTCCACCAGAAATTAGGATGATCCCTCGACTGTTAATTTCAAAAAGGAAGTTAAAGCGCTTCTGATGAACAAATGTTTGCCCTAGAATCCCCTTGCCTCATTCGCACTCAAAGACTTGTCCCCTCTCTGTTTTTACTTGTATTTCTATTGTATTTGTTGGAGGCCCCCCGTTATGACTTTGTAACATGTTTCGTGTACTCTTCTCCTTCTTTCTTCATGCCTGCTCTGTCCTATTTTTGCTTAGACTGTTTATGGTTATGTATGCTATGCCATCATTGAGTTTCTCTCCCCTGACATTTCTGACCATTATGTTTATTATATAGGTCATTTCTCTTTTTTGTTCACGTGTAAAGCGCTCTGATACCCTAATGGGTCTTGTTCGCGCTATATAAAACTTCTTAAATAAATAAATAAACCGTGTACATTGTAATCCCCTCACCGTAGGACAATTCCATACCTGTTCGCATATGTTGCCAGCTATTCAAGTGCCTCCATGATGCGGTTCAAATATCTCGGATAGCTCCATTAATAGACGACACGCGGATGCGGCGTTTTTAGTTGTGGGAATCAAAACAGGACTGCATATAGAGCCCGTGCATATCCGACAGTGATCGCCATGTTGCAAAGTTTAAAACTCCCTAAACGAGTCAAAAAAGCTGTAACCACGTTATGTGTTCAAATACAAACTCCGTTAGGCAATTATGTGCCTATTCATATAAGATGCAAAACTGTTCTAATATCTCAAAAGTGCATTACAGAAAAAAATGATAACCTCTTCTGATTTGCATGTCACGGAAGCAGCTTTGCTGCGATAATTGTCCATTGTCCACAGACCGCCAGACTCACGGGGCACGGCGATGACGGTCTTCCGACCCCCTATTACAATTAGGGTGGTCGGACCGCCATTGCCTCGCTGCAGCTGCCAGGGAACCAACGTTCTCTGGTGGTGTTGCTGCGGTCTTGAGGCTGCAATATGCTTGAAGGGACTGCCGCGGTCCTGCCAAGCATATTACAAGATTCCTCTTCGCCACGGTTTTTCATGGCGATTCCTCCTCCATGAAAACCACAGCAGAGAGGAAACAAAGGGGAACCTACAGGGCCCCCTTGTGCCTCGGGCCATTAGGTGCATGCAGGGGGGCACAACATGTGCCCTCCTGTGTGCATGCACCCAGTTCCTGTGCAGCATGGACTTTACAGTCCATGCCGTGCAGGAACTGTTTCTGCCGTTCCCATTGCGGTGCCCATTTTCCGAGGCATCACCATGGAAATGTAAAAAAAAAAAGCCCGGACACAAGAAACACTCGTAATCTGCCTGGAGGCCCATCCACAGGGTTGGCAATACGGCAGCAGGGCAGATCCCGCGCCACACCGCCAAACTCGTAATCAGGCCCTTAGATTCCTTTTATAATACTGCAAGGTGTTTCTCTCCAAAAGGGAAACATTGGAGTTACCTTATTACATTTTATAGGTGCAATTTCAAAATTGGAAGAGAAAACCAGTTCATGTTTGGTGTCTCTGCAATCCTAATTTAAAATTCTATCTTATGATGAATTTGGATTTTAAATTACAATTCTGGAAATGTCACTTTTATAAAGTTGGCATTTTCTTGCCTTAGCCATTTGGTGCCTGCAGCCTGTCTCTGGTCACATGACTGGGTGTAGTTGGCAGTTGGGCTTTGTGTATTCCTCCTAGACAGACACACACAATGGGAGCTTAGGTGTGACTGGGTGGGCCTTCACTGGCAGGCTGGGAGGGAGGAACTGGGCATGGACCCACCTACACTTGAATAGGCTGTCTCCACACAACGGCTGCATAACCCCTCTTGGTTAGTCTGGAGCAAGGGTAAGGAAGGCAGGGCATCTGTGCACTTCAAAGGCATGCCTCTAGAAGCTTCTCCCCACTCAGAGGCACAACTGTGTATAAAAGTAGGTCCTCTGACACAAACTCTTCAGTACACTTCTGGACCTGTGAATACTCTGCCAGGAAGAAGGACTGCTGTGCTGCTACAAGGACTGCTACTGCTGGACTGCTGCTCTGAAAGAACTGCTGTTCTGCTGTGCTGAGCTGCTGCCCTCTTGCCTGGGGAAGAAGAACTGGACATGCAACGTCTTCTTGAACCCAGAACCCCAGAGTGACTCAAGCGCTAGTCTGCTAGCCTTCTGATCTGAGCCTTAGGGATATAAAAGGCTCCTTAACAGCTTGTGGACCCGTGTTCAGTGAGTTTATGGCCACCAAGTGGTGTCTCCCAGGTCCTGGACCCTTGCTGTGGCTCGTGGGCTCTTGAAATCAAGCTTTTGGGTTCTTGGCGACTGAGAACAGGCCTGTTCGCACCGGAACCATACCACTTGCACGGAAATTCAGCGCAAACCACCACTTTAAAATTAATAACTAATTTTCCATTTTGCTCTTGTTTTATTTATTTAATTTTGCTCTATTTTTCTAACCTGGTGTGGGATCTTTTTGTGTGGTGTTTCCTCTGTGTTACTGTTTGAAGTGTTGCACAAATACTTCACACACTGCCTCTAAGTTAAGCCTGAACAATCTGTGCCACGTTACTGGGGGGTGGAGCACAGGTTAATTTGGGGTTTGCTTGTGTGTTACCCTGACTAGGATCATGATTGCTGGTTGACCAGGGATCACACCCCAGTCAACCAGTAACCCAATTTCTCACAAAGGCTATTAGCACTTAAAGGATCATTGCAAAACTAGATTTCAATGAAAATACTTGCCTACCTTGAGACGTGAAGCAAACGTTTGACCAACTTGAAGATTATTACCATGTCTAAAGTATCAAAATACACAAAAAGTGATAGTCAGCTACAACACATTAAATGCTCCTTCTCTTTCAGTAAGTGTGATGTGTGTCCTGTTGATAGATGGTACTTTTATGCCCACACTCCATATTGATATTACATCTGCATCAGGCAGCTTTCCGTGCTGCTTTGTTTCTCAGTATAACAGAGCCCAGAACATCTGTGTGTAGAACTGAGGATGAGTCCTCAAACATTCATCTGACAGATTATTGTTTTTAATTTCAGCAAAATCCACATCATGTTCATTAACCAACAAAGATGGATGCAGAGACACATGGGCATCAATCAGATGTAGAAAAGGGAGTGAGTTATGCCCCTGGTTTGCCATTTGGTACCCTATGCAATTAGTGACCATTACAGACTCCAGTAATAGGAAGACAAACAGGGCTGTTTACTTTATATTTAATTTACCCCGCCCCTAGCCCCTCAGCATCAAATATCATAATGTTGAGGGGCTTAGAGTGGGACAAGGGTTCAACCCTATAATGTCATGAGGGATCAAAGACGCTCAAATGTCACCTCTGTGATCCCTGGCAGTTGACGAGTCAATATCCATGGAAAGAGCCCTCCCTTAAAGCTCCCTCCTTTATAAATGCCTATTGCTCCCCACCTACACACTCACTAATTTCAAGGTCTCTTAACACTTTGTTACATGATACTCAAATCTTTATTTAGCTCAATGGTAAACTTGAAAAATACTAAAACCTCTCACAATCCAAAGTGCTATTAGAAGTTGAATGATCTAAAGATGTCTACAACATAATTTTTCCAATATTAGAATATTTTGTAAACTATGTGTTCCAGGCGTCTTCTCTGTAAATATTGCAGCACCTTTTCAATGAGACTACCTGTTTCCTCCCAGCTGAAATAAGTTGCAGACATATTAGAGTCCAAAATTATCTTAATTCAACACATCATTTCATTGCTTATAAATTAACCTATACAAATGCTTCAACTGAATCATATTCTGTCTTCCATTTGCCAACATAAGTCTATGAATATGGGAGCAGTAAAAAATTACTGCCTGATGAGCAACATATGTTCAGCTCCACCAACTAACCAACCTTAATATTTACCTACTGTTGAGAACAGAGTCTTTGTGGAATATGCACTAGGCAAATAACTTATTTTATCATACATACAGTGAAATTGGATGACACCAATATCACATTTAATGTAAAATAAATTTTACAGAAAACAATCCTTATACTCTCACGTTTGTGAGAATATAATGCAGTGTGTAGTAGCAATTATATTCTGTTGGAAATTGGGTTACTGGTTGGGAAGGGATGAACCTCTACTCAAGCACAACTACAATTTCTGTCAGTATGAAGTCACAAGCAACCTGCAAATTCACCTGTGCTTAACCCTCTGGTAGCGTGGCACAAAGCAGTCATGATTAAATCAGAGGCAATGTGTAAAGTATTTATGCAGTACTTCAACCAGCAACAGAGTAAAAGCACAACACTAGAAAAATCAGAAACCAATTTAGAAAGATAGAGTTAAATGTAATAAATGATTTGAAACCAAAACGACAAATATCTAATCAGTAGTTCCAGATATATGAAATTTTTAAGATTTAAGTGAAAATAGTGTGTGGAAGTACAAAGCGTCAACTATGGTTATTTGGTCGCACTGGATCGGGCAAAGTCACAAGTTCAGGGCAACCTTGATGGACTGTGGGACGAATACAGAGACCAGGTTAGGCCCTCTGAACAAAGCAGCTTTAATCCTGGTTTGCAGAGCACTGCACGGTCACGTGTTGAGGATGCATCGAGCAGAGGCGGTACCGAGGAAGCTTTGATGCGGAGTCCTGCACTGTCATTGAGGATGTCATCAACGAGAGGCTTGCGATGCAAAGTCCTGCGTAGAAGGTGCATCACGCACCTGTGGTTCGGAGGAAGCTGCGGGGCTGATATGTGGAGTCTTGCACTGTCATTGAAGTTACCGTCAATGAAGGGCTTGCAATGTGAAGGCCTGCTTAGAGGATGTGTTGGTCAGCGTCAGCTCAGAGGAAGCTGTGGGCTTCAATGCGAGGTCCTGCCTCAGGGATGCATCGAGCATCGGTTGTTCTGATGCGGCTATGAGGAGATGCTTTACCCTGCGTTGATTCTGCTACTAGGACGACAGCTGGGCTGGCAGAGTACCTTCAGGCCCACTCCCAAGGATCCAGGACTGTGGTGGCACTACTTAGGGGGCAAGGCTCACAGTAGACTGAGCTCAGGTGCTGGGTTCAAAGGGGGATGGAGCCTTTCCTGTCCTCGAGGCTCTGATCAAAAGGCCAGACAACTAGCCTTTTGAGTCACTCTGGTTGTCCTGGGATCAAGATGCAGTTCTTACTCAAGCAGCAGGCAGCAGGGAAACAATGTAGCAGTCCTTCTTGCAGTGCAGCACAGCAGTCCTTCGGTGTCTTCCACAGGTCCAAAGGTTTACCAAAGAGTTTGGTCTGTGGGTCAATTATTTATACCTGGTGCCCACTTTGAAGTAGGAGAAGGTTCTGGAAGTTTCCACCCTCAGAGGTGTTTGGAATTTCCTGCCACTCTTCCCTGACACCAGCTTGTCTGGGGCTATAAAACACAAGTGTTCAAACCTTTTCTGAGTGTGCTGGGCAGAGCATTTTTGATGTGCAAGTGTGGTAGGCGACAGCTCCTCCCCTCCATCAAATCAGAGATGGCCCATCCTGTCAGCTACTACTCCCCATTGTCCTCTGTGTGGGAGCAATACACAAAGGCCAATTGTCAGGTACACCTAGTCATGTGACCCATGTTACAGGCTGCAGGCACCAAATGACTGGGACAAAAAATGGCAACTTTCTAAAAGAATTCGAAATAAATGATGGGATGCACTCCAATCTTTCAACAATTGTTCCTCTGTTTAAGTTGCTCAAGGCGATGATGTTGCGTGCAAGCTTGATGTGCTCCGTCCCAAAAGCACAAATTCCAAACTAAAAATAGTTGATGCATCGTCATGCACCCATCAAGTTGCACTGCAGGTAATGCGAATCAGCAAATCACTATGCAAACTATTCCAAGTAAACCATATTTAATCCATTTTCATGCCATAACTCTTTTAAGAATAATCCAAATTTGAAGTTTCTGTTTGTAGAGTTTGGTGTATAATTTGTGGATAGCAGAAAACACAATTTATGGTTTTTGGGCAACAGGGCGCTAAGTATTTCTTTCATTTTCATCTGTAGCACATTGTCACGTGATGGTTTCCAGCACACATTTGCGGGGGTGTAGCAGGGTTTAAATACGAATGGCATATCATGAGCACACTTTTGGTTTATTTCACGAATACCGACTGAAAAGCCGCACACGGCTAACAGACATGAATGTTTAGACTGAACATCTGCGGCTTTGTGAGTATACGGGTTTGGTTGAGGGAGGTTTACGGTCAAACATTTTTTGAGCACGAGTCACAACTTGGTATTTTTGTATTGAGTTAAGCTGGTAGTAAAGATGTATTAGCACAGTTACACGCACAATTTGGTATCATGGTTGACACGCTTTGGTGATTATTATATTATTTTAAGCATGGTATTTACAGTGGGTTTGTATGAGGGTTGGGAGACATAAGAATAACCAGTTTGTTTATCCCTGACGTTTATATGATTACAAGCATGTCGCCTATGATTTTTTATTTGATGTTGATGGGTTCACTCTTACATTTTAGTTACCCCTGAGGAAGGGCTCGAATAGCCCGAAATGCATTAGGTGAATTTTCGTCTTGCCGCCCAGGATGTATTGTATATCTCCATCGTGCTAACTGGCAAAGCTCGGATGAGTGTGTCCATTGGCGTTTGAAGCTTGGAAATACATTTCCTCTGTAGCAAATTTGGATTATTCTTAAAAGAGTTATGGCATGAAAATGGATTAAATATGGTTTACTTGGATGAGTTTGCATAGTGATTTGCTGATTCGCATTAGCTGCAGTGCAACTTGATGGGTGCATGACGATGCACCGACTATTTTTAACTTTCTAAAAGAGACATTTTCAGAACTGTGACTTAAAATCTGACTTTAACATTAAAGAGTGTTTTAAATTACAATTCTTAAGACACCAAACTGACCATTCCCACCTGCTCACAATTGAAAGTTATCACTTATTAAGTGTAATAAGTTAACCCAGTGTTATCCTATAGGAGAGGCAGGCCTTACAGTAGGGAAAAATGCTTTTAAGAGCTTTTCAGTACCAGGACATGTAAAAGTGAAAAGTACGAGTCTAAAATTTCAAATACATTGCACCCTGCCGTATGGGCTATTTAAAAGGCCTACCCTTGGGGTGACTTATATGTATTAAAAAGGAAGGTTTGGGCCTGGCAAAAGGCTTAATTTGTCAGGTCGAAATGGCAGTTTAAAACACCACACACAAGCTGCAGTGGTTGGCCTGAGACATGTTTAAAATGGCTACTTACGTGGGTGGCTCCGTGCTGCAGGCCAACCAGTAGAATTTAATTTACGGGCCCAGGTACATGTAAGGCCACTTTACTAGGGACTTACAAGTAAACTAAATATGCCAATTGGGTGTAAGCCAGTTTTACCATGTTTAAAGGAGAGAGCGCGCACCCTTTAGCACTAGTTAGCAGTGGTAAAGTGCATAGTGTCGTGGCCAACAAAAACAAGATAAAATAAATGGAGTTATAAGGCATAAAGTTTGGGGGAAGACCAGCCCCAAGGCTGACAGGTGTAACACATGCAGAATAATCTCTAAAGCCCCCAGTTTGCAAATGACTGCCTGAACATTTCTCTGTCTCAGTCCTTGCTATAATGAGGTGTGTCCAATTCTTTCCAGGCACAAGGTAACCAAGCTTAATATTCCAAACTACATCCTCTATTCTTCCTCACAGGTGACTCTCTATCCCAGTATGTCTATAAGAGATGAGGCACATCCAGAATTCCTCAGGTAAGTATTGCAAAGACAAAGACATGGCTTACCATCCTGGGTGTAGACTTCCCCTGCTGACAGTAAAGAAGATGATTCAGAGGGTCTGAAGAGCCATCTTGCCTTCAGCGACTGCAGTCAAATGTGGTGTTCTTAACACCCCTGTCAAGTGTCGTAGGGTCTGTATGCAGAATACTCAGGTGACCGTCACCTCCTCTAGAGACTGTGTGCCATGCTGCTTGTCTGCTGAATGAGTCATGAAGGGCTTATCCTTCTAGCTCTCCAGGTCATTTGGGGGCCCTGTAGTATCACACTGCCTTGTGTGCCCCTACATCTGTGACTAGACCATCTTCCAGCAATCTAACCTGCTCACCATGCACCTTCCAGTGGTTGATAAAACAGACCAGTAATAGTGCTGGGAATTTTCAGCAAATGCAGGTGCATTCCCTTTGCTGGCATCCTGTAAACACTGTGATTTAGGATCTTTTTTTGTAGGAAAGGCCAGAGAAGGCTGCTTTAATGTGGTTTCTAACAATGTTGTCGTCCTGGACATTCCTTCAGATGTTTGTCTGGTGCTCATGTTTGCATGTTTGGCCAGCTATTCATCTATAATCAGTGAAAAAGTCACAGTGCAGATCAGGAAGAAAGTGGAGGATGCACTGAAAGGAACTGTGCAGCTTTAAATCATGCCACCTTCACTGGCATTTGCAGTTGATTGCTCTCTGTTGCAAGTCACTTGTTAAAGACTTTTAGGCTGTTGGAAGGCTGAGAAAGCTCATAAGAATGATCTATTCACAATGCCTTTTTTTGGTATGTACTTGTTTGGTCCAATTCGAGGAACTTCTTTGTTGAGCTTTCAAGAATTATAAATGTGTATAGGTTTCTTAAAATAAGTCCATAAATGCAGAGAGTCTCTAAAATCCTTTCCCATGCATCACAAGCCTAGACTAGTTCTCCTCATTTTGTTTTGGGACCAGGAGGGTTTGAGTTCTGCCACATCTATAAATAATTCAAGCAGCAGCCCTAAATATACCATTGACCTGCTTATCATTTGGTTTTTGTGGGGTGTATCTTTTACTTCAACCACATTTGGGAGATGACGATTATGGACATTTAGATCCAGTGTTATAAGGGATGGTTACTCAATGTACTTTGACTCGATAATGTCAGGCTCAGATTTACTCTCCATACCCAGTCAGGGATCCATCCATGGCACCGCAGAACTGGTTCAGATGAATGCAGTGGTTCTTGCTCCCCCAGTAGAAGTTGGTTGTTTTGAGTAGTTGCCACTATTCCTGGTGTTAGAATATTCAGGGAAATTCTGGCTCATCAGTTTCAAGTGGCTGACTTGCAGCATAAACACTGTACTTCAAAGTCTACAAGTTACAAAGGATTATTGAACTGATCTCCTGGTGACGGCATAGAGTTTTAAGATGCCTACCTCAAACTTGCGGTTGATCCACAATCTTGTTGATCTGGCTAACCAGCAGTTTCTAATGTTCTGTGGGCAATGGACTCTTGCAGTTCTTAGTGTTACCCTTCTTCCTCCCTAAGATTTTTCATCACAATGCAGGCTTACATGGTAACTTTTCTTCATAGATCTGTTATTCTCATCCATCAGAATCTAGATAACTGGCTGAACCACTTCTCACCAGAATCCAGACTCAGAGAGATCATGCGCTTGGTGCACCATAAATCTTAAGAGGTCCAGAATAAATTCATCACAGGATCCTCATGTCCAGGCTCTGTTGCCTGCAGTTATTCTTCCAAACAGATGACATCCAGACTGAGAAATCAACTGTTGACTGGGAGTGAGCGGAACTCATGGAGTTTCACTCCGTGGAATCCCGTGAAGTTACATGAAAACTCTGCGAGATTAAGTGGGTTCAGTGAATGAGCGGAAATGGGCATGTTGCTCTGATTTTTAGCACAAGGAGTTTGTTATGTGCTATAAAATCAGCCCAAATGGCACCATGCGGCATGCTAGAGGGCGCTACTTCTTTGCTGCAGCTCGTGTAGATTTTCTACTCGAGTAGCAGCTTTGTCACGGCGAACAATCGCGACTGCCCACGTTGGGAAAATCTCGCCATATGCCATGCTAGCGCCTGAAAATCACACTTGGGGACTCCAATTCTTGTTCGCGAACTTACCATTGGTGAGCTGTGTGTGAGAAAAAACTCCAGGGGTTGAAGGAATTTGGCCAGAACTCCGTGCTTCATGCAAAGCGCAGAGTGGACAAAACTCCGCCAACAGAGCAGAATGTATAGCCCACCCCTACTGTTGACCAGTAACAACAACTTCCAGCCAAAGATTGGCTCCGTGTACAGGAAGATATGCTATGTCCATTTTAAGGGTAGACAAAACTGTCTCTTGGATGCCTATTTTACTGGTGTCATGGCATCACCTGCAGCTGGGTGAATCTGCTCTGGGATCTCCTCCATATTTGGTTGTCACTATCCCATGATTTGAAGGTTTTGCTTCTAGTTCCAAGCAGCTTACATGGTATTACGCAGTCATGGTTCCTACCAGCAAACTTCAATGTGTACCTCTTTCCCTCTTAGTGCCGGCGTTGTTGTCTATGGATGCTAGCAAAATGCATGGGGGTTGACTTTAAGGTCCCACTTAGGGCAGCAATGATAACTCCCTTTTAAACATTTGCACTCATCTCAGGGAGTTAGTGGTGGTTCTCTGTAAGCTCCACTGCTTAGCCTTTCTCTTGCAGGACCAGATTGTCCTTTTCTACACAGACAACCTGGATGTCAAAGGAAGTTGGCATATGCTTGGAGCTCAATGCAAGGACTGTGCAGATCAGGAGGTGGCCAAACGTAATCTTTTATCTCTGTTAGCTTCCCTTGTTTAGGTTTTAGGAAATGTGAGGGTAGATCATCTCCGGATTGTGTCCCTCATACAACTTGCTGCTATCTCAGGCAACCTTTGCAAGGGTCTGCAGCTAAATATTGAATGCAAAATGTCATAGGAGCATAATATTGTGTCCTAAATATCATGGTGTCTTAAACATTGTGGGGCATTATATCGAAGGTGAGATTTTCACGTTCATACTTTGTTTGAAATGCTGTTCATAATATAATTTAATTCATTATAGTATACAATGTTGATTTTTTTCTTGTAGTTTATATTTTAATGTAAGTTTTTATTTTTAAATTTTAATGCAGAGGTTCATTTAATTGAACTTTGTAAAAATGATATAATAAAATGTTAGGTTTTAAAAAAATATTTGTTTGATGTTTTTAAAGGAGTGAGTAAATTTTTTTATTAATAGGTTAATGTAGATATGTATTTATATATTTGACTATAGACTTTGGGCTTGGAGTTAAAATAGCAAATACAACCTCACCAAAATAACATTTTGTTCCTTAATAAATGTGGAATTTGAGTTAGAATAGTAACTTTTAGACACCCATGTTATACACTTTCTCTAGTGAGTTTTGGGTTGGTGTTAGAATAGTACATCCCACCACTGCAAAATGAAATCCTTTCCTCAATAAGTGTGAGGGTGGAGTTAGAATAGAAAATCTGACCTCCCTAACATTCAACAGTGCTCCCAATGTGCGTGGGATGAACTTTGATTGTGAATATGACGTACCAAGAATTAAACAGTTTTTTCAATGTGTGTTGGGCTGGTGTTAGAATTCTTAGGGCCTTATTATGACTTTGGCGGTGTGGGGCGCCATGCCATGCTAGCGCCCCGCACCGCCAAAGCCATAACTAGACCACCTGTCGGAATCCAGGTCGGGCGGTCCTCCGCCGGCTGGCCCACAGCAGTGCCTGTTTAAAGGCTCATAGGAGAGCCGTAACAAGCACTGCAATGGGAACACCATTGATAGGTACCTGCAGGGCATGGACTGTCAAGTTCATGCCCTGCAGGAACGGGGGTGCATGCAGATTGGGGGGCACACCATATCCCCCCTGCATGCATCCCCTGGTGCAGTGGCAACAGGGGCACCTGTAGGGCCCCCTTTGTTTGCTCTCCGACACATTTTTCATGGCGTGCTCACCAGCCCTGAAAACCGTGGCAGAAAGGAAACTCATAATATGCTTGGCAGGGCCACAGTGGCCCCGCAAAGCAAATTGTGGCCTCAAGACCGCTGCAACAGTGCCAGGGATCTTTCATCCCTGGCGGTTGCCGTGGTGCCAATGCAGTACAACCTCGCAAGTCGTAATGGGCGGTCAGACCACCGTGTCTAAGGCAGTCTTATGGACCGCCGTAGTCATAATAAGGCCCTTAATATTACCTATGCAAAATTAAGTCTTACACCACTGAGTCTGGGTTAGGCATTACAATAGTTAATATGGTATCCCTAAAGTTTTACATTTTCCTGAGTGAGTGTGGATAAGCAGTTAGTATAGTAATTTTGTGATTTCTTAAATGCATGACTATTTTACAAGTAATTAGTTATCAAAATTTAAATATATATGTATATATATATATCTATCTAAATATATATATGAATGTATATATATATATACATATATAGGATGACCGAAACACGTCAGGATTGCCGATGCTGTTTATCAATAAAATCACAAATTGCCATTGTTGCGAGTGCGGCAACGTCTTTCAGAAGGGGGAGAAGTTGTTTAATGTTCAGCAGCTTGGTTCTGCCGCAAGCAACGCACCACCAGTAAGATTGCCGCAATTACCCAAGCCAGAACCAACCTCGTGTGTCTCATGCAAACGATTAAGGGTAATGGGCTGCCGCCGAGAACTGGTCTCGGTATGGATCCTAGCAGCCTCGATAATAGGACTGCCTACGGAGCAACACTGAATGGGTATTATCGAATTAAAATCAAGAAATATCAAATTTCACACAGCAAAAATATGAGCACCACCCACAGGAGGGATATCATCGATACTGACTAGTAACCACAAGTCCCAGCATGCAACAGAAAGACCCATCGGGGTGTCCACTAGGGGCAAAATCTATAAATGTGCAATTGTCTTGTGGTTGGTAATCGGTTTTATGGTGCCAAGGCTTACCTTTGAAAAAGGTCAAGGATGACCGAAACGCGTCAGGATTGCCGATGCTCTTTATCAATAAAATCACAAACTGCCATTGTTGCGAGTGCGGCTACGTTTTTCCGAAGGGGGAGAAGTTGTTTAATACATATATATATGCACATTTGTTTTTGTAAACAAATTTTTATTAGCATTTTTAATAAGACATGCATAAATATATTAAACAATTTACCGTCACTACCACCACCCTCCCTTAAGTCCAGTCCTCATTACAGTATGTATACAACACATATTTATTTTGCAAATTAAATTTTTACTCATTTCCTTCCCCAGAATCATCATTCTTTTCTAAATCTTTAAGGGAATCTAATAAATGATCCCATTGACAAACTTTTTCAATTGATCTTATATATATATTAAAATTACAGCAATGGTGGGAACAAAAACTGATAGATCATGATGAGGAAAAATATCTTACAACTGATCACCCCATCACTGCAACAATCTACTTCCTCCCAAAAATACACAAACATCCCACAAGACCACCAGGGAGACCAATCATTTCCGCGAAAGGGTCATTGCTAGAGCCGATTGCGAACTTTGTGGATGGTTATCTATTACCATACGTAAAAGGGTTAACATCATATCTACGAGACACAAGCGACCTCCTAAGGATTGTACAAGAAATAAATTGGGAACCATCTTACAAATTGATCACAATGGATGTGATCTCATTATATACTAACATCCAAAACACAATAGGAATGGCAGCTTGTGAGTATTTTTTAAAGGATCGGAACATTCAATTTGCCAACCACAATGGAATGGTAATGGAAATGATTGGGTTATGTTTGACACAAAATGTTTTTATGTTTGGAGATGAAATTTATTAGCAGAAAGATGGGACAGCGATGGGTTTTTCGTTTAGTCCAAGTTATGCTTGTTTGACAATGGGTTGGTGGGAGCAAAAGGTGGCATGGAACTCCAATATTGATAAACATGTGGAAAAAATAATATCATGGTTGAGATATATAGACGATCTTCTCATCATATGGGATGGCTCCATGGAGGAATTCAAGACCTATTTTAATATCCTCAACAACACCAACTTGCATTTCACATATAACATCAGCGAGACCCGGGTAGTATTTCTAGATACTGAAATATACATTGTGGGAAACAAAGTACATACTACCCTACATCGCAAAACAACAGCAAGTAATGCAACATTACACGCAGAAAGTTTCCACCAAGCCACACTAATCAGAAACATTCCATATGGCGAACTATTGAGGATAAGACGGATATGCTCAGAGGACCACGAATGGCAAAAACATAGCAAACAATCGATGCTCAGATTCAGGAAAAGAAAATACAATAAAAACATATTAACATCGTGCCTGGCAAGAACTGAAATAATAAAAAACAAAGTGCCACAGCAAGACAATGGAAAAGATGTAATACGACTGATCACAACATTCTCAACTGAATCAAAACAAATTGAAAACATTCTTCGCAAGAATTGGAACATCTTATGGTTAGATCAAACTATTGCAAGTATTGTTGGAAACCATCCTCAAATCACATACAGGAGAGCAAAAATCTGAAAGATGAATTAGTCCACAGTCACTTTGGAACAACAAAAAAACAAAGAACATGGATGGATGTGAAAGGATTCTTTAAATGCTCGACATGTAAGGTGTGTCAAATTGCACAAAACACTAAAGAGATCGTAATGGCAAACCGAAAAAAGTGGAGAATTAACCAACTAATTAACTGTAAAAGTCTATTCGTGATCTATATAATCAAGTGCCCCTGCAAACTCAAATATGTGGGGAGCACGGTTTGCGAACTCAAGAAACGCATCCTAGAGCATGTGAGGGCAACAATAAACAAGGATCGGAGTTATACTGTTGCGGAACATATGGAAAAATTTCACAAAGGTGACTGGAGAAAATTGAAACTTTATGCTGTGGAAATGATCGATCGCCATGTGAGAGGTGGTAATCGAGAAAGGACTTTGAGACAAAGAGAATCGCGTCATATTTTGTCTTTCAGGACTCTGGCTCCTTTTGGCCTCAACAAAGACGAGGAGATGCACTCACACTTATAAGCTTGGGTCCCTGAAAAAATAATAGAAACAAGATAAGAAATCTTTCATCTCCTCAAACACCATCGGGAAAATGGACTAATTGATACATGATGTAAATTTGTTATCTCTCTTTTTTCATACGAAGTTTTGTAAATTTAGAATTTAATAATTTTTTTGAGTAGTCTAAACACAAAGGTTAATAATAGGTAATAGGCTTTTTAATTCACAAAAATCACTGATCAATTACATAAAAGGTCCAATCAAAAGTAAGGACAATTACGTTATGGATTACAATGGGTGCCCACCAGGGGGTTGCAAAAACAAAGGGTATTATTTCCATTGAATGGTATGATACCAAAATGTATATAAAAAAATGTGTAATGGAATTTGTCCCAGAATGTATGCCCACTAGAGGGCAAGAGAGAGAATCCTAACAGTAGAATGCTAACATGAAAAAACGATAAAAAATAATTTTATTGGTTTATTGAATAAAGGACTGCAAATGTAAATTTGTATTACATCACACACTATTAATTCTCTTTGCACATAGTTTTGGTTTTCTCACTTTTAATATATATATATGAAAAAGGACTATACTACAATTACCAGAATGCTAAGCGCTTCACACAATACCATGTGACATACTATCATGTGACTAATTCAAATAGAGGGTTAACTGAAGTGTTTGTCACCCGTGAGCAAGGTCTGATGACAGACTGAAATGCGTTGGGCTTTTGTAGCTTGTCGAAATAATGTTTCTGCCTGAATAAAAACGAAGAGAGTAACATTGATTTACCCGTGAGTGCGTGTGGATTCTTCTCCAAGAGGGAAAACTGTGGTAATATATATATGTATGTATATATATAATTTTTGTTTCCAACTGTACAGGTATTTTAAAAATAAATACAATTTCTCTTTTCATTTCTGTAAGAAATTAAGTAATGTAGGTTACATTTTTGTATACCTTTTAGGAAAAATATTTTAAAGCATTATAACATTTTTTTTTAAACAGTAATTGTTTTCAGATATATCAGAATGGTAACACATTTTTGGATTTAAAAAATAATGTTTAAAATTAATAAATCATTTTTAATAGTATTTATTATTTAGTAAATTGAAGAAAGTTGTGCCATGAACTTGAGACTGCAAGTGCAAATCCCTATATCTTCCCTTAGAAGTTAACTCACCCCCTTGATAATGAAGACCTAAACTAAGGGAAAAGGGGGTATGGAGAGGGAGAGAGGGAGAGACAATCCTACAGGTTGGCATTCAGAATATCTGTACTGGATTTCATTGGCACAATGTCTTAAGTCCAATCTATAAAGTTACCCAGTGAAAATCAGAATACATGCTGTAATTATCCTCCGCCATACTGCAAATCCAGTCCAGGAGACGAAGATGGAGAGCATTGCTGCACTGGGAGAGAGTAATTTTTGACAGGGTGGACAAACTAACAAGATGTTAATGAGCCAGATAACACATAACAATAGGCAAGGAATCAGGGTGACCATAGGGAACCAAACAAAGGAGAAAACAACGAAGGCGAAACGACGAGTGAAACCTGGTGCAAACTACTGCAAGTTGTGAGTTGTCACAATAACCACTGTCACCAAGGCAGCTCAGTGCTAGTTGAGCCTAAACACACAGGGGCATATTATCAAGGGCTCATCGCCACTTTAGCGGCACTTTTTTGACGCTAAAGTGGCGATATTTTTATCGCCCTATTAGCAAGCTGTCGCTAACAGGCGTTAGCGACAGCTTTCCGGCGATAGCACCCATTTTTTCTATCGCCTTGCATGCCAGCGATATTTATCGCTAATGACATGCAAGGAAGGCGTTCCGTCTCTAAATCCAGCAAAAACACCCGCTAACCGCACTTCGCCCTATTAGCAAGGATAGGCCGGACCCGCTAAGCGATAAAAAAAGTCGCGCTAAGGCCCGTTAGTTGCAGGAACTTAAGACCAGAAAATAGCTGGTCTTAAAAATGGGAACAAGTCTTGGGCCCACATCCATGCATGTTTTTGGTGCTGGACAGCGCTGCAAGCAATGTTGCAGCGCTGCCCTACGACAAAAATACAGTGCAGGAATGTGCACCATCAATAAGATAGTGCGCATTCCTGGGCCCCAGTCATGAAAAGTGTTGCCGCGCTGCGACAAGACAGCGTTGCAACACTTCTCATTACGCCCTCCTTGCAACAGCATGGATGCGCTGTACTCACTGGACAGCGCTCCATGACGCAAGTAATGACAGATATGTCAGGAATCCTGACGTATCTGTCTGCGCTAAAGTCACGCATTGCTGCAGTCGTGTCACAACCATGACGCAACTCCAGCAATGCATGGGGCCAGCCTATCCCTGTGGCACTGCCTCACCCTCACGCCTGCCATCAGGCAGGCGGAAGGTACTGACGCAGTGCTGTTCATGAGGGGTGCCCGAATGTCGGCGCAGTAGGAGATACATCGGTAGTGGTTGGGCGCTGCGGTGTCATCGTATGGAAGCATTGGTGGAGTGTTGGTGCGGAGGGAGTTGACAAGATGTTCTTCGGTGGCCTTGATCCAGCTGCGAGGGGGTGCAATGATGGCGGTGGCGTCCTGTGGGCAAGGTGAAGACGTGATGTTACCAATGATGGTTGGTCCAGGAAAGTCCGGTGTTGTGGCTGCACTTGAAGTTCACGCTGGCGGAGGTGACTTGCTCGACCATGTGTCCTGCTATGTGGTTGTTGCGGTGACTTGCTGCTTGCGTCTGATGTAGGGGACCTTCCCCATGAGGGGGTGGTGTCCTGGTCACTGGGGTTCTCCAGGTGGAACATGAGGTCACTGAGTAGGATGTCGTTGGTGGATGGGAGATCCTGGGGTGCAATGAGGTTTAAAATGGTATTGGAGAATGGGGGGCACTGCCCGGGGGGCCTGCACATGAGGGTGCCGCAGAGGATGCACCTGTGCCTGGTCCAGATCTTGGAGTTGACGTGGTCCATGGTCTCTCTTGGGTCATTAGAGTGCGTGGTCAGTCAGAGTGTGCTTCTGTAGGTGATGGCAATGCATCCTCCCTGACGGTTGGGGTGCTCCTTGCGGGTGATACTGCAGCCGTCAGTGATGGTGATGGCGATGTCCGGTCCGGAGCAGAGGTTGGTCCTGTCAGGCGAGGTGGTGTCCAGGGTTGATGGCGAGGAGGCTGCTGGTGTCGTATCGGTGGAGTGTCCAAGAGGAATGCTCCTTGGTGCTGAGCGCGGTCCAGGGGCAGACGGACGCAAACGGCGTAGCCTATGGGTTGCCTTTGGCACGGGAGACGGCCATTACAATGCAGGCAGTACATCATTAACAACGCAACTCTGACAACGCAGGTGCCTTAACATCGCATTTGAATACAACGCATTGTGAGGTCAGTAATGGGGTAATTTCAACTTTTTCAGGTGTGCATGGGTATTGGATGTAAAATATGAAAAATGGGCTGTTTTTTGCGGTAAAATATGAAGAATGGGGTGTTTTTGGGCATAAAATATGAAAAATGGGCTGTATTTTGGGGTAAAATATGAAAAATGGGCTGTTTTTGGGGGTAAAATATGAAAAATGAGGTGTTTTCTGGGGTAAATTTTTGAATTTTTGTGTGTATTTTTCGGGGTCAAATTTCTAAATCCTGGGTGTGTTTTGTGCCATAATAAAGAGAAATTTGGGGGGTGCATTTGTCTCAAATGTGATCTATGGGGTTCTTCTGGGGGTTCAGAAATGAATTCCAGGTTTCACGTTGGGTCTGTAGTGCAAAGGTTATTCTTGGGTCGCACTCACTGTAGTGGGAACAGTGATCGTCATGTCTCAGCTATGCAACACCTACTCTACTGTTGCAATGTGCCTAGTATTAGTATGTATTAGAATGGAATGCGATGTCATGGCATGCATCGCAACTACGTATGTGCCTTTGGCACACAAGTGGTATGCCCGCTGTGCATGGGCGCACAGCGGCCACCATTGAGAAGTGCAGAGGGGGGTGTCTGGACAGCTGTGAGGTGGTAAACCCCATAATGAACACTGGATGGTGCGTGGCCGCGGGGATGTGTGTGTGAGCGTGTGTAGTTAAGAATTTATTTAGGGAAGTCTCACCTCTAAGCCGTGTCCCGTGTCTACGTAGCTCCTGCTCTCCTGTGTCTGCTTCCAGGAAAAGGAAGTAGGCAGCCAGGCTCCCTCGCATGAGTCATTCACAACGCCGCGATGCGGCAGTGGTATTGTAATTTGGCAACAGGACAAGTCATGCAGCCAGGGGCCGGAGGGGTGGGCATGTTCTCCAGGCAGGCTGCAATGCAGCCTGCATTGCGAACAGAGAAGTGCGCATGTCTGAATTGGGCGGCCTGAGTGGGCCGACCAAACAGTCATTGCGCAATTGAGTGCGCATGCCAATCCGCACATTCCCTGCTCCGTGTTTGGAGCAGTCCTACCCACCCGCCCAACCCCTGAGGATACATAGCATGTTTACATCCGTTATTTATCCCTTGTTTGTCCCTTTTTTAACTGTTTCATTGGCTTCTCTGAGCTGGCACTACACGCTTCCCGCCGCTGCTGCCCCTGCGGCCCCGCGCCCCTGTCCTCGCACATTCCCGCCTCCCAGCTGATCGTTCCTCCGCCCTCCCCTACTTAATGGCGGATGCTGCGCAATTGCGCAGCGGACAGGCGCTGCTGACGCACCTAAGACAAGCCCGTCTGCGCACGTCTGCAACCCAACCGCGACCAGCGCCAGTAAGCCTGGATCACGGGCCACCCACTGCTACGGCACAGCCACCCTCCACGCACTCAAACCCGGGAAAGTCAGAGACTGACAACAGGACTTGGCAAACACGACCCACGGCCAGTTCTCCTGCCTCCACTGCCGCCGGAGCTTAACCACCACCCCGGACTCCAACACAGCCGACACCAGCACCGGCTACACCCTAGGATGCATCCCCCTCAACGGGCGCTCCGTGTACATACACGCCGTGGAAATCTGGAACCTACTCGACTCTCTCTCGCCCGACATCGCCTTCTTCACGGAGACCTGGACCAACGCCTCCTCCGCCCCCGACATCAAGACCGCCATCCCGGACGGATACAAGATCCAAAGGAAGGACCGCACCAACCACCCGGGAGGGTGCCTCACCATTGCACACAAGAGCACCCTCCGCCTCACCACCCCCAGTGGAACCTTCCCCTCCGCCAGACACCTGCACTTCCAGATCCAGACCAGCCACAACTCCACACTCCGAGGAACCCTCGTCTACAGACACCCCGGGCCCCGGAGACACCAGCCAGCCCACCATCTCCACCTGGACGCCAGTCACAGCCGAAGACACAGCCTCAACCATGAAAGTCATGCACTCATGGACCCCCACCAACCCATGCCCTCCCACATCTACCACAGAGCCGCGGCCGCCATCACACACGAACTACAATGCACCATCAACACCACCTTCAAGACAGGCACCTACCCAGATGACTGAAAGCGTGCAGAAGTCTGGCCCCTTCTCAAGAAGACCACAGCTGACCCCACCGACCTCAAGAACTACCGGCCCATCTCGCTCCTCTCCTTCGCAGCCAAAGTTGCAAAGTTGCAGAGTAAACAGTCAACAGGGAAGTGACACGATTCATTGATGACAACGCCATCCTCGACCCGTCCCAATCCGGATTGCAAACCAACCACAGCAACGAGGCCCTCCTCCTGGCCGCCACAGACGACATCCGCACACTCCTGGACCAAGGCCACTCCGCAGCCCTCATCATACTCGTCCTTTCAGCGGCCTTCAACACCGTCTCCCACCACACACTAGTCGCAAGACTACCCAACGCCGGCATACAAGGAACAGGCCTCGACTGGATCCAATCATTCCTCCCCGGAAGAAGCCAAAGGATCAGACTGCCAACCTTCCTCTCCATTCCCACGTAAATCACCTGCGGAGTCCCAGAGGGTTCATCTCTGAGCCCGACCGTCTTCAACATCTACATGGCACCCTCGACGCCAACGTCCAACAACACGGCCTCAACATCGTATCCTACGCTGATGACACACAGCTCATCCTCCCCCTCACCAAAAAGACCACCACCGCCAGACTCAACTTCCAGAACGGAATGCAGGACGTCGCAGTCTGGATGACCAACAGCTGCCTGGAGCTCAACACCGGGAAGACAGGAGTCCTTGGAACCACACCTTCAGCATGGGACAACACCTGTTGGCCTTTGCCCTCGGAAGCCCACTTACCCCCTCGTACCACGCCAGAAACCTCGACATCGTACTCAACCCATCCCTCACCATGAACAGACATGTCTACACCGTCACCTCCAGCTTCTTCAACACCCTCCGCATCCTCTGCAAGACCTTCAAATGCATACCCCCAGAGTCAAGGAAGACAGACACCCATGCACTCATCACCAGCAGACTGGACATTGGAAACGCACTCTACGCCGCCATTTACAAGTCCATACTCCGCAAATTGCCGACATTACAGTACAATGCCGCCAGACTCGCCCTCGGCATTCCCCGGCACTAACACATCAGCCGACACCTACGTAGACTCCAGTGTCTCCCCGTGGTGATAAGAGTCACCTTCAAAATCATCACTCACGCCTCTGAATGCCTACACAACAACGTAACCAAATACCTCAACAACAAAATCAACTTCCACGTACACAAATGAGACATCTTATCTTCCAACCTCGCACTGTCCGAAACGCAGCGCATCCACAGAGCCAGAGCAGGCGGGAGATCCTTCTCCCACATTGCATCCAATACCTGGAACGAGCTACCGGCAGACATCAGAGTGCCCCCTCCCTGAACACCTTCAGGAAGACCCTCAAGACTTGGCTCTTCGGCTTACAGATCTGCGGACCCCCACCCCTCTGTGCCTTGCTACCCTCATGGGTGAGTGGTGCGCTTACAATTCCTCTGAGTGATTGATTGATTGAGTTATCATCATGTGATGATTGTGCCTCTTCTGCACTGCTTGAGGTGGTGGGGCAACGCTCTTCCAACATAGCAGTAGACCAGCCACTGGGGGTGCGTCATCTACGTGTGATAGGTATGAGCAACTCCCCCCGGCCCTCCTGCGCTACGCATCCCACCTTCTCCTTACCTGGACATTGACCCCGTGGCACAATCCACTGCACTCTCTCCACATCTGTGACTCAGCCAGCAGGAGCCTGAGACAGGTGTGCTTTCACTGGGCTGGGTACAGCAGTCACCGCGTAGTCAGCTGGTGGACCGCCCGATGCAGTTGATGCAGCAGGGCTCCCTTAGGTGTGTAGTTGCAGCGCTCAGTCCACACAAGTTCGGTGTTGCACAGGGGCCTCACCCTCCAGGGCATCCGGCCAGCCCAACATCATCCGTCCTGTGATGCAGGGAGACGGCACCCGACGTTGGTAATCCCCTCTGTGGTGGATCATAGTATGCAAAGCAGACATCACTACGTTGGTGCGCAGGATCACCTCTACCATTGACTGCACCAAGGTGCACAAGGCGGGCTTCTCACACAGGTCAGTAACGTGTCTCCATGCGACCTGCCAGACTTCACCACCAGGTACGGGTGATCGTCGCACATCAATGTCTCTCGCCACGGCTCATCAACTCCACATCTACTCCACATCCCACTCCAGGCCACAGACGCAGGTCCAGCGAGGGATCCAGGAACCAGACGCAGCTCCAGCGAGGGATGCAGGAACTAGACGCAGATCCAGCGAGGGATCCAAGAACCAGACGCAGCTCCAGCGAGGGATCCAGGAACCAGACGCAGGTCCAGCGAGAGATCCAGGAACCAGACGCAGCTCCAGCGAGGGATCCAGGAACCAGACGCAGGTCCAGCGAGGGAACAAGGAACCAGACGCAGCTCCAGCGAGGGATCCAGGAACCAGACGCAGCTCCAGCGAGGGATCCAGGAACCAGATGCAGGTCCAGCGAGGGATCCAGGAACCAGACGCAGCTCTAGCGAGGTATCCAGGAACCAGACGCAGGTCCAGCGAGGGATCCAGGAACCAGACGCAGGTCCAGCGAGGGATCCAGGAACCAGACGCAGCTCCAGCGAGGGATCCAGGAACCAGACGCAGGTCCAGCAAGGGATCCAGGAACCAGACGCAGGTCCAGCAAGGGATCCAAGAACCAGACACAGGTCCAGCGAGGGATGCAGGAACCAGACGCAGGTCCAGCGAGGGATTCAGGAACCAGACGCAGATCCAGCGAGGGATCCAGGAACCAGACACAGCTCCAGCGAGGGATCCAGGAACCAGACGCAGGTCCAGCGAGGGATCCAGTAACCAGACGCAGCTCCAGCGAGGGATCCAGGAACCAGACGCAGGTCCAGCAAGGGATCCAGGAACCAGACGCAGGTCCAGCAAGGGATCCAGGAACCAGACGCAGGTCCTGCATGGGGACCAGGATCTCATCCTGGTCAACCGGGATGTTGGGTGGCTTGAGGGGGTTGTTGATGTGTGCTGCACTATGCCCTGGCTGCTCAAATCTTCATCAATCCTTTTTTTGGTGCATCTTTTATGTTGGAGGTGGCCAGATAGGCTAAGTCAGAAATTGCAGGTTAGCGTGCCTTTTTCTATCGCTAAGGGCTTATCGCTGGATTCCACCCGCTATCGCCGGTTCCATTAACACCGTCGCGTTAATGTTAGCGACGGTTTTTGCCGCTGATCCCTGCAGCTATCGCCTGTTAGCAAAACGTTGCTAATACGTCGCTAACAGGGCGATAACTTGCAGGGATCGACGGCGATAGAAAAACTAGCGCTAACCTAGGTTAGCGATAGTTATCGTCATTTCTTGCTAATCTGCCCCACAGTTGCCACTGTTGCACCAGCAGTGAATCTGAGTGTACCATCCTGTAGTGGCTGGAACTTTGCTTCTGAGTCTGGGAAATGTAGTTGTACGAATAGCATGGTGGATCTTCCATTGCCCAGTGTGCCATCTCTTCCATGTTTGCTGAGTCTTTGGTCTCTTGTGTCTAACCTCGGTGTGACCTGAAAAGTTGTTAACATTTTTGTTTTATTTGGGGTAATTTTTTATTCATACTCAAAACATATTCATTTTTTTATGAATAGTATCATTTTTAAATTATCTTAATTGTTTTCATCGAGTTGAAGTATTTTATTTATTTCATTTTTCATGCCACTTTTTTCTTCTAACTAAATGTTTCAATCTTTTTTCTTGTTTAGCAATAAGCTTCAGGCAACATGAAGACACTGGCAGAACAGACCATATATTTAACTATTTCTAATAAGTAATAGTGGGTCAGGTGTATGTAAGTAATGTTAGTTAAGGTGAATGAGTTTAGTGATCGCAGTTTGGTTACTTGAGTAAATCATATAATTGATGGCTGATTTCGCAGGTACGCTAGGGCCTATTGTGTTGTGTAGAGAGTTGGTACTGTGTTGTAGTTAGTATAGCAAAGGTAAAAAGTGCATTATGTTTGTGACATTTGTGGTTACATTTCTGAGTATTTTATTTTCTGAGTGCAGATGTGTGTATTTTCCTTTTTACGGGTATAATTCTGTTACTAGATTTGATCATTTTGGAATGGAGTTTGTGTTTTAAATTTTTTTACGGAAAATGATTTAGACTTTTTAGTATCCAAGCTCATTTTCTTTACATTATTTTAGTTTTCTTGGGGCTGTTGTATATTTTTAATTATGAAAGACAGATTTTACAAGTTTCACTTTGATTTTGAATGTTATAAATCATTATATGTTTTCAGTTTCTAAAATACAATTTAATATGTAACATTTTGATATTTTAGTTTGGTTTAGTAATTGTTATGTTTCATTCAGAATGGTATGGTATAATTTATATTTTCTATACTATAAACTAAATATATTATAGTTAAGAGTTTTCTTTGCCATAGTTTGGTTTCTTAATAATATTTTGGTGATGTGTAGAATATTGACTGTGTGTTTTGAGTTATAATAATGTTTGGCCTATTGTGCCAAGGTAGTTAAGCCCTCAATTGTTTTCAAAAAGGAGTTAATATTTCATGTATTCAGTGGGTTAGATTTGGCAGCTTAGGGCATAACTGTTGATTAAGGGGGTGCTTCTGCCATAGGTCCTAACAGCTATTTTCCTTATTTGACTTGTTCTAGAAACTGATAAACGGTGAGCTGGCCTCTTCGCAGAGTTATGTGGAAAGAGTTATGACCCCCTCCAATGCATTGTTGGTTTGGGCTTCTTGAGAGTTAGTGCTGTATACATTACTTGAGCATATGTGGAATTTGGGGTGGGGCCTGTGACCTTAACTGTGCATGCGTACCGGTCAAGTATCATAATGTTTTACTGGTTCTGTGGGTGGTAAATATGCTAAGACAATTAGCAATGCAAAGTGGGTGTTTATTGAAAAATTGGTATATTTTAGCAGATAGTTCCATAGTGCATGATTGAAATGCAAATAACCGCCTTATCTTGTTGTGGAAGGAAACAATGTAAAGACAGGTTGAATCATGACTTGTTCAAAGTCCATGGTTATTTTTAGGGGGTATTCATTGTTACTTTTTCATTTTATTATAGAACACAGTTAATGATATGTACTGTTTTGTTTCTTTGATGATAGGGAGTTAATTAACAGTATGATTGTATTTTGGTACTGCCTAAGTATTGTGTAGATCTCTGCAAAGGTTGCTGGACAGGACTTAAATGTATCCTCCATTAACCATGTTGGGTATTGTCTAAGTGTTAGAACGTGGTGCTGAAAACCATAATTATTTTTTACATGGCTTTCATTTTCGTACAAGACATTGAATAGTTTAGGGGCAGTGGTGGGTTTCTTCCTGCACTTCTGGTTTTTGTTATTACTCATCTTAGATTTGATATTGAGGACAACTATCCCATGTCTTTTTCAGGAACATTGGGAAGGCAGTCTTTCAAAACCACTTCTGTTGGTGCTGAACCGCTCTTGCTTGCTTCTTTCAAACCTTGCACTATGTTTCAAATGTGAATTTCTGCTGGGTTTGGAGCACAGTTATGTTCCTTTACTTTCTGTACCATATCATTAATAGTGGTTGCATGACTATTGCAGCTGTACCCTTCCAGAAAACCACTGAGATTTTAGACCCGGAGGGTAGGTACGTGGATATTACAAGGAGGTTGGTTGGATGTGACTTAACAATAGCTGGAAACTATGCTCCCAGTTCTGCCCAAGGTGGGCTCTTGGCGTAGCTTTCTAGGGTTTTGGCTCCTTACCTGCCTCAGACAATATTACTAGGTGGGGTTTTTAATTGAGTTGCACAGCCCACTCTTGACCCTTCCCACCCACCCCTGGGGGCTTTCCCAGTAGCCCGGTTGGCTCGCATCTTATCTGGTTGGCAACAACAATGGGAACTGGTAGACTCTTGGAGTGGACTTCACACTGTGGCCCGAGACTACTCATTCTATTCAGGCATGTACGAGCTTTATGTTCGACATGACACCTTTTTATGCACTCATACTGTTCATGGAACGGTTCACTGCGTAGAATATTTGTGCAGAACGGCTTTAGATCATAACCCGGTGTTACTCTCTTTGAACTGGGAATATGAGCGCCCTCGCATCCCTGACTGGCGATTAAGGGTGGAGGCATTGGATGACCCAGCCCTCCAAAAAACATTGGAGAGGCCATAAGTGCTTATTTTGCAGACAATGCCTGGTCTGCTTCACCCCCTTTGATTGAGTGGGATGCATTTAAAACTGTGATCAGCGGTCACTGTATTACGGAAGTGGTTGGGGTGCTATGTACACTAGTAGGTCTCTGACTGGTTCAGTGAGTGGGTGCATGAGTCTCTGAGTGGGTTTGTGAGTGGGTGCGGGAGTCTCTGAGTCGATCTCTCAGTGGATACATAAGTGTTTGTGGGTCTGTGAGTGGATGAGTGAATATCTGTTTGCGTCTGTGAGTGGGTGCATGAGTGTCTGAGTGGGACTGTCAGTGGGTGCGTAAGTCTCTGAGAGGGTCTGTGAGTGGGTGTGTGAGTGTCTAGTCAGTCTGTGAATGGGTGCGTGAGTCGTCTTCCTAACAGAGACCTGGATGAACCCCTCCTCGGCACCCGACATCGCCATAGCCATCCCTGATGGCTACAAGATCACCAGAAGGGACCGCACCAACAGACCAGTAGGAGGAATCGCCATCGTCTACAGAAACACCCTCAGAGTCTCGACCTGCACAGCAGTCACCTCCAGCATCGCCGAACACCTGCACTTCCAGATCCACACGGACCCCAACACCACCCTCAGAGGAACACTCATTTACAGACCCCCCGGACCCCGGCCACAGTTCATCGACGCCATCTCCGACATCGTCAGCACTCACGCTCTTGCTTCCACAGATTACATCCTCCTCGGAGACCTGAACTTCCACCTCGAGAACACCGACGACAGCAACTCCGTCGCTCTGCTCGATAACCTCGGACTCAAACAGCTCGTCATGACCCCCACCCACACCGCCGGACACACGCTCGACCCCATCCTCTCCGCCAGCAACCACGTCTCTTCCAGCCACACCACCGAACTCCACTGGACCGATCATCGCTGCGTCCACTTCACCTTCAAGAAACTCACCTCTCACCATCACCTGCAACGAATCCCCTACCGCAGCTGGAACAAGGTCACCAAAGACCAGCTCATCACCACCCTCGCCCGAGACCCACCAACAGACACCACCGACACCGACACAGCCGCCCACAACCTCAGGCAATGGATCGACGACTGAACCAACACTCTCGCCCGATCAAAAAACCCTCAAACAGACGCACCGACAGAAAGGCCAGTTGGTTCACCACCGACCTCCAGGAATCCAAGCGGACTTGCCGAAGACTCGAGAAAAAGTGGCGCCACGAACAAACACCGGACAACCACGCAGCCCTAAAGAACGCCAGCCGCAAGCACCACCAACTCATCCGAACCACCAAAAGGACCTCCTTCAAGGAACGCATCGAGAACAACGCACACAACAGCAAAGAGCTCTTCAACATCGTGAAGGAACTCTCCAACCCCAGCTCCAGCTCCAACGACATCCCGCCGTCGCAAGACCTTTACGACTCCTTAGCCACCTTCTTTCACCCCAAGATCGCAGACATCCACAACAGCTTCAACGCCCAGACCCTCCCTACAGCCGCCGACACCGCAGACTCACCAACCGCCTGATCTCCTGGACCCACGTCAACGACGACGACACCATCAAGACCATGAACACCATCCACTCCGGCTCACCATCCGACCCCTGCCCTCACCACATCTTCAACAAAGCAAACCGCATCATCGCACCCCAACTCCGGAAGATCATCAACAGCTCCTTCGAGACCGCCACCTTCCCGGAAAGCTGGAAGCACGCCGAGATCAACGCCCTACTCAAAAAACCCACAGCGGACCCAAAGGACCTCAAGAACTTCCGGCCCATCTCCCTGCTTCCGTTCCCGGCGAAAGTAATCGAAAAGATTGTCAACAGCCAACTGACCCACTTCCTCGAGGAGAACAACATCCTGGACCCGTCCCAATCTGGATTCCGCAGCAATCACAGCACCGAAACCGCCCTCATCGCTGCCACAGACGACATCAGGGCCCTACTGGACAACGTGTAAACCAGACTTAGCCAGATCGGTGCATGCGGTGTGCAGGGAAGTGAAACCTTCAGTCCAAGGGAGGTTCTTGGTGATTTCTCAAGGCTGGAGGAGCTCTGGGGCTCTTGGAGTCTTCAAAGGTTCAGGATGAGACTACACAACCATGATTGTCGAGTCCTTGAAGCAGCAGGCAGGATTTTGCACCAATTTTCTCTGCAGCAGGGCTTCAGTTCTTGGGCATCAGCTCTTCTTTGTCCGTGTCTTCTTCTTGTCTGTCAAATCTAAGGTTAAAGTTTCAGGAATGCCAACTAAATACAAAATTTAGGGGTGTTGCAGTGGGAGATAGGTGGTAGCCAATGGGCCACCTACCTTTAGGGTGTCTACACCCTCTAAGTGACCACGTCCTGTGGGAAGTCGCACTACCCTAGCCCTGATAGGTTAGTTACCCACCATCCCAAGATGGTGGATTTTCAGGAGCGGGGTTCATATCGTCTGCCACACCTTAGGGGTAATGCTGGCTGAATGTGGACACTCCTCCTAGTCTAACTAATTATTCCTCCTGTCCTCCCGCGGGGTCTCACCCCATGAGGTCAGAAACATGTCTGGTTTTGGCAGCTGGCTATGACTAGTCAGAGACCACACCAGTGCTTGGTAGGTTTTATGGGGACCCTCTAAAGTGTCTCCTGTGTGCATTTATTAATACATCCAACACTGGCATCCGTGAGGATTTATTAAGATGAGATGTTTGGTACCAAACATCTTAGGGTACAGTGAAGCCATCATGGAGCTAGGAAACTTGTAATAACAAGTATCCAGCCCATGTGCTCCATATGGCTTCCGTGTGCACTTACAGTATCCAAGAATAGACTTAGATATTGTAGGGTCGTATCTGCTCATGCAGATATGTCCACGCATGGGATATAGTGCACCATGCCTTTGAGCTGTAAGGCCTGCGGTAGGGGTGACTAACCTATATCTCATGCAGTGTATGTGGGCATTTCACACAGGGCTGTGTGCCATGTCGACTCTTCGTTTTCTCTGTACCAAGACACGCTGCCTGCAATGGCAGTTTGCATGGTCTTGGTGAGGGGTCCCTAGGCTGGCACAATTTGTGCTGCAGCCCTAGAAGACCATCTTCAGTTCCCAGGCCCTAGGTACCAGGGGTACCATTTACTAGGGACTTACAGGGGGTGCTGTAGTGGTGGCAATCATAGTACAGTTTAAGGAAAGAGATCCGGCACTGGGAACCTGGTTAGCAGGGACCCAGTTCACTTACATTCAAGATCACATCATGCATCAGGCAAAAGGTGGGGGCTAATCATGTCAAAAGAGGCACTTTCCTGTCTGTGAGTGGGGGTGTGAATGTCTCAGTGGGTCTGTGAGTGGGTGCAAGAGTCTCTGAGTGGGCCTGTAAGTGGGGTTATGAGTGTCTCAGTGGGTCTGTGAATGGGGGCATGAGTCTCTGAGTGGGCCTCTGAGTGGGTGTGTGAGTGTCTAAGTGCACTTTGTTTTGCCCTCTTCTGCTTTCTTTTGCCTTTTCTGCTCATTTTTCTGCCCTCTTTTTTGCCCTCTTCTGCTCTGTTTTGTCTTTTCTACTCATTTTTATGCCCTGTTTTGCTTTTTCTTCTCATTTTTCTGTCCTCTGTTTTGCATTTCCTGCTAATTTTTCTGCCCTCCATTTTGCCTTTTCTGTACATTTTTCTGCCCTCGGTTTTGCTGTCTTCTGCCCTGTTTTGCCTTTTCTACTTGTTTTTCTGCCGTCTGTTTTTCCCTCTTCTGCTCAGTTTTGCCTTTTCTGCTTTTTATGCCCTCTGTTTTTTCTATTGGGCAATAAGGGAGGGGGGCCATGCAGCCCCCGCTCCCCGGGCCTATTTCTCCCAGGTCCCGGACAAAGTTCAATGGGGGAGGGGGCCCACGTGAGGTGATCCGTCATGTGGGGGCTGAGAAAAAGGGGGGTTCCAAAACGCATTTTCTCCATGCAAATTCCCATAGGGATTTTAGACACGACTACGGCCCAAACTGCTGAATGGAATTACACCAAATTTGGCAGAAAGGTCCCTATTCATTCAGAAAGCGACCTTATGTGAATTGGTGTAAATCCATTCAGTAGTTTTCGAGATATTAAAAGAAATCCAAATTTGGATATAAAGGGACGCGGATCCACAGTTCCCATGCTGAAATCTGATTGGTTGCCAAAACTTCAAAACAGGACGTGTTAGCAGCCGTCTTGGGTCCCACAAAAAGAAAAAAAAAAAAAAGGGGGGCAGCGTAGGAATACCCTGACCACCTAGCTTTGGTCCTGGGACCCCACCTGGCAAAAAAGCATTTTTTTAAATTTTGCAGTGGGAGTTGCGCTGGATCTATGGCTCACACCGTTTTTTTTTTTTTTAAAAGCGCATGCTCCCACGCTTCTCTACTAGTGAGCCCCCAGGTGAGCCAGGTTCTGGGACATGCAGGTTTAAAAAAAGGAGGGGCGCATGGGGCCCGCCTCCTGAGGATCTTTTAAGCCCCGGGGACCACCACCTCCCCAGGGCTTTTATAGTATAATGGATGGTGGCTGTGTGGACCCATGCCCCATGGGCTGTTTTGAGCCCCATGACCACCATCTCCCCGGGCTTTATTTAAAATTTAGAGAGGGCCTTACAGACGCCCCTCCTGGTGCAGGTTCAAGCCCCAGGGACCATCACCTCCCTGAGGCTAAATTCAAAGTAATGGGGGGCTGCCTGGACCCCCACACCCCGGGGACCACCACTTTCCCGGGGCCTATATTATATTTAAAACTAGGAGGGGGTCATGCCGCCCCCCTTCTGGGCCATATATGACCCCAGGGACCACCACCTCCCCGGGGCCGGCTCGTGCAGATCCAAGGGGGGGCTGTGCGCCCCCCCTTTTGGAGCTATATATGGCCCTAGGGACTGCCACCAGCTCCTGTTATGTCCAGGGGTTCCCACCCCCTGGACATAGCTGTTTGCTCTGACCTGGCGGGAGCTTTGACAGCTCCCGCTAAATCAGGGCAAACAAAGAACTCCGCTCTCAGCAAATGAGAGCTGCGAAACCGCTCCCGCTTGCTGAGCGCGGAGTTTTAGTCTGTTTCCCTGCCCGCTGTCAAGCAGGCAGGGAAAGAGGCAAAAGGATTGGTCTCACAGACAAGGAGCTGCATGTTTAGCAGCTCCCTGTCTGTGAGAGCAATGCCGGCTCCCACAGTCAAGGCAGGGGCCTTGAGTCTTCGCCCACGGTCCCACAGGAAAAGAGGAGAAAGAGGCAAAATAAAGGTCAGAAACTAGCAGAAAGAGGCAGAATAAAGGTCGGACATGATCAGAAAGAGGCAGAACAAAGGTCAGCAATGAGCAGAAACAGGCAAGATAAAGGTCAGAAATGAGTTGAATAAAGGTCAGAAATGTGCAGAAAGAGGCAGAATAAAGGTCAGCAATGAGCAGAAAGATCCAAAATAAAGGTGAGAAATAAGCAGAAAGAGGCAGAATAGAGGTCAGAACCTAGCAGAAAGAGGCAGAATGAAGGTCAGAAAGAAGCAGAAAGAGGCAAAATAAAGGTGAGAAACAAGCAGATAGAAGCAAAATAAAGGTGAGAAATGAGCAGAAAGAGGCAAAATAAAGGTGTAAAATGAGCAGAAAGAGGCATGATAAAGGTCAGCAAGAGCCAAAATTAAGGTCAGAAACAGACAGAAATAGTCAAAATAAAGGACAGAAATGAGAAATGAGGCAAAATAAAGTTCAAAAACGAGCAGAAAGAGGCAAAATAAAGGTCAGAAATGAGCAACAAGAGGCAAAATGAAGGTCAGAAACAAGCAGAAAGAGCAAAATAGAGATCAGAAACGAGCAGAAAGAGGCAAGATAAAGGTAATGAATGAGAAGAAAGGTAAAATAAAGGTCAGAAACGAACGGAAAGAGGCAAAATACAGATTAGAAGCAAGCATAAAGAGGCAAAATATAGGTAAGAAATGAGCAGCAAGAGGCAAAATAGAGATCAGAAAGAAGCAGAAAGAGGCAAAATAGAGACCAGAAGCAAGCAGAAAGAGGCAAAATAAAGATCAGAAATTAGCAGAAAGAGGCAAAATAAAGGTTAGAAACAAGCAGAAAGAGGCAAAATAGAGACCAGAAACAAGCAAAAAGAGACAAAATAGAGATCAGAAATGAGCAGACAAAGGGCAACATAAATGTCAGAAACATGCAGAAAGAGGCAGAAAGAAGAAAAGTAAAGGTCAGCAACGAGCAGAGAAAATCTAAATAAAGGTTAGAAGTGAGCAGAAAAAAGGCAGGAAATGAGCTCAGGCACTCATGCACCCACTCACAGAACAACTCAGACACTCTCACAGCTACTCACAGACCCATTCACTCATGCCCGCCACGCACAGACAAACTCAGATATGGATACCCACTCACTGTCCCAGTCAGATACTGGTGCACCCACTTACAGAATCACTCATACTCTCTCACCCACTCACAGATCTACTCAGAGACTCACACACCCACTTAGAGACCCACTCATTAATATACCCACTTTCTTCCCCACTCATATTCTCTGACACCCACTTACAAACCTACTCAGCCACTCATAAACCAACTGAGACACTCATGCACTCATTCACATACTCAGTCTCAAAGGTTAGTCATTACAGTTAGGAAATAAAATAGGAAATCAAATTTAGAAAACCTTACAAATTCACTCAAAAAATCAAAGGTTACAGGGACATTACAGTAAGGAAATAGAATTAAAAAACCGTAGAAATTCACTGAAAAAACTAAGGTTACAGGGATATTATAGTTAGGAAAGAGGAAAAAAAAACATAGAAATTCACTGAGAAACCAAAGGTTACAGGGACGTTATAGTTAGGCTCAGATTCCACTCGTACAAAACCAGTGAAATTCAGCAGTTATAGTTACCTAAGCTAACTATAACTTATGCCCCTGCAATACACTGCTTATGACCTCACATATTACATCATTCATGACATGGTCAGTGACATCACTGATGACATCTTGAATGACATCACTGATTACATCACTGATGACATCATCCTGTGAGTGTATGTGTTTTCTAAAAGTTTATGAGTGTTAAACATATATACCAAGGTACTACAAAAGTTAGCATAGTATACTTTCTATACTACTAATGAGTGATACTATTTCTAGCATATATTATGTGAGTGGCAGTGTGACTGTATGTATCTGTGTGTGATTGGGTGTCTGAGTGCCTGTATAGGTGTGTGAGTTGGTGTATGAGTGACTGTATGGATTTATAAGTAGGTATGTGAGTAGCTGTGTGGGTGAGTGGGCTGCTGTGTGAGTGACTATATTAGTGAGTGAGTTGGTGTGTCAGTGGCTGTATGGGTGAGTGAGTGGCTATATGAGTGACTGTATAGGTGGGTGTATAAGTAACTGTATGGGTGAGTGAATAGGTGTCTGAATGGCTGTGTGAGTGAATGACTGGTTGTGTAAGTGGCTGTATGGGTGAGTGAGTTATGTTAATACATTTCTAGAGCACACAAATACACTAAGGTGTCTTGGCGCTGGCTAAGCATGAACAGGGACAGGGATGGAGTACATGGTAAAAAACCAGGTCTTAAGAAGCTTTTGAAATGATAAAAGAGTGTCTGATTTTAGGAGGCAGAAGATTCCATAGTTTGGACGCTCTTGAGGCAAAACTACTTCTGCCCCATTTTGCTTTTTTGATTCTGGGGCAAGGCACTTTCAAAGCTCATTTTGAACAAAGGTTCCTGCTGGGTTTGTACCAACTTAGCATTTGATTCAAGTATTCAGGGCCCAGATTGTGTAAGGCTTTGAAGGTGATACAGAGAGCCTTGAACTTGATACTATACATAACGGTCATCCAGTGGAGTCCTTTTATGGCCTGTGAGACTAAGTGATATCTTGGAAGATTCAACAGTAACCTGGCTGCGGCATTCTGCAGGACCTGTAGTTGTTGAGATATTGGTCTTGGAGGCCTAAGTACAAGCCATTACATTAGTCAATTTTAGAAAGGATCAGCAGGGTGATAACTGTTTTTTATAATTAGTAGGAATAAATGGCAGAATTTTCCTAATGATTCTAAGGGTGTTGTAAGAAGAGGAGATGACTGAATTGACTTGCTTGCTAAGGTTACGCTTATCATCAATTATGACCCCTTAGACTTTTCGCTTTGGAGAATGACGATGGGAGTGATCCAATTCCTGAAGGCTAGCCAGTGGGGGTCCAGAATTGAATGAATGAATATAGCATTTCTTAAGCGCATGGCTACCCGAAGGCATCCCAGCGCTAATAGCAGCACATACAGAGAGGACTACAAGCAACATTAAGGAAAGTGCCATGTTCTGAGAGATTTCTGAAAAGCCAAATGGTTAGTTTCAAGACGGATATGGAGGGGGAGGGTATTCCATAACCTGAAGGCGTTATAGGAGAATAAACGGCCCGCGCTTCTTGCCTTTTTTATTCTGGGAACTACGGCGAGACGGCGATTGTCCGAGCGCAGGCCCCTGTTTGAACAGTAGGGCGAAATGATGGACCGATTGATAGGTGGTCCCTTCCCTGCTAATGTCTTGTGTGCAATACAGAGAGCCTTAAACTTAATTCTCTCCTGTATGGGGAGCCAGTGGAGGGTGGTAAGAGCTGGCTTCGCAGATTGGCGATTCGGAATCCGCAGGAGCATACGTGCTGCGCAGTTTTGTACAGTCTGTAATTTAGTGATGGTGATACGCGGTGCTCCTAAATAGAGAGCGTTCGCATAGTCAAGGCGGGAAAGGATCAATGCCTGGACCATAAGTCTTCTGGCAGAAAAAGGTAGAAGAGGGAGAATTTTGCGCAGCATCCTAAGGATTCCATAACAACTAGCTGCCACCTTCAAGGCCTGCTGCTTAAAATCCAGGTTGTGATCAAGCCACATGCCCAAACTTTTAATCTGGTCCTTAGGAATGGGAGCAGGACCAAGACAGACTGGCTATAGCATTCCTGCATTGAAAGTAGGAGAGTTACCTAGGAGCATCAGCTCCGTCTTGTCCCCATTCAGTTTCAAATATGAGCGCTTCATCCAGTTTGCCACCTTCTCCAAACAAGGGCCTAGACCAGACGAGGAATTATCGTAGTGGTTGAGGGCAACAACAAGTTGTGTGTCATCAGCGTAGGTGACAATCTGGACCCCAAATGGCCCCACTATTTCCGCTAGCGGGCTCATGTAAACATTAAATAAAGTGGGGCTCAGGGAGGACCCCTGTGGGACACCACAACTAAGGGGCATATATTTTGAAGTAGCGTCTCCTTCAAAGACCTGGAATGACCTACCCTCCAGAAAGGATTGCAGCCACTTTAGGGCCCCCCCAGTCACTCCTACACCTCTAAGTCTCTGGACCAGAGTGTGGTGGTTAACAGTGTCAAATGCTGCACTGAGATCCAAGAGGATAATAGCAGCACAGCCTCCGCCAATTAAGATTTTCTTGGACTCTTCAACCACTGCTAGGAGGGCAGTTTCAGTGCCTTGTTGGGGTCCAAATCCAGTCTGAGAGGGGTGAAGGTAACTATGAGACTCCAAGAATATAGAAAGAGCTGAGTTAACATGCTTCTCAGCGATCTTACTGATCCCTTGTAGAAGTGAAATGGGACGGTAATTCCCCTGAAGATCAGGGTCAAGATTAGTTTTTTTTAGCAACGCCTTTACCATGGCGCATTTCCAAGGGGCGGGGACCACTCCTGTCAAGATCGAGGCATTAATCAGCTCCAGTATCACTGGGGAAACTGTTTCAAAAACTTGGTTCAGGATAGTAGGGGGTGCTGAGCCTCTAGGTGAACCAGATTTTACTCGATCTGAGATACTTCGTAGTAACTCCGGGTTCAGAGGGGGGATTTCCCCCAGGGAATGCTCACAGAGCTGAGGCACGCTATCCAAAGGTAATGAGTTCTGCTGGCCAACCACCTGGGGGAAGGAGGTATAAATATCTTGAATTTTATTAAAAAAAAACTCTGCCAGTTTATTGTAGCGAGAGGAAGCATCATCGGACACAACAGGAGGAGGGAACGGTTTAAGGAGCATTTTTGCAATGCGAAAAACTTCGCTGGGAGAATTAGATGCCAGCGTAATTCTATCTCCGTAATATGAAGCTTGAGCGGATTTAATTTCTTCTTTGAGAATTGAGAATTATTGCCAAAAAGGATGACCTCAGTTTTATCCGAGGTTAGTTTAAGGCAGTGTTTGCCCATCCAAACGCCTGCAGCTCACATATAGTTATGTAGTTGAGAGCTTATTTCAACAGAGCCATTGGATGCGGACAGCACAATTTGTGTCTCATCTGCATAGAATGTGGGGGAGAACCCAAAGGATCCTATGAGGAAGGCCAATTCTAAGACATACAAGTTGAACTGTAGAGGGCTAAGTGAGGACCCTTGTGGGACCCCACAGGGGAGGGTAAAAGGTTTAGAAGTGAAATTATCCAGCATTACTATATGCTCTCCGTTCCTCAGAAAGGAGTCTAGAAGAGCTAGGCTATACCTTTAATGCTTAAGGATTCAAGACAGTGAACCAAGGTGGTATGGTCCACCATATCAAAGGTCGCTGATAGGTCAAAAAGGACGAGGGCTGCAGCATCTCCCCCATCTAATGCAGCTCTTACCTCATCTGTGGCTGTGATCAGAGCAGTCTCAGTACTGTGTCCAGGTCTAAACCCAAATTGTGTAAAGTCTAGCAGTTGGTTTGCCTGGACGAATTGGGTGAGTTGAGAGTTCATGATTTTCTCCATGATCTTTGCTGGGAAAGGTAGTCTGGATATGGGGTGGTAGTTGACTAGAGCATCAGAATTATGGTTGGGTTTCTTCAGGAGTGGAAGGTTTGAAGCTTTCTTCCAAACAGAGGGGAAGGATCCCGAAACAAACATCATATTGAAAATGTCAGTCTAAACTGCATGAGTTCTGGAATAAACTTGATCACCAAGGTGGGCAAGGATCATAAGGGGATCCTGAATTTAAAGAACGCATGAGCTCTAATATTTTCTTCAAATTGGTAGAGGTAAACTCAGCAAGGGTGGATTGCGTAGGAGGGTCTGACGGGGAGGGGTTGATGATAGAACTAGGATTGTTGGCAGACTCATTGGTAGTAACTGCAGCAGTGGAAAGGGTGAACTGGCTATAAATTTGTCCTACTTTATCATGGAAATGAAGAGCTATGTCATTGCAAAAGGATTGGCTGTTGTTGGTGCCTTTGGTGTCAGGGAGCTTAGAAAGTTTGTTGATTTCTTGAAAGAGTTCCCTAGCGTAATTCTTAGATGATTCTATTTGTTGCGTGAAAACGCAGTTTTCTCTTCGATAAGAAGGCTTTTATGCTTTGAGAGAGTTAGTTTGTATATATCTTTCTCATATGTGTCATATTCAGACCTCTATTTTCTCTCTTGCCTTCTGTACTTTTGTTTTTGAATCCAGAGGGCTTCTGTAAACCACAGGGCAGAAGGTTTTTCCTGAATGACTTGGATTTTTTTAAGGGTGCTATCTTAGTGATAGCGGAATTTAGCCATTCTGCAAGGATTTTGTGGCGAGTTCCAGATCTTGGGAGAATGTTGGTTGAGAAACAGTAAACTCTTGGGCCAAGTCATTGTAGTTGATATTATTCCATGCTCAATAGCTGCTAGGGCTAAAATTTGTTCCCGCTATCTTGAGTTAAGGAGGGAATGATGAGTTCAAAAATTATAGCCGCGTGTTCGGTCAACGATAGAGGGAGAATGTCTTTTATGTTAATGTGATGGTTATTAGAGAAGATTTCATCTAAAGTATGGCATGCTTCATGGGTAGCCTGATGTACAAGTTGTGTGAGGCCTAGGGTATTCAAAGTTTCTAGGAAGGTTGCGGCCTCTGTATCTTCGGGTAGTTCAAGGTGAAGATTGAAATCACATAGGACCATGAAATCTCTGCACATGATCCCTGACTCAATGAGAGAACCTACGGACTTAAGAAAGCTGCTCCTGGGACCAGGGGGCGATAGACAAGCAAGCCTTTGAAGGAGACCTTTTTGGTTAATTCCAAACAAAAGGAAAATGCTTCGCAATCTTGATTAGCTGAGGGGTCGAATCTGGCTTTGAAACAGTCTTTGTGGATAATTCCAATTCCTCCACCTCTTTTGGAGGATCGGTCAAGTCTAAAGATAGAAAAGCTGAGGTGAGGTAGCATTAATAAGATCAGGACTAGAGGAGTCTTTAGTCCATGTTTCGGTAATAAAAATAATGTCTAATAGATGGCCATCAATAGGTTCAGCCACTTCAAGCGCATGTTTAACCAAGGCTGTTTGAGTGGTTGTTTGGTTAAGTGAGATGGTGTGTGAGTGGCTGTATTGTAGAGTAGTTGACTGTGTGAATGGATGTATGGGTGAGTAAGCAGATGTGTGAGTGCTTGTATGGATGTGTGAATGGGTATGTAGGTGGTTGTGTGGGTGTGTGAGTGAGTGTATGAGTGCTTGTATGGGTGAGTCAGTGGCTGTGTTGAGAGGCTGTATGGTTGAGCGAGCGGGTGTGTAAGTGGATGTACAAGTGGATATGTGTAGCTGTTTGGGTGAGTGTGTGATTCTGTGAGTGGCTGTATGGGTAAGTGACTGGTTGTGTGAGAAGCTTTCTGAGTGAGTGAGCGATTGTCTGAGTGCCTGTATGAGTGAGTGAGTGGGTGTCTGAGTGGCTCTATGGATGAGTGGGTAGTTGTGTTAGTACGTGTATGGGTCTGTGAATGGGTACGTGAGTGGTTGTGTGGGAGTGTGAGTGGGTGTGTGAGAGGTTGTATATGGGTGTGAGTTGGGTGTGTGTGTGCTTCTGTGGATGATATAATCAATGATGTCATTTGAGATGTCATCAGTGATGACATCAGTGATGTCACTGACCATATCATGAGTGATGTAATACGTGAGGTCATAAGAAGTGCATGGTGGGGGCTTAAGCTATATTTAGCTCAGGTAACTATAAATGCTGAATTTCACAGGTTTTGTATGAGTGAAATGTGAGCCTACCTATAATGTCTCTGTAACCTTTGTTTTTTTCTGTTTCCTAACTGTAACCTGTAACCTTTGAAAATGAGTGTGTGAGTGAGTGCAAGAGTGTCTCAGTAGGTGAGTGAGTGTCTGAGTGGGTCTGTGAATAAGTGCATGAGTGTCTGAGTAGGTGCATGAGTGTCTGAGTGGGTATGTGAGTGGGTGTGTGAATCTCTAAGTGAGTGTGTGAGTGGATGCGTGAGTATCTAAGTGAGTCTGTGAGCGAGTGTGTAAGTGTCTGAGTGGGTCTGTGAGTGGTTTGTGAGTCTCAGAGTGGGTCTGTGAGTGGGTGCCTGAGTCTCTGAATAGGTCTGTGATTGGATCCATGTGTGGCTAAGTGAGTCTGTGAGTAAGTGCATGAGTGTCTAAGTGGGTGCATGAGTCTCTCAGTGGGTATGCAAGTGGGTGCATGAGCCTCTGAGCAGGTCTGTGAGTGGGTGCATGAGTGTCTAAAAAGGCTCGCGGAGTTTGTGGAATTCGGCAACTCCGCGTTCCGCAGAGAATGCAGAGTTAGTGATACACTCCGTAATGGAGCTGTATTTTTTCTGTTGCCGCACTCATCACGTCATTTCGCAGCATGTGGGGAGTGTGATGAGACTTGATAGGTGCTCGTGAGCAGCCGGGCAACCCTCAGCAGCTAAGGGAACTTCAACCCCCAACCAGTAGTGCGCCAGGAGGCCCCTTTGCGGAGTGATTGAGAAAGGGGACGGGGCCTCTGATGACATCTCAGCAATCCTGCTGTGGGGGACTTACTTGTGGCAACAATAGGGGTTTTTGGCCCCCAATGACTCTCAGCAGCCAATTGGAATTCATCCCCCAACCAAAAGTGCACCAGGAGGCCCCTTTGCAGAGTGGTTGAGAAAAGGGGTGGGGCCTCCGATGACGTCTCAGCAATCCCACTGTGGGGGACTTACTTATGGCAACAAAAGGGATTCTTGGCCCCCAACGACCCTCAGCAGCCAAGGGGACTTCATCCCCCAACCAGTAGTGCTTGAGGAGGTCCCATTACAGAGTGGTTGATCAAGGGGGCGGGGCCTCTGGCAACGTCTCAGCAATCCCATTGTGGGGAACTTACTTGTGGCAACAGTAGGGGTTCTTGGCTCCCAACGACCCTCAGCAGTCAAGGGGACTTCATCCACCAATGAGTAGTGTGCCAGGAGGCCCCTTTGCAGAGTGGTTGAGAAAGGGAGCCGGCCTCCGACAATGTCTCAGCAATCCTGCTGTGGGGGACCTAATTGTAGCAACAATAGGGGTTATTGGATCCCAACGACCCTCAGCAGCCAAGGGGACTTCATTCAGCAACCAGTAGTGTGCCAGGAGGCCCCTTTGCAGAGTGGTTGAGAAAAGGGGAGGTGCCTCCGATGACATCTCCGCAATCCCACTGTGGGGGACTTACTTGTCACAATAATATGGGTTCTTGACATCCCAACGACCCTCAGCAGCCAAGGGGACTCAATTCCCCAACCAGTAGTGTACCAGGAGGCCTATTTCCAGAGTGGTTGAGAAAGGGGGCAGGCCTCCGATTAAATCTCAGCTATCCCACTGTCGGGCACTTACTTGTGGCAACAATAGGGATTCTTGGCCCCCAGCGACACTCAGCAGCCAAGGGGACTTCATTAGGGGTGGGAGAGCAATACTCCGCCCACTCACAGAACTCTGCGTAATTTGGTGGAGATTTTCGTCAACTCCGTGCAATTCCACAACGGGAAGCTACGTGAGCTTCACCCAGGCCTCTCTGTGAGTGGGTGTGTGAGTGTCTGTGTGGGTCTGTGAGTGGGTAAGTGGGTCTGTGAGTGTGTGTGTTAGTGGCTAGGCCCCATCAATGGGGAGGGGAGCCATGCGGCCTCCTTTCCCGGGCCGAATTCGGCCCTGGGACCCAATCCCCTGGGCCTGGCCAGAATAGAATGCGTGACTCCCACTGAAAAATTTAGAAAAAGGCTTTTTGCCCCAGCTGTGTCCCTGCAGGACCCCCCCAAGAGGCCTAGGGTTTCAGAGTAAGGGGGTCAGGGTATCCCTACCCCGCCCCCTTCTTTTCTTTATTAAATCATTTTTTGTGGGACTTGGCTGAGGCCGAGTCCCAAGATGGCTGATAACACTCCCTGGTTGAAGTGTTGACAGTCAATCAGATCTCAGGATGGGATCGAGAGGGTTCGCGGAGTCTTCGCGCATCAAGATATACAAATTTGAATTTCCTTTAATATTTCCAAAACTACAGAACGGATTTACACCAAATAGCAAACAGCACTGTTTCTGGACCAAGAGCTAGCTTTCTGCCAACTTTGGTGTAATTCTGTCCAGCAGTTCGGGCTGTATTCATGTTCAAAATTCCCTATGGAAATGAACTTTGGAAAAACACTTTTTTTGACACCCCCCTTTTTTCTCAGCCCCCGCTTGACGGATCACCCTGAAATTTTCCGTGCTCATTAAGAATTGCTAGCACACTTGTTTTTTCGTGAACATTTTTCAAACAGCACCAAAGATATAGGCAAGTCAAAAAAACACTTTTCCTATGGAAACATGCTCCTAACTAGAACTACCTACTGGCAACTGTCAGTAGGTAGTATATATGAGTGCAACAGTAGGGAAAAGGTTGGATAGCGGAGGAGTAAAAATTACTATTCCCACTTCAGTCAGTGCAACAGTAGGGAAAGTGTTGGATAGCAGAGGGATAACATTTCTATTCCCACTCCAGTCAGTGCAACCTTAGGGAAAGTGTTGGATAGCGGAGGGGTAAAAATTACTATTCCCACTCCAATGATTGCAAGAGTAGGGAAAGGGTTGGATTGCGGAGGGGTAAAAATTACTATTCCCACTGCAGTCAGTGCAACAGTAGGGAAAGTGTTGGATAGTGGAGGGGTAAAAATTACTATTTCCACTCCAGTCAGTGCAACAGTAGGGAAAGTGTTAGAAAGCAGAGGGGTAAAAATTACTATTCCCACTCCAGTGAGTGCAACGTTAGGGAAAGTGTTGGATAGCAGAGGGATAAAATTTACTATTCCCACTCCAGTCAGTGCATCAATAGGGAAAGTATTGGAGATCGGAGGGACAAAATTTACTATTCCCACTCCAGTCAGTGCATCAACAGTAAAAGTGTTGGATTGCGGAGGGGTAAAATTTACTGTTCTCACTCCAGTCAGTTCAAAATTAAAAACAAACAAAATATCATCAACAAAATAAAAATATATTCTTTAAAGTAAATAAAAATAAATATAAATATGTTAAAAATAAAAATATATTTAATATTAAAAACAAAAAAATGTTATAATGTTAAATACATATCACAAATTCCTACAAATATTATATTAAATAAAAAAATAATTTTCAAACAAATAAATATTTGTATTTAGAAGTTATTTATTAACAAAAACATTAATTATTACATTAATTTAGTCTATTTACTTCCTACCCTAGAACACCACACAACTCACAACCCACATCGAAAATAAAAAAATTTATTTGCATAATTAACATTATTAATTTTCAATTAAACAAATATTATTAATTAAAAAATAAATTAAAACACATACAATTTAATTAACTTCCCACTCTTCACACCTATAATCCCCACAACCCACACCTAAATTAAACTGTAAAAAAAATAATTAAACAATTTAAAAACTTTTTCAATTAAATAACTAGTAGTATTTAACATCTAATTATAAAGTAAGTAAAATTAATTTACTCCCCACCCTTCTTCCCTTTAAACCCAAAACTCACACACAAAACAATATTTAAACAATTACACTAATTAACTATCAATTAATTAATTAATTAATATTAATTATCAACTAATCATTAATTGATTACAAATAAATTACTTCCCACCTTTTACCCCTAAATACCCCACAACCCGCAACTAAAATTAATTACACAATTTCCATATTTAATTGTCAATTAATTAATTAATATTAATTAATAACTAATTATTTATTATTTTTTTAATTATTATTTTCTTTATTTTTTAGCCATTAGTATGACAAGAGTACAAGACCATAAAGAAAAAAAAACAATTCACAGATATGAGTAAAATAATCACATAACTCTACATTAAAGAAGAAAGGAAAGACTGATCGAGGAATTGTAAAAAGAATCAAAAATAGATGAGAGAAACAACTAGGTTGCGGGGAGAGGCATCGAGATACATAGGATACAATAACGACACAAAAATTAGTCCCATTGAAGGCTAGACCAAATCCTTCTAAATTTGAGCCAAGAACGGGGACCTCTGGCCTTAGTTAAAGCTGATTCCGACTCATACACCTGTCTGAGTAACGCCCAGACTTCCTTAACATTTGGACTGATAGTATTTATCCAGGCTCTGGCAATACATAAACGAGCACACACAATGATAATAGTGGGTAATGAGCTCTCGTGACTGGCTACCTTGTGTTTAATCCCAAGGAAGATTTCCTTATCGGTAAGCTGAAAGACGCAGCCGAGGTTTAGTGTAAGCATTGAAGAGATATCGTTCCAAAATAGGTTGAGCCTCGGGCAGTCTATGAACATGTGCCTTAAGTCTGCAGCAAAAAGCTGACATTTTGGGCAGTACGATTAGGCAGAGTTTAGAGGTGTTGCCCACTTAGAGATAAGCTCCGGTGTACAGTATAGCATGTAGATTGTCCGAAACTGCTGTAGTTTCAAATTGACAGATGTTACTATTCGATCTAAAGTACCCATCGCCTCCTGAATTTCCTCTGGTGTTGTGTCAATTTTCAAAAGATGACTTAATTTAACAGATATCTGCAGGCTATCATCGCCATCTCCTGTGATAAATTTCTGATACGCTATGCTAATAGCACCTCTGCCGAAGCTCCCGTATATTCCTGACAGTATTTCCGACAGGCGTGGCATTTCTAATAGCTTCTCTCCCTATAAGAAATAGTCCCATATTTGTAAGTATTTAAAGAAAGAGCTATGGATAAGCCCAAACTCTTCTTTTAATGCAGCAAAAGTACGAGCCCCCCGATCATCATAAAGTTGTCCTAGTCTGTTAATGCCCTTACGCTGCCAGACTGTTCCGACATAGTCCTGAAATATATGAGGAATTGTTGGATTACCCCATAGCACTGTATACTGATGCAGCAGGGGCACAGAATATACCTTACAAATATCTCGCCAGATCCTAGTAATATCCTTGACGACCTTAAATCTAACCCGCTTGTAGTAATTAGGGTCAGAAGTCTTATATAGTATGAACTCAGTGGATGGTCCACAAGCTAACTGGTATGCCAGTGAAGTTGAACCGGCTTCGAGCCCATTAAGCAAGCACTGAATCCGCCCAATAAATGCAGCCCAGTAATAAAGCTTGAAGTCTGGGAGATTAAAGCCCCCCTGTTTATAGGATAATTTGATGAACCTAACGGCTCTCCTAGCACGTCTATACCCCCAGATGAAGCTACCTATGGCACTGTCCAGACGTTTAAAAAAGGACCAAGGGACCCGCAAAGGAACTGAGCGGTATAGGTATAGGAATTTAAGCAGTATATTCATTTTAATTATGTTGCACCTCCCAAATATACTGAGTGGGAGCCGATGCCAAGTACGCAATTTAGCCGATACTGTTTTAAGAAGCGGCTCATAATTCAAGGTGACAATATCCTCTACTTGGCTACTAAGACAGACACCTAAATATGTAGCCGTTTTTGTAGCCCCTAAGAATGTAGGCAGGGTATCCAATTTAGGATTGTCTGGGTCTTGGTTAGGTTTAACTTGTAGCCTGAGAAAGAGCCGAAACACTCAGCCTCTCATGTAATACCGGCTAAAGCGACGACAGGGTTAGAAGAGAAGATGGCAATGTCATCTGCATACCCAGTAAGCTTAAGTTCCATACCATTGAGACACACTGGGGGGATCTCCGCGTTCTCAACAGGTGTCATATAAAGGGCTCGATGTAAAGGGCAAATAGTAAGGGAGAGAGTGGACAGCCCTGTTGTGGGCCCCTTTGGATAGCAAAGTATGCTGATGACATGCCATTCGACTTGACTGTTGCTACCGGGTTTTTATAGAGCTTCTGTATGAGAGAGGAACCAAGACCAAATGCTGACATGGTAAGCCAGAGTGCTGCCCAGGTTACACTGTCAAAAGCCTTCTCGGCTAATTATTTATTAATTAAAAATAAATGACTTCCCACCCTTTGCCCCTATATACCCCACAACCTTCACCTAAAATTAATTACACAATTACCATAATTAATTGTCAATTAATTAATATTAATTAACAACTAATCATTAATGAATTAAAAATAAATTACTTCCCACCCTTTACCCCTATAAACCCCCAACCTGCACCTAAAATGTACCCAAAAAATTAAAAACACAATTAACATTATAAAATCTCAATTAAAAAATATTAATAAATAAATATATTCATTAATTTATTATAATTAAATTACTTCCCACCCTATTCCCCTATAAACCCACAACCCGCTACGGAACTAAAAAACGCAAAATTTAATTAAAATAAATTTAATAACTACTAAAGATTTAACACATATATTAAAAATATGACCAATTCTTATACAAAAAAACATACATCACATACATTTAAAATATATACTAAAATACATAACATTAATTAAAAAAACAATATTTTTAACAACTAAGGGGCTCATTACGATGGCGGGCGGAAGCACAACCACCGTGCTGGCGGATGCAAAAACCACCAGTTACCGCCGGCACGCAGCAGTCCACACGCCCGCCCAATTACGATGCGAAAAGTAGGCCAAACACCGCCGGCAAGCCAGCAACACCGTCCGCCATCAAAGTGCGCCCGTACACGTAGCGGCGCAGCTAACTGACACACACCGTCCGACGAAACACGTCCCGCCCGGCGCATAAATTACGATGCCGCAAACAAACGGCTCCCACGGCCAAGAGATACCGTACGACAAACCGAAGCGGTAACACGGACGCCGAGCACGGACAACGAAGAAGCGGCTCCCCGAGCATGAATCCAGCACTGCAGGCCCTCCCCATGCTCCTGCTGATGCACCACCAAGGACGCAACGTGCCGCGGAGACGCAGGTAGGCACACACACAACAAGTGCACGCAAACAGCGCACACAGTGCAAGGGCGGAAAAAGCGGACAACCCCCCACCAGCGCGTGTACACTACACATCCACCATTGCATCCACATATGACACACAGGCCAAATCGTAACATCGCGTAACACATGTGTACACACCACCTGGGACTAGGAACCAACGACCCCGTCACGGCCCCAAAGCGGCGATGACGCCGCCACACATGCGCACAACGCAGAGGCCAACCACAGCGCCATGCATGCGTCGCACACAGACACAGGGACACAACCAAGCAGCACACACATCAGCCCCACCCGAACGCACATGACACGTGACAGGCCTGCCACAGACATGTCCCCAACGCCCAATTCACGGACAACACCCAACGCCACACAACCGACGCACACATGTCAGTGAAGACACGCAACAGCAGGACACACCCCAGTGTAACAAACATGGCGTAGCACACAGCGGCGGCAACACCAACTAGGAGAAGCAGGGCCCCTTCGGGAAGAGGAACGCCAGTACCACACTGAAACACCCATACCACCCTGCACATATGAACAAGACATATAAAACGGAACACCAAAGAGCCCGGGGACCGACAACAGGTGGCCCAAGAATAACATTCACACACAAGGCCCAACGCAGAGCGGAAAGGCAGCCTGCCGCCCACACAAGGGAGAGCAGACAGCACTGAATGACCTTCCATTCCAACTCCGAAACCACAGCCCTACGACAGAAGCCGGTGAATACAGCCATTGTCCAAGAATAGACCAACACAGGCTTGCCGAGGAGACCAACCACAGGGCAGATAGCGCATATCACAGAAGCACACAACGGACGGGGAAGAAAGAAGAAAACACTCCCCCATGTCGGCCACATGCAAGTTAATTGGAAGGAGTCACACATCACTGACCTTGAACTATCTGAGAAGCATGTGGGAAGAGGGCCCGTGTCCTCCAAACAAGCCAACAGAACACAAGTCCTGTCTCCCTACGACTACACAGAGCTCACAGCAACCTCGGAGCGTGCACATTGCAGACTGCACACACAGCCGGAGCACGCCACCACAACGCACCGCTGCGAAATGGCAACCGCAACACACCTACCCAACTACGCCGAACAGCTCAAGCTGTACAAAACCAACCTGTTTCATACATTGGGATGCGATCTCCTGTCCCTGCTGAACGTAAGTTACCGACTGACTTACCGCATCACATTGTTCAGCTGCGTCATGCCCGTCTTCTACTGTCGGAGGTGTCCCTACCAGCATCCCGTGGAGATATGCCTCTCCAACCCGGCATGTCTGAAGGCGGACCTGCTACCACTACTCCTCCCTCTGGACGCACACGACAGGGCCTGCTCTGCCTATGGGGGCATGGCGTATGTGGCCAACATCGCACCCGCACTGAAATGGGACCACTGTGCCTCCACACGACGGATCATCGAGAACAGCTACATCGAATGTCACCCAGCATGCCCCATCATGGTCCTCCAAGGGACAACTTACGAACAACACCTTGACAGCCACCATCCGCTACATTGGCTGGCAAACATGTACACCACCAATGACATGGAAGCCCTGCTGGACGGCATCGCATACCTGACAACCTGTAAATTCGTCGGACCACAACGCAGGTTCCCCGATTGACCTATGATGTCCAACCCCGCACCCATGCTTAGCTTCCGCACGGACTGGCCAGTCACCACCACAACAGCCATACCAAACGACCGGCAACTGTAACCACACCATCAACGACATCGCCATGACATCGGATATGACCGGGACATGCACACTGTTCCCCATCACATCCAGGAACACCGCATGCATCGTGGGAGGCAGTGGCATGGGCTCTGTGTATCGCACCCACATGGACGGAACTGCACGAACAACCAGGACACGACATGGATCCAGCGCCCATGGACACACACACCGCTCAGTGGACATGAATAGGTCGCCTGGAGTCTGTGGGTGCTGCACCCCTCCCACCCCCGCCCGGGAATCCCATACCAGGACCTTTGCATGGACGACAAGTGCATACAACAACAACACGACCCCAGTGACTGTGACATGTCCAGTAACCACCACAGTGCAACAACAAGTGGCACGCCGCTGCATGCACGCAAGCACATGCCCTGATGTCATCTCACATGCACGCGTGCATGAGGAACAACCGCAGCAAACCTGTCACATGGAACTGAGATGGACTGTGCCCATGATGCCAAGCGGTCTGGTAGGCTACATGTATACCGTCTGTGTCAAAGTCCGCAGCTCCGCAGCTATACGTAAATGTACATTAGCACAGCCTTGGCCAAGCAGATGCCACTCTGAAGCCCACATCCCACATGCAACAGCCAATCACATGTAACCCCACACCCTATCCCATTTGCAATCATGCTCAGTATATCCTCAACATGTATTCCGCTGCCAGTAGTGTCCACTATACTGCATCACAGAGGACAGAAGACTCAATATAATGTTTGAAACCAAAACTGTCTCCGCTGACTCATTTCACAAGTACGAATGAGAGAGGATGAGAGGATGTGAAGTACACGGCAGTCGTGACATGACCATGTAGTCCACTGGTATTGGATGTCAACGCAAATGAGTAGCACAACTGTGGAAGACACACATGTGTCGTGTGAAGTCGTATGGACGCAGTGCTCAGGTGGGTGGGTGTGACGGGTAGATGCGCACATGCCAAGTTGGAGCAAGCCGTGTTGGGAGGGGTCATGAACAGTACACCACCGCTTCCCTGGGCATTGTGAGAGGACACCTGTCGGGGGGGAGTGAACACGTGTGTGCACAGCAGCCGGGTACACGTACAAAGCGGTACCAGGCGCACCTCAGCCCACCCTCTGTGGACAAGCTGGATCCTGTTGTGCGCCCGCCATGCCCCTTGACAAGGCACACACAGCCCCAGTCGACCAGGTGTAACCCCAACATTGTCAATCCGCACAGGCGATACAGGGCACGGGATGGCAGTGGAGCATGGTGTGTGAGAGGTCTCCTCGCGCTCCTCCTGGTCATATCACGCAGGCAATAGAACCTCAACGTCTAGCATGGCACAAGTCAAATGGAAGTGTAGGGGGACGCACCACAGCACGAGCAGCACTGACGTCACGGGAGGTGGCTCGCACCATCCCATCCATTGCCCATCATACCAACCACGCCACATGCCATTGCGACTAAGTGCAAGCGCGTGCGCCACCACCCCCGAGCCCTCCCCAGAGAGGCCAAAGAGTGAATGTGTGGGCCATCAGCCACAGACGGACACGGCCTGGCCGCAAGGGCAGCCACAGCCACTGGGTGTCGCAGGTGGCGGATCCGGAAGGCGAAGACTGTGATGCATAGTCCATGCAGGCCGGGTCTCCATTTGGGGCACCACGCAGGTGGACGGCGTCCCGCCACACATCATACCCTGAGACAGCCCACTCGTGCAACTGGACCCACACATACACTCCTTGCCCTCTCTGGTGCGAGCTTGGGGCTGCCTGTGCAAGCGCTAGCCTCGCAGGTGAGCATGCATATTGGGGGAGCGAGGGGAGGACATGAGGGCTGGGGCGAAGATGACTGTATCACTGTCAGTTAGTACAAGGGATGACCCAGATGTGGAAAGGAAGAGACGTGTCCCGTGTGTACTGCAACTAGTCGCCAATCCAACTACCCCCCATGTCCGGAATGTAAGCCCGCACCTAGGCCCGCCCATCCGCCACATCGAACATACCACCAGCACGACAACCTTCCCATTCGAAACACTGACTGGGGGTGGCGACCAGTGAACAATCATGTGTAGCCTACCCACGCGTACATGTGGGCCCTCCATGATCCATGTCACCTGCGGCAAAGTCATGACATGCGCAATGAGGGAAGTGAGGAGAGCTGTCCGCCCCACGCGCAGAAGGTGCATCAGCTCCACAGACCCAGCAGCGAGTCCAGCAGGGGTCACATGTGCAGGGGCAGCTGTGCCTGGTGTGAAGGCACATGCATATAGACAGCACATCGACCAATGTGTAGTCTGCCCATATCTACAGTCCATCATCATGCAGACATAGGAATTGAACACAGGGCAACACATCTTCAGTTGGTGCACCCACCGTGACCAACAATGCGCAATCATCGACGTACCCGCCCTGTGCATGGCCCCCCACCCAACGGAGGCACATCCAGTGCCACCATCCCACACACACAAGCCTTCCACGGAACATGCTGTGTCCAATGGTCAGTACAGAGTCAACGCCCATCTGGTGGATCCTGAACAGGAGACACATGCACACACATGCCAGCTCCCACTATGTACGTCTGCCACCTGGCACGTGCAATGTAACCTCTCACCTGTGACGTGTGACTGCAAGCACACAGCCGTCTTGGCATGGGGCTGTCAATGTGGACACCTGTCAATGTTTCGGGAGGTGTGATCCGTACAGTGCTGTACATAGGGTGCAGTGCTGACACCTACTACTGTCTCATATCCCCTCGTGCCACAGGTCCCACTTGTTTTGGCCGCTCAGCCTGTGCCCACATCGTCGTCGTCGTGTGCCATACTCATCCAGCCGCGGAAGCAGTGCCATGCTCAGCAGACATTCATGTTGCCGTGGCGTTGCCGCTTGACGGATATGCAGTCAGTCCCCATCAGCACGCCCCGCAAGTCATTGGGGCCTAGATCCCCATGTGCATGCACATGGCAGTGGTTTGTATCACTAGCCATTGCCATTGTTGGGAGACCTGTGTAAGTGTATTGTGGCCGTGCCGTCCCAGCTTGACAGCTGGGCTGTGGCTCATGTGCTTGCTCAGTCATGTCAGTGATGTGTATGCGAAATTGCTATGTGTCGTGTTGCTTTGACATGTGTCCTCTGCCATTGTCCCTAGGCGGAGACCGAACATTGACCGCCCATACCAATTGCTGGCGGACATGGACGATACAGAGGTTATTAGGAAGTTTCGGCTGGACAGGCCAACCCTGCATCGACTGTGTGCCATGTTAGAACCCCATCTCCGTCCCCGCAGGGTGTATCCGACTGCTGTCACCCCCACGGCTAAGGTGATGGCCGCCATGCATTTCTTCGCCACTGGGTCATTCCAGCACACAGTGGGCATTGGAGGAGGGATGTCCCAGCCCATGTTCAGCAAGGTGCTGAGGGATGTACTGGCAGCCATGATGCTGTGCCGAAACAGGTACATCCGCTTCCCCAGGGCTCGTGAATTGGCGGCAGTGAAGGGTGCATTCTATGCCCTTGGCAGAATCCCACACGTCGTTGGAGCCATTGACTGCACACATGTCGGCCTTGTTCCACCACAGGCCACTGAGCACCTGTACCGCAACAGGAAGCACACGCACAATCTGAATGTGCAAGTGGTGTGCCTTGCGGACATGGTGATCACCCACGTGTGTGCAAAGATCCCAGGCTCGGCCCATGACGCACACATAATGCGCAACAGCATCTTGCCACGACTGATGTCCAATATGCAACAGGATCGTGGCTGTATTGTCGGTGAGTATGTGGAGTGGTGTAGCGTGCTGGTTGTGCGATGCTGTCCCCTGTCCAGTTGGAATAGCAACGGTTCTCTGTGTCCCTCACACCCAGGTGACTCTGCGTACCCGAATGGGGCATGGCTGCTCAGTCCATTGAGGAATCCTCGCACCCCAGCAGACGATCGCTACAATGAGGCACATGGGAGGACCAGACGTGTGGTCGAGCGTACCTTTGGCCTCCTCAAGTCCAGGTTCAGGTGCCTGGACCGCACCGAGGTGCGCTGGCGTACTCCCCACAGAAGGTGTGCCGGATAGTGGTGGCGTGCTGCATGCTGCACAATCTGGCCATTCGGAAGCAGATCCCCCTCATCGTGGATGACGGAGATCAACCAGGGCCCCAGCCCGCAGACCAGGACAGCTCGAGTGAGGAGGACAGCGGAGAGGAGGAAGCTGGTAATGTGCGGCAGCAGCTCATCGCCCGCTACTTCACTTGACGGTGAGTGTCCATGTACGACGGCTGATGTGGCTGTATCTGTGCAGGTGTGTGTGTGCTGTGTCAGGGTGGCCGTTTGTTCACTGCGTGCTGTGTGTCAACCCTCCATGGCCAGGGTAGTATGCCACTGTTGGTGGCTGTGGCATTGTGCCCTATTGCTCTGTGCGATGTGTGTACATTGCTTGTAGTTGTTGACATGTACTGTGTGATGGGTGTGTGACACACTCATTGAATGTGCTCCTGTTCTGTCTCCCACCCCTAGGTCCCTACAGGCCCTCCGGATTCCATTGCCATGCCACGCATCAGGTGCCTTTCCGCCCAAGGTGGCCGTTGTATTCCGTACAAATAAAACACAGGGCACAAACAGCAGTTAGTGTAAAAGGTGCATTTATTTCAAACTGTGACATGTGATTGTGTGTAAGGTGATGACAAAAGTGGTGCGTGCAGTGACAATGAGCTGTCGGTCATGGCTGCGTGATGCTCAGGGTGTACCCACTGGTTCTATGTCCATAGTCCAACACACACATGCCATCCAGATGGCTGTGTGGAGTGGGATCGTAGTCCAAGTCAATGCAGTGGCTGGACAAGGAAGGCTGGCGGAAGGCTGGCTGGCTGCCTCACTTGCGTTTGGAGCGTGCGAAGTCCTCCCGGGAGATCTGTTTCCACTTCGGACGGCCCCTTCCACGTTTGCGAGGGGGGGTGCCTGCTTGCGACATGCTGGTGGTTGAGGTGTGCTCACTGGCTGTGGACGCAGGGGAACTGGACACTGCTGCTCGACCCTGCGCCCCGGCAGGTGGTGGCGGAGGGGGAGCTGCTGTCCCTGGCTGTGACCTCACCGCCACCACCAGCTGGCCCATGAGGTCCACGAGTTGGCCCATACGGGCGTCCATGGACCTCAGCACCCCCAGCACCTCACGCTTGTCTGAAGCAGACCTGACCCATTGTCCTTGGGCCTCTTCATAGGCCCCAAGGACTCTGGCCATTTGAGGCAGGGCATGGCTCCCAGGGGAGGCTGGCGTTTCCCTGACCCTGCTCCTCCTACCAGTCCTGCTGCCACCGGCCCTGCCCACTAGCCACATTGCTCACCACGGTCCTCGCTGTGGCTCCCAGGGTGGATCCAGTCGGCCGGGCCACCACCTGCGCTGGGGCTGGTGCCAGCGAAGACGTGGTGGTGGTGGCGGCGGTGGTGGTCGGTGCGGCGATGGTGGCGGTTGCGGCAGTGGTAGTGGCCACAATGACCGTGGGTGTGGCCGCAACAACAGTGGCAGCAGGGGCTGGGAATGTTCAGCAGCCCTGGATGATGGGTTGGTGGGTAGGAGGGGTCCTGGGGAGCGGCTGGGCCCTGCCACACCAGATGGGCCTGCTTGGTGGTCCGTGTCCGAAGAGGAGGACAGATCCTCCAGATCCGTGTGTCCTCGTTGGGGGCTTGTAGGCTGGCTGTGCTGGCTGCTGGCTCCATCCCCAGCATCCAGCAGTTCGTCACCTGTGGAGAGAATGAGATTTGTTATTGTGTTGCACCTGGCGAAGTATGTATTTGTCGTCTGACATTAACAGTTCGTGCAATCTCGTACATGGGTTTCCCGGAGGCGTGTGTGTGGCTGTAGCATCTGTAGTTGTGTGTGCTTGGCAATGGGACTGTGTGCTGTGCACATGTGGCATGGGACGGATTGGCCATGCCGATGGGTGTGTTGCTGTGCCCCTACTTATTGTGACTCTGGTGTATGCGGGCTCCTGGCCCATCCTGGGTCTGGTTTGTACTTTGCTTTTGGTGTTCAGATGGGACGCTTAGGAACGCATATGGCAACATGGGGGCCATGCCCCAGATTCGCATTTGGGAGGGAATATGCTTTTGGGGTTCAAATGGAACGCTTAGGAACGCATATGGCAACATGGGGGCCATGCCCCAGATTCGCATTTGGGAGGGAATATGCTTTTGGGGTTCAAATGGAGCGCTTAGGAACGCATATGGCAACATGGGGGCCATGCCCCAGATTCGCATTTGGGAGGGAATATGCTTTTGGGGTTCAAATGGAACGCTTAGGAACGCATATGGCAACATGGGGGCCATGCCCCAGATTCGCATTTGGGAGGGAATATGCTTTTGGGGTTCAAATGGAACGCTTAGGAACGCATATGGCAACATGGGGGCCATGCCCCAGATTCGCATTTGGGAGGGAATATGCTTTTGGGGTTCAAATGGAACGCTTAGGAACGCATATGGCAACATGGGGGCCATGCCCCAGATTCGCATTTGGGAGGGAATATGCTTTTGGGGTTCAAATGGAACGCTTAGGAACGCATATGGCAACATGGGGGCCATGCCCCAGATTCGCATTTGGGAGGGAATATGCTTTTGGGGTACATGCTGTGAGCCATGGGTGCCGAACGTGACATGTGTTGTGGCAGCATGACAGTGCATGGTTTGAGGTGTGTGCATGCTTGACATGGCCTGCATATTTGCTGTCTGTTGTGATTACTGGACATGGCATTGGACGCATCGTTATGAGTGAGTGATGGTTGTGTGCCAGCCAACGTATTGCAGTTGTCCCATCTCCTTGGTGTGCGTGCTGCCCTGTGCCATGTGCATCACTGCAGTGCTCGGGGGGTGTGGCCCATGTTGTGTGTTGTTGCTCACAGTGTGTCGTGCGCTTCATTGACTTCTGGCACATGGTTGGTCATGGGCATGTATCTTAGCGTGACTGCTGTATGTGTGGCAGCTGTGCGGATGACATGCCTTTCATGAGACTGGGGCTGACGGATGGGATGGATGGTATGTTGTATGTGCATGGTGTGTCTGTGTGTTTGATGGGTTCAGTGGTGTTCGTGTGCATTTATGTTGTTCCGCTCTGTTGCGTCTAGTGTTGTTTGTCTTACATAGGCGTAGTTGTGGGGTGTGTGGTTGACAGGCAGTAGGGGCTACATGGACAGGACTTCAATGGTGTTTCGGTTGTGTGTGATGAGTTGCACAGTGGCTGCCGTGTGGTACTATATTCAGTGTGGCTTGTGCATGCAGACGTGGCTCCTTGGGTGTTGCTATGTCTGTGATGGGTCATGTGGGGTGTGAGTCTGTTGTTCATGTCCGTGTGCACATTGTTCACTTGTTCGTGACGGTGGGCGGTGCTGCGTGTTCGTCTGCTACGTGACATGTCCCATGTGTTGGTCGTGTTCCGGTCCTCATGCCTCCAGTAATCCAGCCCTGTCCAGTTTCCCACCTGCAAGTTGTTCGTGCGTGCACTGTACTGGATGCCACATGGCTCTAAGCGGGGGTGCTCCATGTTGCAGGTCTGTGGGGGTGGGGGGTGTTGTGGGTCGTGGGGGTGGCTGGACACCCACTGACACCGATTGCTGTGGACCGTGATGTCTGCCTTTCGGCTGTCGTTGTGCACTGCGGTGGCTGACACGTGGCTGTGGGGTGTGGGGGATGCTCCTCCTTGCTGTGCTGTGGGACTAGGGGCCTGGTGTGTGTTGTACTTGGGCTGTCCACCGTCCCACCCACTGCACTTTGTGTTCCTGCCACTTACCTGTTACTTGTCGGTTAGTGCAGCTGTGGCGGACACATGGGTGTGGTGGGTGCTCGTTGTGGCGCTTCTGGCATATTTGGGGACCTGTTGGTGGTTACGTGGCTGGCTGAGTGTACACATGTCCCCACGTATCTTACAGTTGTTCGGTTTGGGCTGTGTGTGGTGGTGTCTGTTGCATGTGTGTGTGATGTGTTGTGTATTGTGTGCTGGACATGGGGGTGTTTGTCCCTGGGAGCTGTGGCATGGTGGTAGTGCATGTGAGTACATAGCGGTGTGCTGGTATACATTAGTTTGTACTTACCAGCCTCCACTCCCCCTGCTAATCCGGCGAGGATCTCCGGATGTATTATGACTCGCACCTTCTCCTCCCACGCTTTGAAGGTCTTGAAGAGCGCGGGATTCCCTCCGCCAGTGACGGCAGCCAGCTCTCTGTTTTTGCCCTCCTTCTTCTTGACCAGGCTCTTGACGTCATTCCAACGTTTGTTTATTTCTCCTCTGTTCCTGGGCAGGGTCCCGACTGCATTGACCTGGTCTACGATCCGGTTCCACATTCTGTTTCTGGTGGCTAGTGGTGTGTGCTGGACCATGTTCCCATAGATTTGTGGGTACACCTTGATGATCTCGTCGACCATGACCGTCAGCTCAATGGGCGTGAACTTGGGCATTCTTTGTGGTGCCATGGTGTTTGTGGTGCTGGTGCGGTGTGTGTTGTGTAATGTGCAGGGGTTTGTGGTGCAGGTGTTTGGTGGTGGTGGTGGTGGTGGTTGTGATGTGTGCGTTTCTGTGGTGTGCTGCTGTCCTTGCTGTATCACTGTGTCCTCTCCTCTCCTCTCTGGTTTGCAATGTTGCAAGGGGTTGTGGTCTGTGGGAGTGCTGCTTTTGTACTTACCTATGTGGGTGTGTCCTCATGGTCTGTTGTTTTCAGGTGTGTTGTGTCTGGGGTTCTGGCCTTTGTAGTTTTTGTTTGTCCGGGGGTGTTTTCGGGATGTGTACTGTGCTTGTGTATTTGTGCGTGCCTTGCTGTGTGGACTTGTTGGCCATGTTGTGTGCTATTGGTTTTGTGAGCGGATGGTTTCTGTGCAGGTACGTGGGCGCCATGGCTTCTGCCGTGTCGATCCTCATCGGCGTTGTTTGCGCTGGCGGGCGGTATATTTGTAGTTTTCCCGCGCTCATGGCGGTGCGATCGTAATTTCACGTGCGGTGTGTCGGCCGTGAGGGCGGGCGGTTTTGTGTTGTCGTGCGTGTTTCCGTCCGTGGCGGGCGGTTTGACTCCGACTCGGACGTTGGCGGGCGGTATTTTGTGTGATTTTTCCGCCGATGGCGGTTTTCGGTTTGTGTAATCGTAATGGCGTGGTCGGTGTTCAGACGGTGTGTGCGGGCGGATTTTTGCCACTTCCATGCCTGGCGGATTTTTTTACGCAGGGTATCGTAATGGGCCCCTATATTTTTACAAACGATATTAAACACTTCAATATTCTTAAAATCGATATTACTTTCCTTAAGTCGATATTCTTGACCACAATATTCTTGCTGTCGATATTTCTGAATCACGATATTTATGACTCAATATTTGTGCAACTCAATATTTAAAACTTGATATTATGTCTGCATACCCACCAGAGTTGGGAAGGATGAAAGGATGGAGTAAGTCAGTGATGGGACTAGATGAAGAGGCCCAGTAAAGCACAAAGGTATGATTCAAACTCTGTCTTCTCGCTGATATGTCGTGTAATCCTGAGCAAATCCTTAGCTCCCCAAGGTTACAACTACCATCCTCATTGACTGTTTTCTGACTCATCACCTATTCTTCTTTGTCAACAAATATGCTTGCACGTTAATCACCGAGTTGGGAAACCTTCATTACTGTTATAATTGTAAAATTAATAAAGTAACAGGAGGGGGCGTGGCTAACGCGCCAAACAAGATGGCCGCGTAGCTGAAGAGCTCCGCTTCGCCGGTCCCGATAAGATCTTTGTTCTGGAGGAAAACCTTCACCGCTTGCAACATGGGTGCTGGAATCCGCTCTTATACATCGCGGTGAGCTTCCAAACAGCTTTTCATGCTGTTTTCAATGTTCTTAGCGCATTTTTGACGGCGCGATTCGGCCCGCGTTTTGGCAGCCGCCATTTTGTCTCTTTCTTCAGCGAGCGCTCCGTGCCTCATAATGTTCCCCTCTGCCTTAGCTCCTAGCCCTCAAACTATCATTGGAGCTTTTATTTTTGGGTGATTAATCTTTTCTTCTTGCTGTGGAGACATTGTTGCTGTTCCTTTGACTTTCCTGGCATATATTGGAGCCGTTTCTTTACTATGTTTAAAAGCAGCCACCATTTTGTATCCTGCCCATTTTTCTCTATGAGATGAATACTTAACATCTTCATGGTGGTTTTTTCTGCCTTTTGGTCTCATATTGCCTATCATTGAAGGAGACTTTCTGGATTTTGCAGGTTGCAGCTAGTATTAATTCTTATACAATTAATCATTTATGGATTGGAATTATTGATCTCAAGAATTTAGTATCAATCACTGAATTCCACCGCACTTTTTATGGGGAAGCTGAGGAATCTTAAGCTTACTGCGTCTTCTAAAGTTCCTACGTGTTCAGATTCAGAATCGAATTCCAACTGTACTGAAATGGAGGACCTCCTCTCTCAGAAACCTGATATTTCTTCAGGCACCATACCAAAAACGCAGTTCTCAAGTAAATTACCTGCAATCTCTACCAAAAGACCCCAAAAAGTCCCTCCTTCTACAGAAAAATCCTCCCAGTCAGCCATGGATGTTATTCTTGAAGAGATCCGAGCTTTGAAACCCTTCATAGAGGAGACTAATAAAACTCTACAATTTTTGAATGATAAATGGTCTTCTTTGGATTCACGAGTGCTCATTGTGGAACAGCGAACGGAGTCTCTCTAAACTTCGTGCTCTCGCATCTCATCTTTGGAGTCTGAAGTATTTCTCCTTAAAAAACAGGCGGAAGACTTGGAAAACAGAAATTGTAGGAACAACATTAGACTTTACGGTCTTCCTGAAAATATTGAAGGCTCCAATCCTACCGCCTTTTTTCAATATTTTTTGCCTAAGCTCCTGTATTTACCTGCTACTCCTTCTCTCAACATTCAAAGGGCTCACAGACTTGGACCGAAGATTTCTGTGAAGCCTCGTGGCGTCATCATGCTTTTTCTACAATACATTGACCTTCTTCAAGTCCTATCAGCTGTCAAGACCAAGAAACAAATCCTTTGGGAAGGTCACCGTCTCTTCTTATCTCAAGATATAGCTAAAATCACAGCAGACCGTCGGAAAAAGTTTCTTGATCTTCGTCCTCAATTACGTTCAATCAACGCCAGATATGGTCTTCTTCATCCATGTCTCTTCAAGGTTACATATAAAGACAAGACTACAACATTTGATGACCCTGCGGCGCTACAAGAGTTCCTTCGTCTTCGCGGAGCTGATACCATGGATACTACGAGACCTGCATGACTGTCATTTGTGCCTCGTGTTATGTAGATGTTTTTCTTGTTCTAAGTTTTTCAGTGAATGTTGTTTTGCTTATATCTTTGTAATGCCTATATAATGTTGTATGGTTATTTCTTCTTACTTTTCCTACTAATTTCCTATATCTCACTTACAGGTGTTTTACTTCAACAATTTTGTTATTTCCTGATCCTCCTGTTACGTTGAAGTCTTTGATTGTGATCCTTTGGGATTCGGTGGAGTTTTGATGCTGTCGTTGTCTTCTTTTGGTGTAGTCACTCCCCAGTCGTGTTGTATTTGTAGGTATGTTGTTCAGTCGTCTTTGTATGACATGTACTGTCTCTTTGTTCTTTATCTTCTCCCTTTTTCTTTTTTGTTCCTTTCTACTCACCTTCCCTGACTTTTTTCTTTCTCTTCTTCTTTACCTTTCTTATTTACCTCTTTCCTTTCCCCTGTTCTTTTCTCTAAAATAAGTGTTTTTTACTTTTCTTATATCTTACATACTTGTAAACTCTCCTTACTAGTACAACTGCTTTTTTTCCTTCATTTTATCTCCTTCTACATATTCAAAGTAACTTTAGCTTTGTTTCTTGTAAGCATACTGTTTGTTCATACTTTTTTCATTAAATTACATTTCGGGTTACTACCTGGAATATTAAAGGATTAAATAATCCTATTAAAAGGCAACGGGTGTTATCTCACCTGGCAAAGTTGAAAACTGACATTGCTTTACTTCAAGAATCTCACTTTTCTGAAAATGAAGCTTCCAAGCTAAAGAGATGTTGGGTGGGTCATGTGTTTAATTCTCCTGCCCTAGGTAAGAAAAATGGTGTTTTGATTTTATGTCACAGGAAATTAAATGTTTCTGTTGTTCATCAAGAAGCTGATGTTGAAGGACGCTGGGTTATTGTTAAGCTTCTTATAGATAAGATTCCTATAGTTATTTTTAATGTATATGGACCTACTTCGATTGATAAACTCTTCTGGACTAATTTATCTGATAAATTACTTACATTTGATCATGATTACGTTATATTTGGTGGTGATTGCAATCAAATTCTCGATCCCATTCTCGATAGACATTCTAATGTCAAGTTCACCCCTTCTAAAATGCAAGCTCAATTTGTCTCCACAGTGCGGCGTAAAGCACTAGTTGATATTTGGAGACTTTGCCATCCTGACCTTAGAGAGTATAGTTTTTATTCGGCCGCCCACCATTCTCAATCCCGTATTGACTACCTTTTCTTAAGTAAATCCCTGTCCCAACATGCCATTCACTCTGAAATCGGTTCAATCCTAATATCAGACCCCGCTCCTGTTTTTGTTGACATTGACTTGGTCCCCTTTTCTCCTCACCCTGGAAGATGGCGTTTTAACAATTCCCTATTACTTGACCCTAATTTTTGTCAGATGTTTAATTCCTTTGCTTTGGAATTTTTCACCATCAACAATACCCCAGAGTCTCCTTTTGTGATGGTATGGGATTCCTTTAAAGCAGCTGCCAGAGGTTTTATTATGAATTTTGTTTCACAAAAGAAGAAGTTTTTAGAAGCCCAGTCCTCTCAGTTACTTAATAAAATTAAACAATTGGAATACGCTTACTATCACTTTAATAATGAGTCTGCTTTGAAAATTCTCCTTGATGCTAAAATTACTTTTAATAAATTATCCACTGATTCAGCTTCCAACTTCCTACTAAAAAGTAGTTCTCGCTATTATGGTGGCCAAAACAAGATGGGTAAACTATTGGCTAACTATTTAAAAGTAAGAAAAGATAGAACTAAAATAGAATCTTTGCAAGGCTCTGCTGGCACTCCAATCTATAAAGATACGGATATCTTAAATGAATTTGTTTCCTTCTATAAAACTCTTTATACTCTTGAATATTTACCAGATAAGTCTGATCTTCTTTCCTATTTTCGATCGATTCCTCTCCTTCATCTAATCACATTAACTTCGAACCTTTGGGAGCTGATATTTCCTTAGCAGATATATCTCAGGCTGTTTCAGTATTACGCCGTGGGAAGGCGCCTGGACCAGATGGTTTTACCATTTAATTCTACTCTCACTTTGCAAATATTCTTCTACCCAATCTTTTACTTTTATTCCAATCTTTTGGGGATAATGGCGCCTCTAGTGGTACGTTTCAAGAAGCACTGATCTGCTTAATTCCTAAAGATGATAAAGATCATTCTCTCTGCAAGAACTATCGGCCTACCTCGTTAGTTAACACGGATTATAAGATCTTTGCGAAGATTTTGGCACTCCGTATTGATCCTATTTTGCCTGATCTCATTGTTCCTGAACAAGCAGGTTTTGTTAAAGGACGACTGGCATCTGACAACTCTCGAGTCTTCTTAAATATTCTAAGCAAAGCCTCTTCCCTGGAACATCCGATTGCAGCGATCACCCTAGATGCTGAGAAAGCATTCGACAGGATTGGTTGGGACTTTATGTTTCAAGCTCTGAAATGGGCTGGTTTTCCTTCTAAACTAATAGCTTTAATCTCTTTATTATATTCAGATCCCCGGGCTTCAATATTTGCTAATGGTAAGGCTTCCGATTACTTCTCATTGCGTAGGGGGTGAGACAAGGATGCCCTTTATCTCCATTATTATTTGTCATAGCCCTAGAACCTTTCCTAACCAAAATTAGACAAGATGATCATATTACAGGCTTCCAATTTGGCCCTCACCAAGTTAAGATGTCAGTTTATGCTGATGATATTCTTTTATATTGCTCCAATCCTGAAACCTCTCTCACTCCTTTTCTTCAACAAGTATCCTCGTTTTCTAAATTCTCAGGTTATCGTCTAAACGCTGATAAATGCAAAATTTTGCCTTTAAATTTTCTTTGTCAAAAACATCTCTTTGAATCCTCTGGTTTTTCCCGGCAGCCCATTAAAATAAAATATCTGGGATTATGGTTTGCACCTTTACTATCTGACACATTAAAATAAAATTTTGATTATATTATTAAAAAATTGAATGATACTATTAGTCGTTGGCATCCCCTTTTTCTCTCCTGGTGGGGTCGGTTAGACCCTATTAAGATGATGCTCTCCCCTCTTGTGTTATATATTATTTCTATGATTCCTATTCATATTCCTCAATATTATTTCAATAAAATTGATTCCACTTTGATAAAATTCTTATGGAAGGGTAAATCATCGCGTATAGCCTTATCCTCTCTCAAGAAGGATAGGCCTAATGGAGGCCTCAAGTTCCCCGACTTTAAAACTTACCATTCTGCTTTCTCACTAAAACAAGCTGCTAAGTGGATCTCTACTGATCTTCCCTTACATCCACCTCTCTGGTTACAATTAGAAAAAATTCTTATTGCTCCCTTTGACTTTCAAGAGATTTTAACTTTTACTGCCAATATTGCTTCTTTACGTTCCCCGGTCATTTCTCATTCTCATAAGCTCTTATTTCCCCTACTACATTCTTCATATCCTTCTATTAATTCCCTTCATAAACAACCTATCTGGCATAATAAATTAGTACGGATTCGTGATCGTCCTATATACTGGAAAACGTGGCATTCTAGGGGCCTACGCTGGCTTTATCAACTTATATCTGACGACAAACCCCTTACTTTTTCTGATCTCCAATCTAAATTTTCTTTACGGCCATCCTCCAGATCGCAATATAATCTTCTCCATTTTTCTCTCACTCAATTTCTCCAGAGTCTACCAGCTTCTACTGATCTTCCTGTAGCTTATGAATCCTTACTCTCAATTTTAGAAGGTTCTCCTTCAGCATCCAATATTTACAAATCTTTACTATTCTCCTCAGAAAGGCACAAATGAAAAACTGAGAGGACATGGGAAAAGGATTTTTCTCAAGAATGGCCAATTGCTACTTGGGATAAAAATTTGGTCTAGACTCTATAAGACCTCTCGTGTTACAAATACCACACAAACCCTTTTTTTCATCTATCATCGAATATTATTCTCCCCAATGTCCTTAACTTCTTTTTCATCGGATTCATCCCCTACTTGTTGGTCCTGTCCCTGCCCCGCTGCAGATTTAAAACATATGTTATTTGAGTGCCCCTCAATCCATCAATTCTGGCAATTAGTCTGGTCCCAAATTAAGATAAGTTTTAAGGTCCAAATCCCTTTTTCTATCACAAATATATTTTCAGGTACTCTACCTCCCCAATGGCCTCAAACACAGCTGAGTTTTAAACTTTTAGACTTATTATTAGCTATTGCATTTCATTTAATAACTTCAAATTGGAAGCAAGCTGATAAGGTCACCTTCAGAGCCTGGTGGAATGCTGTCTGTTTTCATCACCGACTAGATACTAATTATGTTTCTCCCATATCCCTAGCAATCAAAAGAGATCTTTTATGGCTCCCCTTACCAACTTATTTATCTCAATCTGCCTCTTCCTTTGTTGCCTCTAAAAATGTATCAGATGATGTACGGAAATCACCTTAATTTTCTCCCTTTGCCTTTTTCCCGCATGGTTGTTTAGTTAGTTCTTCGTTACCGAATGTTAATTACAATACTCTTCTAACTTTTCATTCATTGTTATGCTTACAGTGTTACACAATTTGTTCATAATGCATGATGTTTTAATTATTCTATATTAATTACTTTTGTTCCCTTCCCCCTTGATCCCCCCTTTTCCTTTATTTGCTTTTTCAATAATGTATTTCTTCTTCTTCTTCTTATATACAGTTATAAAGTTTAATCCCTATATCTTCTTTTCACTTTACTTACTCACTTTATTGTCAAATAGGATTGATTATATCCACTTTATTGCTGTTTTATTTCTTTTGTTATCGCTCAATAAATCAAACTTAAAAAACAAAAAAAGTAACAGAACAAATATTCACAACTAGAGCACCTTTCCAGAAACAAGATCCAGGTGTTGCATAGGGAATCCAGGTGGCATTTCAGTCAGCGTGCAAGGTTTGCAGAGCCTGGGAAGACAGGCTCAGATCTGGATGGCGACAGTAGGCGAGGTGCAGCAATACAAAAACGAATAGGGCGACCCACATTTTATGAACGATGGTGAGTTTTCAGAGGAGGCCAGCTCGCATATTCTAGTCAGTTTTTTATGTACTTCTAAATGGAGCATCCCAAGGTCCCTGACAGAACCCACCGTAGTTTGAGCTACCTTCTGGGAAACATGGTGGTCAGTGACCTGCGTCCCCCAGAAAACCAGAACTTCGGTGCCCTAGGTCTGTGGTGCACAGGCCTGACTATCCACTGTGGTGCAAAATAAGTACTGGCAAAGCCTACCCGCAACCACCTACACAAATGAATCACTGACTTTATCATTTTCCTCTCTCTCTTGTCACTATCCTCAGATCTATGGTTCTTCGATTCCTCCCATTTGGCGACCACTGATCCGTTGCTTTAGAGCCATTGCTTAATCTATTAACCTCTGTCAGCTCCCCCTTGACACTTTTTGCAGATACTGCTATAGAAATATTTATCTTTATTTATTTGACAAAAACTTATTTGTTCCTGCTCGTTCTTTCTAAGAGGGTGCCACGCACCCCTATTTTGTTCTGATGTAAAGCGCACCGACACGTTGGATATAAATTGCGCTTTATAAAAATGTGAAAACAAAACTGTAGGACACTGACGTAAAACCTCTACATACTCCTTGCTGCAAGGTCTTTGAAATTACTTTTACTCTTTTTGTGTATGACAAAATGTTTTATTTGGCATGGGTCCCTACTCTATTTCTTTCCTGACCCTTTTTTAAACAGCTCTTCAACTGACATTTAAAAACTCTCAAAAATGCACAGCTTAGACTCAAGATCAACTTAGTCGGGAATGCAGCCACAATTTTTTTGATGACTTAAGTACCCATCCAAACGATATTAGCTGATAAGAAATCTCAAGAAAACGTTTTCACAAATACACCAAAGACAAAGAAAGTATTTTGGTTTCAGTGGAACAGGCGAACTGTAACCCTGGCAACCGCCAGGACAATTTCCTGAAAGATGAGACTTTCTCACTTTCTAATATTCTGCACAGCTATCGAAAACACTCAATCATTTCAACAGCGTATTGCTAGACTTTAATATGTTTTGCTTCTTGCTGCGATTCTGTACTAGAGTGCTGTTAGTGCCTTCATGAAGGACATTTGGACAGGGACGACCAAGGTCACAGTGCACCTCATTGCATGTACACCATTTATGTCCCACTTTGGAAAGGCTCAAAGTTTATACTAAAGTAGCTCTCGCCGATTGTCATAATAACTTGTTTCTTTTTTTCCACAGCAGTTTTACCATTTCGAAGAAATGAAAATAATTGGTGTCACTCATTTTTAATGGTACACAATTTGTCAATCTCAAGTGATGAAAGGATGAGTTGAACCTGCAAAGATTCGTACTGATGAACTACAACTTACTGCAGATGTCAACAGCGAGCTCTTACCTCACGGGTCCAACTTGGCTTGTCTTACAGGGAACAATGCAACTGAATATTGCTTCTAGGTTTGCGTACTTTCATTCACTTCCCTCGAGAGTCGGACTGAACAAAAATCAGACCTCAAAAGTTGTTTTTTTTAAACCAGCCTCCACTGCAGGAGTCTGCAACTAGAATGGGGCGATGGGACCATGTTTGCTCATGGCAGTTCATTCAGCTCTGGAATGAGTCCCCTAGTCTGCAACCCGCTGGGGAAGTGCCAGGGCGACAGTACAGGCACGCGGGCCCTGACCCACTCTAAATGTAGTCCAGGCGTTTATCTGAACTAAGGTTTTTGGACCAGGACTTTCAGGCAAAAAATAAAATACCCTTTATTTTTCGTTACTGGAACAATTATCAGTTGCTGATCTCAAGTTAAATAGAATAAAGGCATAATCAGGGACATTGGAATTAGAGAATTTTGCTGAGATTTCCATGTTAATATGTATTTCCATCACCTGTGACATATTTTGTTGATTTCAACCAAAAACTTTTCTTGTTTCTATCTTAAACTATCATTGATGAAGTAACCTGTGATGTCATGCGTGAGTTTATGAGTAGGGCTTTGGCGGAGTCATGGTCGCATATCTCAGCATGATTTGCAAATTTACATTCTTTTGAGGCTTTGCACTCTAACCATAAAAAATAAAAGCTTACACCAAAGAGTCTTATGGTTATCCATTAAGATCAGTAACTTACCCATAAAAGAAATATTTAAAATGGATGGGCAAGCTCCACTTTAAAAGACTTTCTTATTATAATCAAAGCCTAAAAATGCTGTAATGAACAATTTATGGTGGACAAATGAAGAATAGCCCCATGTTATATACTACTCATGATTTCATAGGTGACATCTAAACTTGCATCATCGAGGGCATCACAATGAACCTCACAAACTGCATCAACATTGACATTATCAATGATATCACTACTTTAAAAAAAATTAAAACCATAACTAGACAATGAACAGTACCTCACAAAGCAATATAGGTGGTGTTGGACTTGGCCCTTTTTGGCAGGTTCACCCCTAAACTTTTTGCCTTGTCTGTAACCTGGTATTGGTGATTTTAGGCCTCTGGGCACTTTCGCACTGTGGTCCAGGGGAAAGTGCGTGCGCTCTCTGTGTTACTTTGGTGAGCTTGGCCTGCCCTCCCATAGGGATGCATGGGGGATTCCCTGATCAGTGCGTGTCAATGGTAATTCCTGGTATGAGAGGAGCAGTGTGGTCAAGTCTGGTATGTATGAAATTGTGTGAATAAATGCTGCGCAATGGTGTGCGCAGATTTATTGTGGTTATTTTAGAAATGCCACTTTTAGAAGTTGGCATTTCTGTGTGCTATGTGTCTGCCTGCCTGATGTGAATTGCATATCTGGCTTGTGAGTGACAGGGGCTGAGAGGTGTGTGTGGCTCCAGGAGGGGCAGGGTGAGTCAGCGCTGGGCTGAATAGGACCTCTGGGCTAAGAGTAGTGGGAGGGGTAATCCCCTGACTCTGAATAGGATGGTGCCTGCCCTGTACAATGCTGGCTCCGCCCCCTGTGGTGTGTCTGATCACCTAGCCCCCACCTGACAAAGGGAAGAGGAGCTTGGCAAAACAAAGTGCTCCAAATCCCCCCTAAACCAGTTCTGACTGGTATCCCCAAGCCCTGTGCTGTGACACAAAGGAGAAAGGGTGTATAAAAGAAGGGGCTGTGACCCCATGATGTTGTTCTGTTTTTGATCCTGAACCTGTGGGGCGTGCTGCTGCTGGGGCCCAGGGGGGGCTGCCAGGAGGGCTTGCCTCCCTGGGCCCTGCATTGCCCCTTCATCTAAGTAATGGTTCTTTTACCTACAGGACCTTTTGCCTGTTCTAGCGCCTTGGGAGCGCTGGACTTTGGAGGAGAGGAGCACGAGGGCTCTGCAGCGCTGAGCTGCAATCATCCCCGAGGAGATCCCGACGTGGAGATTCCCCCTGCTGGAGGGGACAGGAGCGGGTGCCCACCCCGCCTTGTGGTGCCCTTTCGCGGGTGCCCACCCCGCTTATGCCTTTCCTTGACTAGCGGGGGCCCACCCCGCTGTATATCATTTTAATGAACGGGAGCCTACACCATATTGCGGAAGAGAAGTCGCCGAGAGAAACTGCCGGGCCGCTGCCGAATGCGACCCGGAAGTCAGGCAACCTTTGTTGTGACGGGGGCGGGGCCTGCAAGAGGAAGTGCCGGCCGGGAGAAGCGTGACGCGACGCCTGCCTCCAGGGAGATCCCGCTCCATGTTGCAGGATCCCCGGGTGAAGAGCGAGACGTGCGGCCTGGTGAGGAGGGCTCCCGTGGCCGAGTGGGAGCCCCGACGCCAGGAGGAGAGGATGAAGGCAGGTGGGAGCCCACCCCGCCTGCGTGCCAGCTGCAGAGTGCAGCCGGATCCCAAGCGAGGCTCTCATGAGCGAGAGAGCCCCGCCTGCTGCCCGCGGTGTCGGGAGAAGTGAGGGAGTCCGGAGCAGCGCAGAGTCCGGTGAGTGGAGCCTGAGGGGGGGTGTGTCGAGGCCTGCTATCGGTGCCTGCCGCCATGGTTGTTCCCCCCCCCGAGGTACAGAGGTGCCGGTGCGAGGCCACAGTTGATTAGTTAGGAGTCCCGTGGGGGCCCGAGGGCACCGTATGCCGGGCCCCTCTTTTGATTTACAGCTGCCCCGCTTGCTAGAGGGCAGCTGCGACGTTTTGGGGGCATGTTTGTTGAGAGAGCCCCAGTGGAGCTCCGAGGGCACAGTCGTGCCAGGGCCCCTTCCCATGATCCTCAGCTGCACCGCCCCAGCGCGGGCAGCTGCACCATTTTGCACATCGTTCTAAGGGCACCGGGAGTGTCCAGGCCTCATTTGATATTTACAGCTGCCCAGCAAGTAGTGGGCAGCTGCAACGTTTAGGCCACAGTTCTTTGGGGGCATGCCTTATGAGATAGGAGTGAGATGCACTCCTCTGCCCCAGTACTTTCACAGCTGCGCAGCACTTAGTGCCAGCTGCTACGTTTAGGCCTGCGCAATGGCGCACCCTTTACTTCTGCTGCATTGGCAGCGCGCCCTGACTTTTGGACATAGGGCATTTGAGCCCCTTTTGAGATGGCCAGTTGGCCAGGGGGACTGTGAGGTTTATAGGGCGCCAGGCCCTAATGTGATTATGTGGTGCTAGGAAATGTGATGCATGTAGTGTAATTTACGCACCCTGATTGATGCCTCTACTATGGTTTTTACTGTGAGGTTATGTGCTAAAGTGATATTGTGGTGCTAGGAAATGTGATTCCTGTATTGTGCTTTACGCACCCTGATTTATGCCTCTAAATGTGGTTTTATGATTATGAGGTTGTGCCTACTGTGGTTAGGTTTGAGATATTCTCTACTGTGTTTTATGCCCCTAATGTGAGTTATGCTTAGGAGGTTATTGTCTAATGCGCTTAGACTTATGAGATAATTGCTTAGTGCGTTTATGCTGGTGAGGTTGGCGCAGAATGTAATTCGCGCCTAATGTGATACTGTGCATAATGTGGTTTATGTTACAGGCTGATGCTGAGTACAGTGGTTACCAGTGATTACTGGTTGTACGTTTATGATAAGTTCTACATTTACTAAGTTCACTTTGTGCTGGTTCTTACAGTGGTCCAATGGGCCCTGCCAGGTGTAAATAATCCCTTGTAAATATGACCTAGTGCCAGGTGGCACCATGTATATTATGTGAGTACTATTCTAATGTGTTATGAGAATACAAAGGCTATTTTTGATATAACCTTGTGTGGAGTTCCTTTTGTGGTGTGCCTAGTATGTTGTTGCTGTGTGTGCGTTCGCAAACGCTTTACACATTGCCTCCGGGATAAGCCTGACTGCTCGTGCCAAGCTACCAAGGGGGTGAGCAGGGGTTATCTTTGGCGTGTAACTCCCTCGCCCTGACTAGAGTGGTGGTCTCTGCCTGGCTTTGGCGCAAGCCTTAGCCAACCAGAGATCCCATTTCTAACAGGTGGGATAATACTTGCCTTGTGTTAAATAAAAGCAGAACTTTCCAACACTTCTAACTTGAGAAGACCTGCATTTCAAGACTGAAGGACTGCAATGAATAGTCACCTCCCACATCTGGAGTTCTTAGATATTCTCTAGCCTTGCACCCTCCCAAAACTCTATGGCCGCTGTTGCAACATGACTCTAATGGTTTGATTTTGATAAGCTCTTCCTTTATATCTTCTTCTGTCCCTCTAGCTTGCAGAACACATATGAAATCTCTCTAATAAAGAAACCCCCTCTGGGCTCTGCCGTTTTGAGTAACTACAGCTCGATCTCAGGACTACATTTTATATCTGGAACAGCAGAGAAAGGAGTCAATGTATAAATTTCTTAATTCATCATGGACAACTCTTTGCTAGGCCGACTTCAGGCAAGATTTTGCTCTCACCATGGTAACTGAGGTTACATTAGTGGCTGTTCAGAATGAGCTGCTTATGATTTTGAACCAAGGGCCTGATTCCGATGCGGTTAGGAAGGCCTCCTAACGGCATTTTCTCCGTCCAAATCGGATCGGGAACGTATCTTTCCGACCGACTCAGAAAGGTTTCCGACCGACCGAGTACGATGCGAGTTAGGCGTTAGGAATATCCCAAACTGAACCCGACGGCATTTGGAATGACCGAGCCGCACGGAGCATAATCGTATGTCTCTATGGGCCGCGTTTCCTAACGACCGAGTACGATGCTGGATTTGGACAGCCTTTTCAAATCGTGCCGTCCGACTCAAATCGGCAGTCGGAATCAGACTTTGGTGGTGCGTAATGGGCCCCCCTGCACCCGGAGCCTTTCCAATCGGGCCCGTGGGGGTACCCATGGGTCCCCCCTTACCAGCCATGCACAGTGTGGCAGGCACCAGGGGGTGCCCGCCACAGGGTGCCCGATTTTCCCCAGCCACCCCTTCCTTCAATGGGAGCCTATGCATTCGGTCGGAACAAAGGCTCCCATTGAAGGCAATGGGAGTCCAACTAAATCGTATCTGGAAGCATCCGGATGCATTGTACTCGGTCGGTTAGACTCTACCGATCCGATCGGAAACCATTCCCAAACCCATTTGGCGGGCAAGCTTGCCAAACCGCATCAGAATAGGGCCCCAAGAAGGAATGCTGGCATTGATCTTCATTGATTCCAGTCAGACAAGTCACTGGGAAGAAGAGGCCCGCTGCTCCCTGGTTTAATGAGGCCCTCATTCTAGCAAAAAAGCACTGCAAGGTCCTTGACCGCTCCTGGAGGAGAGCCTATGATCCTTTGCAAAAAGTTTTATATAGACCAGCTATTAAATCCTACCACAAACTGATCATGCAATCTAGGACAGATTACTACGCTAACAAAATAGCTGTAGCAATAATCCTGCTAAAGTTATTTTTAACTTGGTCAATAGCCTCTCGAAGCCAGTGTTTTCGGCTGACCCTATCGAAATGTCTAATGCTCAGTGTGATAAGTTAGCTGACTTTTTTTCAAGTAAGATTGGAAACATTTATTCGTATTTCCCTCTTGCCAACCTTGGTCTGAGGTCTGATGCTCTGCCACCAGTAGTCACCAACTTCCCAGCAGCCTTGCTCAGTACATTGCCTCCTATATGTCTGCCCTATTTTCAGACTCTTTGCAGTCAGGTGAAATCTGGCTCTCTGGATGACCCTCTTAAACCTGAACTTTTTATGAAAGTACAGGACCATGTTCTTCCTCCTTGCCTGGAACTGGTCAATCTCTCACTGTCCTCCGCTTCTGTGCCTGGCCCTTGAAAGCAAGCAAGCAAAAGTTATTCCTCTCTTCAAGAAGCCTTCTTTTGACTCCTCCAAGCCAGAAAACCTTCGGCCCATCTCTCTCCTTCCCTTCCTGGCTAAGGTCACAGAATGTTCTGTCAACGGTACTTTGACTAAATTCCTAGAAGATAACCATATCTTGGATGCTTCCCAGAAAGGATTTCGAGCTGGTCACAGCGCGGATTCTGCCCTCTTTGCTGTTTCCAAACATCTTCGTAGCACTCTTGATGATGCACAATAAGCGTTCCCTGGTCAAATGGACTGTTTGCTTGAAAAATCCCAGTGTCTGGTGCATAAGCATATCTTTAAGTGACCTAAATATACTTGCAACAGTCTGATCCATTTGGAGTTTGGCCTTGTCCAGCAAAACTATGAATGTTTGGGAACACATGCAAACTATTATTCCCAAGTCCTTAAAGCACCCGTAGGATGCTTAAAAAACGTGCTTAAACCAATATATGAAGGAACGGCCAATTCGTGGGACAACTACATGAAGAAAGCTGTGGAGGCACTTGGCTTCGCAACGGAAAACTGGTTTAAGGAAGGGATGAGGTATGCTGCCATTAAAAATGCTATAAACAAACAAACTTCTCAATTATCACTGGAAGCACACAAACTTCTAGCCAAGGGAGGGCAGCCAGGCTTAATCTCATCATATGAGGCAAATAGAACACACCCATATCTGAGCCAAGCACTGGGAAGGAAGTGCCAGGCTGGGGCCCCCTGCTAACAAAAGAGCTAAATCCCAGTTAGAAATCTTTGGCCCACATAGCCAAATGTACACATTGTAAGCATAGAGAGGAGTCCCTGTTTCACCTGGTATTTTGCTGCCCAGTCCTGCTACAATTACGTTGCAAGTTGTTAAATCCAATTATTCTGTCAAAAGGGGCCTGGACATGCACAGAAGCTGTGTTAGCATTGTTCTCCAGCACCTTACCATCTGAATTGGCCAAATTTGGGAAATACATGACAGAGGTACACGCCCGGCTGTCCGAACAACAAGGATATGAAGCTTTGACTGGGCCCATACGAACAAATTGCAAGCAATTAATCACAAAGTTTGAGCAACCTGGAAGGCAAAAATGTCCTCAGGCAGCTATCATATGCACTCTAACCCGCTATAACAAGCACATTCGCACTTTAATGCCTAAGGCTTTTAGCTAGGACACAATCTGCATATTGATCAAAATGAATAGCTGCTATTAGTTATTTACTGTATCCTTCAATACTAGGAGCTGTATACAACGTTTAACAGCTGGTTTGACAAGTGGTGTTTTTAAAGGAGATATATATTTTACTGTTTGTCTTAAATATTAGGCAATGTGCACAATTTTAAATGGGAATATATACAATTGCACTATATTTGGAATATTGCAAATGATTTTAAGTAATCAGGCAATAAAATCTTCATTCATTCACTCTGGATGAGGGCAGATTCTCAGCCCTGATTCTGCTCGACCTAAGTACTGCATTCGATAGTGTCTCACCAAATTTCACTTGAGTGCCTATGAGACATTGGCATAGGAGGTGTTGCCCTCTCCTGGTTTGCCTCTTTTATTTCTGAGAGTTCTTTTCAGGTTATCTCTCCCCTTTACAGTTCACAATCTCACATGATAAAGTACGACATCCCTCAGGGCTCATCTTTAAGCCCTACCTTGTTTAACATATATATCCAGCCTTTAGCTTGGGTTGTAAATTCTTTTGGGCTTGAGCTAGTATCATATGCTGATGATACTCAGCTTGTATTTTCATTGGCAGACACTCCATCACGTGACATGACAATTTCCAGAAAGGCATGCTGGCGGTGGCAGAGTGGATTGCTAATAACTGCCTACGCCTGAATGCTAACAAGACTGAGATTCTTCTTGTTGGCAAACATAGCCCTGTTTGGAACAACCACTGGTGGCTCGACTCCCTTGGGCCCCCCCTCCAACCCAAGTCATCTATAAAAAATCTAGGAATATGGATGGACAATGCTCTGGCCTTTGAGGATCAAGCTAAATCTGTAGCCAGTACCTGCTTCGGTCTCCTGACAAGTCTTAAATCGATCTAGAGTTTTTGACTCTCATATTTGTCAAATTATGATCCAGGCAGACATTTTATCTAGGTTGGACTATTGTAACATTTTATACCTAGGCATCAATTGTTCTATTTTGAAAAGACCCCAGCTAGCCCAGAATGCAACTGCTAGTCTGCTCTTTTCTCTTCCCAGGTTTTGCTCTGCCTCAGGCCTTTTGCGCAATTTTAATTGGCTCCCGGTAGAGATAAGCATTAACTTCAAGACCCTTAGTCTCGCCCCTAAGATTCTACATTCCCAGGGGGCCTCTATTCTATGCCAGCTTATTTCATTTTACCAGCCCACACGCTCCCAGAGTTCTGCCAACCAGAACTTGACTATAGTTCCCAGACTTACGAGAGTCAGAAGGGGGAGGGGGTTGCTCTTTTCTTGCTCTGGACCTCTCCCTCTGGAATACTCTTCCCCTCTCTATCAGAAACACTCATAACCATCTTCAGTTCCGTGCAATCCCTCAAGGCTTGGCTTTTCTCAATCTAGCCTTGTCCCCTCTTTTTGGGGGGGGGGCTGTCAGCAGAAGGTGTGTGCTCGTAGGCCTAGCGCTGGGAAGCCCCACTGTGGGGGCAGCTATGTGCTCTATAAATCCTGTTATATAACAAATCCTGTAACAAACATTTCCACGTTTGCACAATTTGCGAACTGACAACATTTCACAAATTGCACAGAGGAAACATTAGACATAATGCTACGCAATGGAATGGAACCTACAATTCTTCAAGCACCAATCAGGAGGGATGTCTAGTGTGGCCTTTAGACACTAATGGATGTCTGGCACATTTTCTTGACAACATGAAAGGGTTTAGGATCAATAGGCCAGACACACGTTATGTGCAGACACAGCACTCAGGGTGGTAACAACTTACAACGTTGGGAAGTTGTGCCTTGATTGGTTAAAGAATCCACGTTGTCTCAGGTAAAAAAAACACTTGTCGCTTCTTGCTGATGACTTGGGACTAAAGGACTTCTTGTTAGGTCCTCGAAAAACCACGTCAAAAGTGCTTTCTGCATGCAATATACAATGAAGTGTGGAAAATTTCACAGCAGAAAGTTGCTGAGTGATTGCATGAAATTGACAGGGCAAATCTAGAAAGGGCTCTGGTAGTAGTTGATAATGGTATGACTACTCTATCCACCAGGATTTATTCTCTGGGTAAAATTGTTTCATCTGCAATCTACATCGTACAGAGTGACATGTCTTCTTTACAACATGGGCAGTCGCAGCTTAGAGCTATTATGTTACTGAATTGGACTCTATAGACACTTCGTGCTGGTCGCATTCCATGGAAACATCTTAATGCCTCTACTTTGTTTTTACCATAGAATTTTACTAAACAATAGATCATCATGGCAAAAAGTGACACAACATACACCATGTTACATATAGAAAAGTTAGAGAAACTACCATTCACTGTTGTAGAAATACCTTACGTGGATTGGTTAACCCATGGGTTTATTTCTCTTCCAATTTGACATTTCACTTCCAATACTTCTTACAGCATCATCAAGTAGGCAGATATGAAGCGCTAGGAGAGGGGTTCGTATATGAATCATGGATCTTACCTTTCAAATACTGATGTAGGAATAGGGAGACAGAGGTTTTTCTTAGCAGGAGTGACTGCAACAGTACCTTGGGAGATTCCTTAGTTTGTAGGGAAATTTTGCTTCATGGCACATGCAATGCGTCTAAGGCAAACTTGTCGTGTTATCTGGCTTTCAGATTGCTCTCTAACGGGAGTTATTTGATGCCGAATGATCAAGGCTGCTGTGGGATGAAACCGAGAATTGCCTATCTGCTAACTGTTTCTGCAGTTGTAACCTGTTGTAAACAAGTACTGTTTCCACCTGCCCACAGAGTTAGGGATGTAATGCTTTGGCCTTCGATTAAGCTTTTGAAGGTGCACTTTGATGCTTTAAGCAGACTGGAAGTCTTATTGTTCCATAGGGACGTGGCCTTAACATCTGCAAGGGAGACGTTTGATCGTCAACTTGCAAGGTCTTCTGAGATACAGTTGCTACTCTGCACTAATTTCCCACACCATTTCAGGGAGCTTGTGCACCACATTTTTAACATGTCTAGTACTGAGTGGGTAGCACACTTTTTTAAAACAATTGACTCTGAGTTGGTTAGCACCTTCCAGGCTGTCTTCAGTGTTATTCCAGCATTCATACACTCCGTACTTGGAAGCATTTTTGGACGCTTACCGCTTGTCCTGTTCCCAGTTGTCGGGACTGTGCTTTTAATTTTTCTGCTCCGCAATGGGTGTCCCATCACAAGGCCAAATGGGGATGGCACTACCACACATGCTTCTGTGTTGTGAACAAATGATACAGTAATTAGGTGCACCCTTACTTCAGGAACTAAATGACCACTGGTTCTTGTCCTTCCGGCCTGTCTGGATACACTGCGTAAAGCCCATTTTCCACTGTCTACTGTGCACTTTCGAGTGTCACCTGGACATATGCCCCGGAACGCAAATAGTTCAATCCCCAGACATTGACCTGCTGGTGGGTCCCTAAAGACACAGTTGTAACGGTGACCCTCACACTTGCTGTTGCTTCTAAACGCATTCTATGAGCCTTCCAGGGATGCTTTGGCTCCTGGTGATCTGGATTCTGGCTCGTCTTCTGCAGACCCAGCACTGGCTGAGTCTTTCTTGGCAGCTGCTGAGGGGGGTGGACTGGAATACGTTTGCTCTATGGACCTGATGCGTTGGGTGCCTCTGGACCCATCATTTGTGGTTGCTGGGAACAGCAATGTTTCATCTACTCCTCGGAACACAGACAATCTAGCAGTTTCGAGTTGTGGGAACTTTTCATTGGGCTATATTTTTAACATCCTAAATTGTTTGCACCGCTTTATAACATGTTTTAAATTGGCTTTTTAAATATGGCTTTGTGAATGCTTTTATTTTCAAACTAGAACAATGCCTTTTAAGGTTTTAGTGTTTTATGCCTTTTACTTATATTGTTAACCTTGTTTTTTAGGAAGCTTTTTAGTTGTCTCACGTCCAAATAGTGGGTGTTATGTTGGCACATTATATGCCCGGATCGAATCACCACCATTTTACATGCTCACGTTGTTAAGTTGCCTTCTTTCATAATCACTGTGACATTTGACATGCATTCGATTGCTTGCCTGTGCAGGAAAATATTCTCTGAACTGAGCTTTGCTTACATTTCCACTACGTTGGCATGTTATCAAATACCTTGAACATTGTGCACAATTGCTAAGTTCACTATGCAAAATGTTGTTATTTGTTTTGCTCATTCGGCGACAGAGCTATCACAATAGCAAACACAATAGGGGCCTGACTGGGACTTCGGCATGGCAACATGGATGATGTTCATTATATAAACAACATCACTCCCTTGTTTAGATAGAAGAGCATTTCGCTGGCACTGAGAGGCGGAGCCATGCCGGAATTCCAGCCCAGCTGATTCCTGTTTACCTCACGCGAGGGATGCTGCACAGCTCTCCACCAAGACAGACACCCTGATGACACTTACCCACAGGTAACGGGAAGTTAGATCAGCCTACAGGAATTTGGCAGATTCACTCACCCTAGACACTAGGTTAGGTAGCGCTAGGTAAGAGTACAATATATTACAGTACTTATATTCAAGCATATCTACTCTGTAATAGCAAAATGGTTGAACTGTTTATCATTCTTCCCCATTCTCGTTATGCTAATAACATTATTCCTTCTATTAATTATTGCAGCACACGTATTTTACTCAAGAATCACAATGCTTCAATAAATATTGAAACTGCAAGTTGTGTATTTCTTGTCTATCTCTTTGGGTATGCATGAGTAACCAAACAAAAAGGTTCTAGATCTGTTACCACGATTTTCTTAAGGAGTCAGGATTGTCATGTTCTGAGGTTGCACAATCTATTTGTTGCCTTGTCAGGTTAGAGGTCCTGATGGTGCACTGTGAGCAAGCAGGACTAAGGCCAACATATCCCGATGGTGAGCCTGGAGTCAGCCTTGCACAGGTCTGATGTTTATGTTGTCCAACAAATGCATAGTTTTTACTGAGAAAGTATAAGCCATATGACACTACAGTTTTTGGTTCACTGTAAAGTTTATCTGCCTAGTGAACGTACTTCAGATTTCACATCTATTTAAAAACACACTTTGATCTGTTCTTATTTTTGGAGCCTGGAAACTAGTTGCCTGGGGGAAGAGGGTTTATACTGTTGTTCTCGTCCACAGGCAGCATACTCTGGGTGAGGTGGCGCTTGTTGGATGGCCGTGGCAAAGTCTTCCTCCAAAAGATGGGGGACTTGTTGTGGTGTTCTACTCTGCTTCAGTTACCGATTGGCAGGGGTATTGACAGTGTCTATCTGGTCAGCCTGCAGTCTCTTACTGGAGCCGCTGGTGTGCTTGAGTAGATGCACCACTGTCCTGCCCTTCTGGTCTTGTGCTACTTTTGTAGGATACGGTGCTGCAGGTGGATCTGCTTCGAGTGCCTTTCTGTGGTCTAGAATGTCTTAGTAGATTGGTAGCATGCATCTTTGCACCCCATGGTTCCTTACTAAGGAACATGGGGCGCTCTTACCAACATTTTTCTAGTACACATGTCAAGACCAGGAATTCCATATAACTATTTTCACAGATTGAAAATGGCCGACCCAGTTACATTTTCTAGTTGTCCAATTCGAGATGGCTCTTCAATTATGTGACTGATCGGACGTTTCTATTTCCTGCTATAAAATGCAGCTGCTATTTCAATCTAGCTGTAGCTCAACACAGCTGTAGTATTTTTGGCGAGTTAATCGCCCCTTCAGTCTATAGTTTTATCCCTTTTTCTCCTTTTTTGTGTTTGTTCAGCTTTAAAGTTATGCGTTCTCTTCAGCTCTGTTCCTTAGTGTTAACCTGTGCTTACTTTCCTCCTAATCCTGCTCTTCAGGCTGATGAAGCCTTCTGCTTTTGGAGGTTTTCATGCCAAAATGTTATTTACTCCAATTCTGAATGCAACTTTGCAGACACCGGCTCTACACAGGTAATTGTAATCCGTGCAAAGGCACTGTGGCTTCAAGACATGCCACCTTTACCTTGTGGAACTCAAGTGCAGGGTCTGGAGGACTTTGCTGCGACCAGTCTTTGACACTTTTACACATTTTGACCCTGGTTAATTACAGGTTTACACAGGGGCTCGCACAACACAGTGCAGCATAAATGCAAGCATCAATCAGCAATCTGATGCTGGCATTTCTAGTGGCAAAAGTTGACCCTCAACCAGTGCCACAGCCGCATTGTGCCAGCCCCTGTTAATTCTGGGGGTGAAACAGCGCAAACTTCGCTAGATTTTGGTGCAAAACCAGATCAACAAAAGTAGAATGATATGGCTTTGTGCTAAATCCTTATGCCAATTTACAACAGGATGAAGTAAGGAGGAAAGCAATATGTCGAGTGATATACCTACACATGTGTGCTTTATGTGACAGCACCCAACATTCAAGACTGACCCCTGTGCGATTGTCTTTGTTTAAGAATTTGCACTGGAGTGTCTACTTCAAGCCCAGATCTGTCCAGCATCACCGTTGGCACCTCTTTGCACCATAGCGCAAAACCGAGGGGCCTGTTTTGGAGAATGTCACTGCGTGACAGGGAAAAAGCAGGAATGTGCCATATTTAAGGCCATGCGGCGCATTCCTGCATTTTCCCCTGCACTGGCGCCCTTTTAGCAGCCTAGCACCAATGCAGGCACCTGTGTATCAAAGTGCACGGGTGCCTGCATTGCATGCAGGATTGTTTTTGTGCACAACAACAATGCTGAGAGGCATATTACTCTTTCTAAGTGTGCTGCAAAATGCAGCACACATAGAAAGATAAAGTAACAAGGAGAAATAAAGATATTTCTCCTCATTACATCTCACCTGAGAAGGTGTATTTTTTTGGCACATTCCCTGGTTTACCAGTTCCGGTAACTCTGGGAATGCGTCCAAAAGCATGGGAGTTGCGTGGGAACACCCACGCAACGACTATGGAATGCCTTCCCTGGGCAGAGTAAGCTAACACAGGGATTTACACTGTTGCCTCACTCCAGATTCATGGAGCCACTCAGTGGCCTTTCTTGGCTTCATAAATCACATGTAAGGTTTGCATTGCTCTTGCACCAAGTTGCATGGTGTAAGAGCGACGCAAACTGGCTCATAAATAGGCCCCCGAGTATCCAACATGTAAAGAAATTTTTAGTGTGAAGCATGCTGATGACGTAATTGGGCTACTATTTGTAAATCTGGTGCTGCACACTTTTCTATAGTTTTGGGAATGCAGTGCTGACATTTTTCATAGAGTGCTCTGCTGAATAAAGACAGTCAACCTTGGGCACATTTTTATTTGCATACAAAAATAAACAGCTAATGCTATAATGGTGTTTTTTATTAAAGTAATCAGCAAATACTTCTAACATCGCCCAACACTGTAAGCTGTATCGAAATTAGGGGTGGGCAGAACTCGTGGAGTTTCACTTCCCGGAATTCTATGAAGTTACATAAATACTCCATGAGATTCTGCAGAGTTCTGTGAGTGGGCACAGTAGGGAAAGCGAAGGGAAAATTACAGTGCTGCACCCCGCCTTGACTGCCCCACTCCCATCACGCCAGTGCTGATCTTTCTCTGACCCCAAAGCCCTGTCGCTCTCATTCTGCTCACCCCAGTACTAGAGCGGCGCTCCCAGCTGCAGGGCAACTGTGCCACTGAGTGGCTCGCTGGGCCCCTAGAATGGATGATATGACTCTCTAGTGGTGGGCAAGGGTGCTGAGCTTGGATAGGTTGAGGGGGGATTGCTATGGGATTGGCTGCTCGACGAACCTCTGGTCAGATTCTTCATTAGCTAAAGGACCAAAGAGATTGTATTGACACATGGGATAGGTCGGGGAAATCATTAGGGTTTGTTTATTGGCTACGGTGCCTGGGGAAACGCACATGTCCCTGACACAGAATCTAGCTGCTGCACGTCCATCCCTCCAACTGTAGGCAAAGCCTATGCTGTCTCTGACAACTGGTCCCTCTCCAAGCTTCCCCCTTAGCCCACACCCCTTCCTCAGGCCTACTCCCACTGCAAGCTTATCCAAACAGCCACATCTCCCTGTGGCTCCTCATTGACAGTCCACCCCCTAGCCACAAGCTTTAACTTTCCCGCCGTCCCTTAACAGCAAAATGGGAGATAGTTCAGTGGGTGGTACGGATGTGGGAGGAGGCCTGCGACTGGACACTACATCATCCTGGACGTGCCAGTGAAGGACCATCCCTGGCACTGTATTTGATGAGGGAGGACTCCTCATGGAGATTGCAGCGTCCTGGTGGGGTCACATGTGGTGCGAGAGGACAAATCCCCCCCCTTCCTTGATCCCCATGGTTCCCCTTCGACACCTCACCCCCAACCGCTGCTGGAGTGTACAGCGCACTGCATGTAGGTGTGGGAGGACCCCGCCAAAGAGTGCATGGCACTGAATCTGGTGTGGGAGGATCCCCCTGGAAATTGCAGGGCATGGCAGTGCTGATTTGATTCCACCGGCGGGATGGCAAAGTCAATTAGCAATTCTGCGTTATATGACTAACCATCATTACTAAATCACTCGAATTACACTGGCGGAATTAAAAATTCTGCCCACCCCTAATAGAAATGGGTTACATGATTGAAAAGCTACACCCTACTGAAAAGCCCCAATAAAGATGGAACCGTCCTTGGGATACAGGGAGAACCTGGCCTGGCAATTCGGGCTGAACTGCTCCTATTGGAACAGGGTCGAGAATCATTCGCGTATGGTTGGGCCTAACCTGAAGTGGCATTGTGGGTAAAAGAACAATGGGCTGGATTGCTATCCTGAGCGATTGCCAGTGGTTAGATTTATTGCAAGAATTTCCCCCATCACCTTTGTTTATATGATAGGTAATCTGGGCCCACTTGTTTTGCACACAAAAACAAACAGTTAGTACCATAACTCTGTTATGTAAAAGCAATGAGCAAATATTTCTGACAAAGTCCTACACTGTCCATTGTATCGAAATCAACAAGTTACTCTTAATCCAGAACCCAGATGTGACATACATAAAATCTGGGCTCTCCTCGGCGCGGATTAGTCCGTATGAAGGAAAATATCAAACACTTGTTCCAAACCAACCCTTTTTAAGACTTCATTCAAGGTTTAAAGTCGAGCTTCTTTTGATCCTTTTGAGATAGCAATAATTTAGACAGTTGTGCTTCCTGTCATGCGAAATGAATGCAAGCTAATCTAAGCATCCTTTAAGCAACCGACTTCAAAGATCTGCTCGGGTCACGGTCATCAAAACATTTTCGTGCACAGGCTGTCTTGTGACAGTGAGAGGCAGTCGCTTGGGGCCAGCCGAGAATGGCCAGGTTGTCGCTAGAAACATCAAATATAGCACCACCCCTGCCAGTGGAGGGGGAGAGGAGGGCGCGAAAGGTAATTTCGTGCGGGGCGCTTAAAATCCTCTCACAAGACCCGTGCTCACTTCAGGGGTATTTAGAGCTAGAATCGCGGTTTTCACTAACTGGCAACGCGCCCAGCCCCTTTTCTGGGGGCAGGCGTGTTTATCTTTCAAAATGAATTGACAATGAAACTCAGTTTGGTAGCCGTGAAGCTATTTCAAGGAAAAGGTTTCTGCGCCTGGCATTTCCCAATGTCTGAAAGAGCACTGCAGTTAGTTTAATCTTTTTAAAAAGGCTGCATTTTCGTTGCCGAAATTACAGAGTTTAAAACTACTACGAAGCGTCTGCCTCTGCTGTACCCTAGCAATTATCTTGAACTGCCTCTTGCTTCATCTTGATTTTCTTGCAACATTAACACTGTCAGCAGCTGTAATGGCAGCAATGCACAACTATAACCAACGTAGTTGGACGTGGAAACAATTTTGAACAGGCTTCTGTATACTGGCATCTTGTGGTAATAGCAGCCTGAATCGACTGCCATGGACATAAGTGTCCTGGTCGTCCCTGTTTAGGGCACAGGAAATCACTCCACAAAGGCCTTCAAAAGAAGCAAACACAGGAAACGCTTTGAAGCAGCCATTGAAGTTTAGACATAGGATGTGTGCACTCATAACACACGCATCACTGATTACAGCCATCAACACAGCTCTGCCAAAGACACTGTGGGACATATTCATAGATGGCTAACTACTGCATAATCACATATCTGCGGTATGAAACAAGGCAGACATGTTAACACTGGCATAAAATTCCAAATATCAAGTTGCAAACTAGGCTAAGCAATTGGCCACAGACTGTGGAAGGTAGGTGACGTCCATGCCCAACACATATGAACATGTAATGAGGGAAGCAAATCATAAACACAACCCAGTTTTTCCAAATATTTTCTCTTAAAGCAGCGACAAGTGGAGTGTATGCATAAGCAAGGTGTACATGGGTAGAATTTCGACAATACATACCATCACATGCCCCCTGGCGAGTAGTCAGGGAAACTGTAGGAAATGGCCCCATTTTTGTACTGGTCCCCCAATTTGTGCATGTTTGGATTTGCTGAGTTTAAAACTTCATGCAATTTACCACTTATGAGAAAGTAGTAAAGTGCCTACGCTTCTCTTTTAAAACATATGCTGAACATTGGAGCTTCCTATTTGGTCTATTTAACTTCCAAATAATTGCATTGTATATGGTGCCTTAAGTACATTTATGGCATGGAAAATTAAATATCATATGTGGGCTGCAGTGTGTATTTACACCACCAACATTTATGCCAAAAAGTATATTTCTGCTTGGAGCACCACTGTGCTCTGGGTAGGCTGCCGTTTACATGCACTGTAGTGACATATGGAAGGAAAAATGCTTTTTCCATGTAGGAAACACCTGTTTTTATATATTGATAAGTCACACATAAAGTGTGTCTTGTAAGCCCCTGCACAGGGTGGTAATATATAACAATATGTCACATTACAGATTGAGGTTAACAATCCCTCACAGTGAAATCAAACCTAAAGCTATTTCATTATCTAGGCCAGGCTAGACTTTTTACGTCTAATTGAGATTAAAATCTTTGTTTCCCACCACATCTTAAGAAAGGCCTAGAAAAAAACTTAAAAGTTATTTCCTGCTAAGTTTTTAAAATGTGACTTAATGGTGAAGTCAGATTTTTGATAACTTAACACTTGTAAAAATGAACTCTAGGCTACATAAGACAGAACTGGCTTAAAACCATTTTGAACACTCATCACACCTACAGAGCTGCAATAGAGATCCATGACTGGGTGAGTTAACGACTCTGGTTCAGAGGACAATGGCTTACCTCTGGGCCCTAGAAAGGATAATGGGTCTTAACTGCTGAGCACGTATCAGAGATTAGCTATCTGGTAGTGGATAGGAACATTTGATGGAACAAAGAGCAACTTTAGTACTACCTCTTTAAGCTTGGCGATGCCAGGGAGGGATTCTCCTATTTGCCCCTAGGACCCTCCTAGACAATCAGGAGCCAATTATAGTATGAGAGAAACCCTGTTTTGACCCTGTCAGGCCAAGAAGTGGCAATGAAGCTGAAGGCAGGCCGTCCTGGTGGCAGTTGGGTACCGCCATATTGAAACTGGGGTCCTTTGTAATTTTACCGTAGGACAAAGAGGAAGTGCCGCAAAAGAAGATGGGGGACTGAGAGAAAATAGTTAGGGTTGATTGGTAGATCTTTTACAATCATTGGCTAGGGCACAGAGAAAATGGCACCGTAAATACCACATGTTAGAATTTGGGTTAATGTTTGAAGGGGTGGAAGCCACACTCAGGCAACATCCACAACCTTTGTCAAGGTGAACCACAAAAGTCACTAAATTAACCTGTGCTTAATCCTTGGGTAGCTTAGCACAAAAGCAGTCAGGCTTAACTTAGAGGCAATGTGTAAAGTACTTATGTAGCACTCAAAGAGTAATAAAGTGAAAACACAACACAAGTAAATATCCCATACCAATTAAGAAAAATGGAGTACATTTTAATAGATACAATGACACCAAAACTAATGACATCTAATACAATGACACTAAAGTGAATCAAATCCAATCAGTAGAACCAAAGATATGAATTTTTAAAGTTCTTAGTTCAAAATAGTGCCTAAAAATTTAAAGCACCAACCACAGGTATCTGGTTACTTGAGGCAAAGTCAAAGGTTTAGGCCCACTGTGATGGAAAGTGGGTCGGCTACATGAGGTGGATTGGGCCCGGTCTAGGCTTACCTTTGGACTTAGAAGACATTTTGAAGAAATTTTCCTGAGAAGGCAGAGTTCAGCAGGGCAAAGCAATAGGCAGTGTCCAAGGAGGAGGCATTGTTGACGTCATGATAAATATTTTAACCTTCAAACTTAGTCACTTTTTTTTAAAGTAGAAAATCTCCAGTGGGTTGAAGCTGCTAGCTGTCACGAACGAGGGCTCCATAAGGCCAGATACCCTCACTGAAAGGTCCAGCTGAACCGGATTTGCTGTTGTGGAGAATAACGTTGCGGAGGCTACTGCAGAGTTAGGCCAATTGCCGAAGCTCGATGGCGGATCGACTGGCAGGTAGGTCCTGGTCTTCTGGCGGTTCTCAGGGCAATTTTTATTGAAAAATGTTTCCAAGTTTTAGGGTTTGGCAGGAGAAGCACATCTATAACCACTTCCAAGGCTCCAGGACTGGAGAGGCACCACTTGGGTGGCTAGTACTCACCCCAGAAGAGGCCTCAGGAGCTTATTATGTTCCTGAAGCTCACAAGGAGGCCTGCCCACTAGCCCTTGGAGTCATGTTGGAGTCACGTTTGGTAGTCCTGGGTTCAAGGAGATGGTCCAGTTCTCCTTCAAGCAGCAGGGCAGTCCTCTGGTAGCAACAGGGCTGCCATCTGGGGGTCCAGGCAATCCTTCAGAAGTCTTCCACAGGTCTAGGAGTATACTGAAGAGTTTTTGGGAGCGCACAATATTAATACCTGGTGCCAGACACGCACTTGAGAGCTATGGGGACTCAATTGATGGCACCACTGAACTTTAGCCCCCCAGAGGCTAAACTCACTACTGAGACCTTAGGTGCAAAGTGCATTTCACAACTGTATCGCTCGCTGGTTATTTACTCCCCTGATCCTAAGCTGAACCTAAGGGAAATGTCTGAACTCGTTCTAGGGAAGTTGGATGACCACGACTGTATTGAGGCAAAGATGGCACCTCGGGTGCTAGCTATTTCGGCCTGTCTGCGTCCTATTAATTTCAAATACTTACATAGATAATAGTATAATCCTTCACACCTATGGAAAATGTGAAGGCCAGATCCCCAAGCTGCCAAGGGTGTGGTTTTCCTCTTGGCATGTATTTCCATATGATATGACTATGCCCCCAAATAGAGGGATACTGGTGCAGCTTGAGCGGTATCCTATAGACGTTTGTGGGGTGGCCACTGACTCTGGATCCTAAGGTTGTGATCCTAGGAATCATTGGGAGGTCCTAGGCATACCAACTCCCTTATTGCTATTGACCTCCTGATCGCCAAAAGAGACCTGGCTCGCCACTGGTGCAGGGTGGAACCTTCATCACTAGAGGAATGGAACAGGGAGATGGACTTTTCTGCCATGATGGAGGAACAGGTTTACAAGGCCTGTGGGGGACAAATAAACACGCAGAAATATGGTCTGCGTGGGTGAACTATTGCGTAGGAATCCTTTATTGTAGATATTTTTTGTCAAATACACATGAATGACTAGGTTGTCATAAACAAACCAGTATCCTTATCTAAAATACTACTCTGTATTATGCTGATTGTCTGCAGTGTTTCCTATTGTGCCAGTGGGAGATCCTTTACTATTGACTTGTATTATTTTATTGTTGTAAAAATCATTAAAAAGATTCATTAAAAAAACAAAATTATAAACTCATTTCTCCGGTTTCTCCGTAACCTATTTTGATGATCATGGTGCCTTTCAGCTCATTACATTCTTCTCGATTTTTCTAAATGTGTTTGGGAGTTTTATCCTTCTGCGTTCTTTACTTTGAAACAGCTGCTGCTTGAACTTTGCACTTGAAGTGGGGAAGCCAACAAATTAACAGGGGGAATTGAGTCAGAGCTGGGCCAAGGGTCAATTCTGGCTTTAAGTGTCCCTGCCTGAGCAGAACTTTAAAAATATTTAGCGGGTAAATCATCATAGAACATAAAGTAATCTTCAAAATTCAAAAAAGGTGTATTTCTTTAACACATAGCAGCATTTCACCTTAGCACATCAGCTTATTTCACTGCATTGAGAAGTATTTATTACAATTTTGAGCTTTTAACCATGAACTGAGAAACATACCTGCCCCGCCTCAATGACAATGCTATTAGTAAACTAATAGGCAAATCAGGTGTCATGTGTACCTATATGTGGGCTTGATTTTAATTACACATGGAACAAAATTATAGTCTATTAAATCAAACAAAGGGGTATGTACAGCATGCATCCTGAACTCACCTATCTCATATGTGATAAAGGACAAAAAGGAGTGCAGGTGAAATAAAGCATTTGTCTACAGACGCACAATTTGGTCAAGCAGGGAAGCCAGGATTGATACCAGACTTTCCAATTTCATGCTGTACATTTCTGCCACTACATGGGTATCTTTTTCTGATATCAAATGTTAATGCCTTGTTCTTAATTCTTAGAGGATGAGATTAGAATCCACATTTTATTTTTGGGTCTTTTACATAGTGTGAACCTTGTCCAAGGACATAAGAGTGCTTCACAACAGACACAGAATGTGTAACACGGTTATTCTTTCCAGCACAGGGAGATTTGCTGGGATTAAGCTACTGCCTGCGCTAATCGGGATTCAGCAAATACTCTCTGAAAAGTGAACCCCTCCCAAATTAATAACCTCATTTCTGACTGAAATGCATTGCAAATGAGGTCACCGGCTACTAATTAGACAGTAGTACTGAGTATTCACAAATGCCATGGCATGCAATCCCTACACGTATTCCCTACATGTATCTGCACTTATTGCATACACCCAAAAGGTTTGGTGTGAATTTGCGCAGAACGTTTGAATGGTTTGAACTGTTGTTCTGTCATTTTGCAGTCTTCTCCTCGGAGAAAAGATTGTATTTTATTTTGGAAAGAGCATTAGAACCAGGCTGTTTTGTTCTTCTTGGCAATGTGTTCTTTGAGTCTGAGATTCGATTTGAGGGTAAATCCAAAAGATTTGGTTTTGTCTGTCAGTTGCGGTGTGAAGCCTGTTAGGGTCACCTCAGAGATCCATGACTGAATCAGAGAATGTTTGGCATTGTGGGCAAACAGGAGGAATTTGGTGTTCATGTATTTACCACTAGGCAGTTTGGCGACATACAGGATTGAATGCCTTTGAGGCAGGTTTTGAGTTTCTTCGTGTTAGCAGTTGAGGAGAAAAATAGTGTTTGCTGCCGTGCCCAAAAATAACATACCATCACGATTTATGGGTATACATTTGGTCTGGTACCAGACGACAAATGAAGCACTTTACTCTTACTGATTAAACTTTAAATATATTATAAATATTTATTGTGTATTTATATAACCAGTTGATGGAAGAATACAAATCTCTATATCTTGCGTTTCTGAGAGATGGAGAATATGAGCCTTGTAAGCAACCCATGCCAGAAATGGACCATTATGCCCTCAGATTTGTGGAGGCATTGAATTAAAACTTCATGGTCCATAGTGGAAGAGTACGATTATGACTTCTGATTGGTCATAGTCAAGAGCTGCTAATAGGCCCCCTCAATATACGTCACAGTGGTTTTGGTGGCTTTTTCTGAAACTAGACCGTTGATGTTATGATATGTTATGTTATGATATGATCATAGAGAAAGTCCAAATCCTCACTCTCTCACTGAAGCTGGCCAGTGACCTCCTTTGCAAGAAACTAGCCTTAACTGTAAGGTTGTAAACTACATCTGTACCTTGACATTTGTCTTATCTAATTAATGTGGGATTTTGCTTTTTAAAAGTAATCTGGGATATGTTTTTAGTGTAAAAAACATTCACAATCTTGAAACTGATTTATTCTTGCCCCGGACAGAAGTACATTTCTGACTGTTCAAGGGCGGGAATGAACAACAGAAGAGTTTAAGTATGCGAAAAAACAAGTACTTCTGGACGTGTTGCTAAACTTTCCAGTGCTTTCCAGCCCTGCAGCTCTCATTGTAGAATATTTACTCTCATGAGAAAGGATGTTTGAGGTCATTGTTTTTCAGTGTAAAACCACGTTTTGTGACCACCAAATATGACTTTACACTTGTAAATAGCACTTGAGTGACCCCAACTTGCCGTGAAATGGCTTTGTGAATCCGGGCCTAAAGGTATAGAAACATTCTCCTAGAATGTGTTAACACAACACCGAAAAACGTGGTTAAAAATCACCATTACAGTGCTCTACATAACATCTAATGTAATTCAGAATTTTCCTTAGTGAGGGCAACCTTCTGAAAAACTAATTAACAAAAATCTTCACTGATTCCTTCCTAATTGTACTAAACAGAATTACCCCTAGGTCCCTTATGTCCTCGTCCCATTCATTACTAAGTGGAGATAACCATCTCCCGACAGAAAAAAAGATCAGAAGAATGCTGGGACACTAACCCCGCCCCTCCCACCGGGAGTACATAAGGGGTACTTACCCAGCATTCCGCCTGTTCTTTTTTTCTGTCTGTCGACAGAATGGTCTGGATGCTGGTGCTGCTCCTGCTGGGCTGGGGTGGTGAACTTCTTCTCTCCTCCCCCCGCCCGACTGCCTGGCTTTGCGGGCGGGGGTTGTTGGTTGCTCTGCCTCCCGGCCTGCCGGGCTTGCTGGGAGGCTGGGCTGTTCCTGGCTGGACTCCTGTTTGCCGGCCCTTTGCGGCTGGTGCGCCGCCTCCCGGTTGCTTCCGGGTCGCTGTGCTCGTCTTCCTGTGGCCTGGCCGGGTGGAAGTCGAGCTGCGCTGGCTCCCGTGGGTCTGGCTGGATGTTGGAGTGGGGGCCTTGTTTCTGTTGGTGTTTCGGCCCCCACTCGGGTGAGTACCGCATAGCGGTGTTTTTCTTTCCTGCTCTGGTAGCGGTGTGATAGCCTCGCACTCCCGAGCTGCTTGATGTCTGGTCTGCTATATCTGTGATGGGAAAAGGGCAGGTTCCGGATGAGCGTACAACTTCACTGAAAGTGGCAGAATTTCGTGAAATGCTATTATAAATGTACTGTGGGCTCCAGTGGCACAATCGGTTAGCGCTCCGTGCTTGTACAGTGGTACTTGCACTGTGCCATGCCGGGGTTGTGGAGTTCGTGCCTCACCTGGAGTGGTTTTTTCATGTTCCTTTTCCCTGGAAATGATGTTTATACTCTCGTATTCGGGACGGCTCTTGCTTGGGCTTCTTTGTCTTTTCAGGATCTTCGTGTCCGGCTCCTCCGGAAAAAGGTGCCACCGATTAGCATGTCCTACGCGATGCTCCCTATGAAGTGGCGTCTCTCCGCCTTCCTTCCTCCTGACGCTGCGATGCTGTGTGCCATTGTGTTGGGTTACTAGGCACATCTGTTATTCTGCGTCACGATGCCCACATGTGAATGTGTGCTTTCTCAGTGCGTTGCTCGGCCCCTGTGTTCTGCCGTTCACGGGTCTGGACCCTGGCACGGTCGGCGACCTCGCATGTTTCCGAGGTCGGTGTCTTGGTTGCGTTCCTTTGGGTAGTGCCGACAGCTGTTCTACATCCTGTCGGTCTGCGGTGTTTCCTGCAGAGTGCTGCTTTGTATTTTTCCTCTACCCCCTCCCCCCCGGGGCCTCTGTCTGGGCTGGTTGGGGGTGTGCTGCTGCCGGCTTCTTCCCGGGAGTCTGCGCTACTGTTTGAGGCACCTGCTGCTTTCCGGGCTGGGTCTTTGTGGACTGCTGAGCCCGGCTCGGCATTTGTAGCTGCCCTGCCATTTCTGGAGTGGATTCACATTGCTGGTCTTTCACTGGTATTGCTACTGGTCTCGGCTGTCATGGGGGTTGGTCTGGGTGCCCCGCTGACACCGGGCGTGTTGCGCTGCGCTGTTGGGGTTTTGGCGCTTCTTGGATGCCCGTAATGGTTGGTTTCCTTTTGCCACGTTCCGTTGGGTCTTCGTGTCCCTGCGCTCGTCCTCGGCTGTCTTTCCCGGGTCAGGGGTACTTTGGGATTTGTTGGGCTCTTCCCGGGCCTGGATGCTCCGGGGAGCCGTTGTCGGGGCTCGATTTTCACCTTCTGTCAGCTGGACAGGTTGGGGCGGTCGCGTTCCGTCTTCTGGGCCCTAGGTCGGGGTTGTTTGTCTCCCTGGCCGGCTGATTGTTGGTTTGTGTGTTGGGCTTGTTCCTTGCTCGCACTGTGGGCTCGTCTCTCACTGGGCTGCCTTGCGTGGTTGTTCCTGTGTGGGTTTTCCGTTGCGGGGTGCTTGTTTGTGGGTGCCTCCTCTCCTGTCTCCCGCGTTTCTTCTCCCCTGTGGCCCCGTTCTTTTGTCAGCTGTCCGTTTGTTGGCGTGCTGTCTTCGTGCTGTGGCCGGGTTGACTTTTCTTGGCTGGCCCCCCGGTGTTGCCGGTCTGTGGGCGCCTGGTCTCTTCTGCTCTCGGCCCTGGCCTGGCCTTGGCGTTCCCGGTGTCTCTGGGGTGATGCTCTGGGCCCCGGTTCCTCTTGTTGGCTTCGGTGGGTCTCTGCCCGTTGCTTCTCCTGGCGGATGTGCCTGTGTGGCTGTGGTGCTGGTTGTTGTCCCTGTCATCCTGCTGCTGTCCTGGCTCTCGTGGTTCCGTGCCAATTCGCTTTGCCTGCGATTCGGCCTGGCTCTTCTTGGCGCACTGGTTTCTGCTGCGTTTTTTTGCCCTGGTTGTCTGCTGGCCCTTCCGTTCGGGTGGGTTGCTGGGGTTCCTTGGCTGTGTCCTGTGCCTCGGGGTTGCTGGTCCTGGCCTTCGGTGTTTTGCCTGCGGCCTTTGCTCCCTGGGGGCGGCTTCTTTCCTGGTTGGGGGTTGTCCGCCTGGGTTTCCGGTTGGGGTTGTTTCCTCTTTTCTGCTTCCCCGGGCTGCTGACGGGCACTGTGGTGCTGGTCTGGCCCCCTTTCTGGGTCTGTCCCTCTTGCCGGTGTGCTTTGGGGGGGCACTGGTCAGCCCTCTCTGGTCCCCGCTGCTGAGTTGGGTTCTGGCCGCTTCGCCTACTCTGGTGCCTGGGTTGCTTCTTGCTTCCCCTGGGGTGTCTGGTGTTTGGCCTCTTGGCTAGTGGCTGTACTTCTGCCTTCGGCTTTTCCTCACTGCTTCCTCTGGGCTAGTCTGGTGTCCGTGGTGCTTCTGGGTGGGCGTTGCTTGTTGCCTGGTTGGATTTCCGGGTTCTGTTGGCCTCCGCTCGGTCTCTTCTGGCCTGCGGTGTTCTTCCCCGGCTTGGTTCGCTGTGGGGGGGGTGCTTGTCCCTGCCCTTTCTGGTGTTTCTTTTTGGTCGGGGTTGTGCTGCCGCTTTCCTGTCCGGGGGCCGTGTTTCGGTCTCCTGGTCTGCTGGCTTGCGGCTGCTTCTGCTTAGCCTTCGGCAGTGACTCTTTGTGGTTGCCTGTTGCTTTCCGCCTTCCTCCCTGTTGGCTCCAGTTCTTGGCTGGTCTGCTGGTTTCCCTTTGGTTTGGCCTGCTCGGCGTTGCCTGGGTGCGCTCTTGCTGTGGTCTTGGGCTGCTTGCTGGGGCTGTGTTGGGGGTTCGTTGTGTGGCCTGCCACTTCTTTGCTGGTGTCTTTTCTGCCTGTGGGGTGGCTAGTCCCTCTGCTGTCGGGTTCTGGTCCTTGCGGGTGTTGTGTGCTCCTGCCGTTGTGGCCTCTTGGCTCTGGCTGGGCCTGTTGGGGTCTGTCCCCCGCTCCTATTTATCCCCTGCTCTGGGGTTTCGTTTGGGCGGCGCCGGGGCTGGTTGCTCTCTGGCCTGTGCTCTGCTGGGGCCTTCCCTTCTTTGGCCTTCCCCCTGTTCTGGGTTGGGCCTTCGGGTCCTTCTGGTCGGACGGGTTTCTCGGCTTTGGCTTCCTGGCTGCAGTGTCCTCTGTTGCCGTTTTTCTGCTCTGGGGGTTTCTCCCCTGCTCGGGCCCTGCCTTGGGCCGTGCTGGCCCGTGGGATTTGGTTTTTGTCCCTTCCACCCTAGCTTCTGTTGCTTCTGTGGTCGGGTTCTTTTTTTGGTGTTGCCTCTCCTCTGGTGAGTTGGGGTTTCCGTGCTGTGTTGTTCAGGCCTGTCCCTCTCCTTTGGGGCCTTTCTGGGTTGTTGGCCCTCGGTCTTTGCTGACCTTTGTGTTTTTTGCCTCTGCCTTCTGCTCTGCTGGTGTTGGCTCCCTTGGAGTTCCCTTGCTCTGGTCTTGGGTTCTCTGGGTCATTTGCCCGTTCCGTTCCTCTCCTTCTCTGTTGTTTGGGGTGTGCCTTCTTCGGGCTGTGGCTTCCTGCTCCGGTTTCGCTGGTTTGCGGTTGAGGTGTTCTGCTGGGGCGGTGTTCTTGGGTTCATGTGTTCCTCTTGTTCCCTTTTCTTCTTTGTTTTCCTGGGTCTCGTTGTCCTGGTTGGTTGCCCTTGTCAGTTCCTGCTGTTCGGGCTTCCTGGCGGTTCTGGTTCCCTTGGTGCCTTGTTTCCTGGTCGGTTTTTCGTCCTGTGGGGTTCTGGTCCCTGATGGGTCTGCTCCCTTCTGGCTCTTGGGGCCTGGTTGGTTGGCTTCCGGGTGTTTGTTCCTCTTTCCCCGGTGCCTTGGCTTTCCCTCTTTCCCTGTCCGTGGGCTGTCTCGCCTTCTGGGCTGGGTGCTGTTGGGCTGTCGGCTGGCTCTCTGGGGCCGAGTCGTTGATCTGGCGTTGGTTCTCTGTGCCTGGGTGTGGCTCCGGTCTGGCTTGCTGGCCTGGTGGCTCTTGGCCTTCCTCTTCCGGTGGCCTCCTCGCTGTTTTGTTCTTTCTTGCCGCGATTGGCTTGTGGGTCTGTGCTCTCCTCTTCTCTGGTTGGCTGTGGGGTGTTCCTGCTGTGGGCTGGTTGTCTCCTGTGGGTTGTCGGACTGGTCTTCTGGCTGTTCTCCCGTTGTTTGGTTGGGTGCGTCCCGGCTTGGTGGGCTCCCTCGTGTCTGGGTGCTCTGCCTGGGGTTCTCGCCGGTTCTGCCTTTTGCTTCCTGCAGTGGCTGCCTTGGTGTGGTTTCCTGGGTTGGCTTCTGTTTTGTTTGGGACGGCCGGCTTTTCTGCTTTGGTATTCTCCACTTAGTAATGAATGGGACGAGGACATAAGGGACCTGGGGTAATGCTCTATTACTTACCGGTAATCTTCATTACTCCGGGTCCCGTTGTCCTCGTCCCATTCATACGCCCCGCCCTCCCTCCCGGACGGCCGGCCTTCCTGTTGTGGGCTTGGTTGTTCAGGCGGAATGCTGGGTAAGTACCCCTTATGTACTCCCCGGTGGGAGGGGCGGGGTTAGTGTCCCAGCATTCTTCTGATATTTTTTTCTGTCGGGAGATGGTTATCTCCACTTAGTAATGAATGGGACGAGGACAACGGGACCCGGAGTAATGAAGATTACCGGTAAGTAATAGAGCATTTGTTGGAAAAGAGGGATGGGATTTTAGCAACCGTTTGTTTAAAGAAAAATGCAGGTTTCAATTTTCCTATGGCTTAAATTCAGTTTGTGTTTTAATTCCTAAACAGGCATGTTTTGGACATTGTATATAATTATTGAACGCAACATATTGTGATGTAGCCATATTTTAGGCACTTAGGTAGTAATGCCCTTCTCGTTTTACTGATTGATAATTACTAGTTTAATGCATCAGACGAAATCCAATTTGCCAACTCTGCAAGGGAAGGGCTGAAGGAGCTGTATTTAAGCGATTAAACGCATTCCTGATTCGCTAAAGCAATCTTTATTTAATTTTCAGAACGGATTACAGCCCACAGCGGAAGCTCTTTTTCAAAACAAGATTTATCTTTTTGAAACTAAAAAGGCACTTATATTCTGGGAAGCAAGCCAAGTGAAAACCCTCCCACAAGCCGTCTATTTGCCCAGGATGATCTCCAAACACAGTGTCCGAGGTTGAACTAGGGCAGAGCAGTGGGCACTCTGAAATATACTGAAAGCTGTGTTTACCTTCCAGCGTGGTCATCTAAGTGAGAGACTTGCTTTGGAGTGAAAATAAATGTAGACAATTTAAGCAGTGGATACTGCAAACGTTATAATGTTTAACTGCATTTAAAAAAAAAACAGATGTGTGTGTCTGCCTCCTCAAGGGTCAGAGAGTTTTCAGATTTTTGGAATTCATTATTTTAAACAAGTTCACCTCCTTTGTCTTGTCGATCGTCCCGACCGGAACAGCCTTGTGTTTCATCATTGTTGGGATCTCCATCACGTTCTCCCTTATGGAATCCTCCCGTGGCACTGTTCCCTGCGTGGAACGTGGAATGTGTTGCTTTGGCAGTTGCTGCCTGGGAGCTGCCTTGATGGGACATAATAAACGGGAGTACTTACCTTCTCTGTGATTGTACTTCCTTTCATTGGCGACGAGTTGTCCCGTCTTTGGCCTCCCTCTCCTGAGTGAACCTGCTTCCTGCCTGCCGACCCCTGGAGCTCCATTCTTCTTGTGTGGCGTTTTCTACTCCACGGCGTCTCCTCGCAGTTTTGCCATCCGCGTGGACTCCTGTTGCGGTTCTGCTGCTGTCCTGGGGCTCCGACGTCAATTTTGGCTGTTTTCCGGCCATTTCAGGTACTTTCTGCTGTTTGTTGCGTGCGCGCGATTAAAGCAATCGTTGCTTCTCGCGCTCTCCCCCGTGACGTCGTTTCTGCTGAAGACGTGCTGCACGTCTTCGGAGTCCTGCCTGACTTGCCTGACCTGCCTGTTATCCCCGCACGCAACACCAAGGTTGTTTTCGCGCTGATGCGCACAGCTGTTGATCGGATTACCACGTTTCCTAATTTGCGCACCAGCTTAGCAACCCCAGTGTTGCTTTCACCGCTGATGCGCACAGCTGTTCAATATTTATTGTTTAGGCGCACATCTTGTAAAGTATTCGCTGATGTGCACAGCTTATTCCTGCATTGTTCTTTCTATTCTTTCCTCAATTAACACTCAGCTACTTCTGTGATGCACTCACAGTGTGCATCATAAGAATTTACTGTGTTTACGTGAATTCATCTTATTCCTGCATTTATTACAATTGTGTGGGCAGCAACTCACTCACGCTCTGTTTCAGCATGGATCACGTGCCAGCTCCGCCACCCTTCTTACAATCTCCTAGTTCTCCTCCCATTATATGGCAACAATGGAAGGATACATTTGAGAGTTATCTGGAAGCCATCGACGGTGACACATTCACCACAAAGAAGAAGAAAACACTTCTTATGTATAATCTTGGAGCTGAAGGCAGAAGCATTTTGAAAACATTGTATTGCATTGTATTGTAATTGCATTTATATAGCGCTTACTACCCCTGACGAGGCGTCGAAGCACTTTTTCGGCGAGTAGCACGCTACTCGCAGACCCATAGAAGATTAGTTTTGAATTAGTATAGTGAAACATGCAAGTAAATTTTAAGTGGTGGATAGGTTAGTCAGTTATTTGTATTCGGAAGGATAGCAGAAGGATAGCAGAAGGATAGAAGAGGAAAAAAAAGGTTTGTATTTATATAGCGCTTGTTACCCCTGATGGGGTGTTGAAGCATGCTACTCCGGAAACCCATAAAGGATTAGTGCTGAATTAGTATGGTGAAATATGAAAGTAATTTGAGTGGTGGATATTAGTCAGTTATTTGGAGTGAGAAGGGTAGCGGAGGGATAAAAGGGAAGAAAGGTTTGCATTCATGTAGCACCTGTTACCCCTGATGGGTGTTGAAGCGCTTTTCTGGCGAGTAGGACGCTACTCCGGAACCCATAAAGGATTAGTGTTGAAAATTAGTATAGTGAAGTATGAAGTCATTTGAGTGGTGGATATGTTATTCAGTTATTTGGATAGAGAAGGGTAGGTTCCGGGATAGAAGAGGGAAAGAGGTTTGTATTTATATAGCGCTTGATACCCCTTGATGGGGTTTTGAAGCGCTTTGTTGGCGAGTAGCACGCTACTCTGGAACCCATAAGGATTACTGTTGAATTAGTATGGCGAAACATGAAAGTAATTTGAGTGGTGGATATGTTAGTCAGTTATTTGGATTGAGAAGGGTTGGGGAGGGGTAGAAAAGGGAAAAAGGTTTGCATTTATATAGCGCGGGTATCCCTGATGGGGTGTTGAAACGCTTTATTGGCGAGTAGCACGCTACTCTGGAACCCATAAAGGATTAGTGGTGAATTAGTATAGTGGAATATGGAATTTGAGAAGTGAACATGTTAGTCTGTTATTTTGATTGAAAAGGATAGTGGAGGGACAGAAGAGAGAGATTTTTTTTTTCTTCTCTCTTTTTTTTGAGGTCATAGCAGTAGGAGGAGCCTTTTGGATGTGTAAAAAGGGGTTTTTGAGGGGAAGAGTCAGAGGGAAGAGTTTAGAAAGGTTTGTTTTGGGGGATCGGTATAGTAAAAAAGGTGTCAGACGATGCAAGGAGGGGTAGAGTAGGAGAGAGTCTAGAAAGGGTTATTTTGGGGATCATAGTAGTGGTATGGGGTTTGGGATAAATGAGAGAGTGGATGTAGAGGATATATTGATAGATGTATAGGGTGAGAGATAGGGTAGTGCATTGGAAAGAGTAGTAGAAAGAAGTTTGAGATGAGTCAGAAGGTTGGGCCAGAGGATATATTGAGAGAAGTATAGGCAGAGAAAATAGGGTAGTGCATTTGAAATGCTAAATTAGAAGAAAGTGATAAATATATAGATCCATAAGTACATTGAAAGTATATAGATGCATAAAGGAGGTAAGTATATATAGATTAAAGATATTGATAGAGGTACAGCATGAGAAATAGGGTAGTGCAATGGATATGCTTTTTCAGGAGAAAAATAACAGACACACAGATCCAAGTACATGGAAGGTACATAGATGCACAATGGAAGTAAGTACATGTAGACCAAAGATGATTTTTATTTATTTATTTATTTACAACAACATAATTATTCTACATGTTTATACAAAGCAATACACAAAGATAGGTACATATCTATAGTGAAAATAAATGCTTATATACAGAGAAATATGCTGTAAATTTCTGTTTGCGTATGGTGCTTATGTGGGGAAGAGCCAATTCTTGAGTAGTTTTCTGAAGATAACTAAGGTGGTTGTCGGTGGATCTTATGTTGGGGGGTAAATAGTTCCATAGTTTGGCTGCTTGAACAGAGAAGGATGTGCCACCCATGGTTTTTTTCTTGTATCTTGGGATTTTGAGGCGAGATGCCCCTTTAGAGCGTAGGTTCCTTTGTTGAATGTGTTTGGTGATTTTATTCCTGATGAAGAGCGGTCCCATTCCATGTATTGCTTTGTGGGTGATACAAAGTAGCTTGAACGTGGATCTTCTGGCAACCGGTAACCAATGCAGGGCTTTCAAGGCAGGTGAAATGTGGTCTCGCGGTTTTATATGCAAGAGTAGTCTGGCAGCCGAGTTCTGAATCCGTTGTAGTCTTTTCATGGTCGTTAAAGGTGATCCGTGGTAGAGGTTATTGGCGTAATCGAGTTTGGACAGAACAAGGGAGATGGTAGCTTGGACCTGGTGTGGAAATCCCAAATGAGGGAAAATTCGTCGCAGCGTTTTTATAGTGACAAAGCTTGATCTTGCTAGTTTGTCCACTTGGGCATTCATCGACAGCTTGGAGTCCATGGTCATTCCGAGGTTTCTTACTTCCTTCGATACTTTAGGTGGTGATCCCAGTTCATCAGGCCAGGCGGCAAGCGGGTCGTAATGTTTCCAATTGCCAAACGTGAGTATTTCTGTTTTTGAAGCATTCAATTTGAGATGGCTCCAAGTCATCCACTGATCCACAGTCCTGAGACAACTGAAAATTGGGGATTTTTCAATGTCTTTGGGGCATTCCAGTTGAAGGAGTATTTGCGTGTCATCTGCATAGTTATAGCACGTGAGGTGAAATTGATTGATCAGTACCGGTAATGACTTCATGTAGATGTTGAAAAGCATGGGCGAGATGATAGAACCTTGAGGGACCCCTGCTTTTGTGGAGTATGGTTTGGACGAGAAAGGTGGGGTATGGATGACATTAGTTCTGTTTTGAAGGTAAGACGCGATCCAGTCTAGAGCAGTTCCCTCTATGCCGGCTTCATAGAGTCTTTGTTTCAGAGTGTCATGGTCAACCATGTCAAAGGCAGCCAAGAGGTCCAAGAGGAGTAGCGCAGCAACCCCGCTGCGGTCAACTGTATTCTTCAGGTCATCCCAGATGGCAAGGAGGGCAGATTCAGTGCCTCTTCCCGGACGGAATCCTGTTTGGAAGTCTGAGAATATGTCATTCTCTTCAATGAATTGTGACATCTGGGCGAACGCTGCTCTTTCTATCAGTTTGCCCAGGAAAGGTCCATTTGTAATGGGTCTGTAGTTGTCAGGGTTCAGTGGGTCCAAGTTTGTTTTCTTCAGTAAAGGGCGTATGTGTGATTTTTTGAGTTCTTCTGGAAATATTCCGGTAGTTAAGGAATCGTTGATGATTCTTCTTACTGCAGTGGCAGCAGAGGTTGTTAAAAGAATTGTCTTGAAAGTTTGTGGTGGACAGGGGACCGAAGGGCTGCCGGCAGGCCTGCTTGCTTTGACCAGGTCCATAAATTCATTGTGTGAGATGTGTTGGAAGGAACGGAGAGGCTGGGTTAGAGTATTCTTGGATTGTTGTTTTGTACAGGGGTTAGTGCTGGTGCTTTGTTTCTGTTTTAAGTACGAGTCCAATGTGTCTGCTTTGTCTGTGTAATGATTTGCCAGTTTGTGAAATCTTGAGTAGCAGGATGAGTTCCTTGTAGGCAATTTGGTTTGAGAAATTCATTGAGTATTTTATAGAATTCTTTATTTGCACATTTAGCATTTTGAATTGTGTCTGAATAGTACTTTTTCTTAGCTTTTTTGATAGCTGACTTGTATAATCTGTTAATTTTTTGTAGGTGAAGTTTGTCTTGTTTGGCGTTTGTTTTGAGCCAGGTACGTTGCAGCTTTCTAATTTGTTGTTTTATGTCTTTTATTTCTATGTTTCTCCAAGGCGCTTTTATTCTTTTGTGCTGTTGTGTGGTTTTGAGTGGTATCAGGATGTCAAAAGCTTCCTGTAGCCACTCATATAGATTTTGAACAGAAGTTATTGTTTCCAGATTTGTACTTGATGTTAGTTGTGTTTCTAAGTGTTCCAAATTGAGTTTGTTCCACGGCCGATAGGTGGATGGATGTAAGCTAGTTTTAGGTGAGTCCCTTAGTGTTGTTTTATGTTGAAAAGCAAGCAAGTGGTGGCCTGACCATGTGACTGGAGTTATAGTTTGAAAGGTAACTAGTTCAGTATTAGCAAAAATGACATCTAGGATATGTCCAGCGATGCGTGTGGGTTTGTAGACAATCTGATCCAGGTTCAGTGCGTCTAGGCCAGTGATTATTGTTTTTGGATGGGTCATATTGGGTTTGTCTAACCAAATGTTGAGGTCACCCAGAATGCATAAGTTGGAGTGTATTGTTATCAGGTTTGAAACTGTGTCTAGAAGTGCGTCTGGGAATGTCGCCTTGCTAGGTGGAGGTCTGTGAAGGAGCAGGAAGTTACAGGATGAAGACGGTATAGTATTGCATCTTGTTAGAAGAGCCTCACAATTCTTTATGGAGATGTCATCAACTTTAGTGATTTGTAATGTTTGCCTGAACACAACAGCTAGACCACCTCATTTTTTGCCTATACGATTTTGGGTGATCGTTTGATACCATAGGGAATGGCTTCATGCAGGACTGGAGCCATATCATCCCCCAACCATGATTCAGTTATGAATAGTATGTCTGGGTTTGCATCTGTGAGAAGGTCGTAGATGTGATGTTTGTTTTTAGAGAGGGATCGTATTAGTAGACAGTTTAGAGAATGGCCTTTTGTGATAGTGAGACTTTGTTTTGTAGAAGAGTGATCAGAATTGTGTGGGTTTGTAGCAGGTGTGTTTTTAGTGCTGGCATTAGCTGTATTAGGATAGCAATCGTGTACCTGTTCTGTATCATGTTCCTCATCCAGCATGCTAAGAAGGCATTTTGAAGGGTCTGCTTGTGTATGTGGTGGAGATGGTGTTTGAGAGTGAGTTGGTGTGCTGTGTTGTTTTCGTGGTGTAACATTGTTGTGCAGTAGACATGGGGAAGCAAAGTTGTGAGGTGTGGTACGTCGCTTATGTTGATTGCGTGTGTTTATGGCGGAAGGTGTATGAGTCAGGGGTGGTGGTGCAGCATGTGGGTCATGTAGTAAGGTTCTAAATTGTCCAATGAATGAGAGGCGGTTAGAAGAGAGTTGCTGTGTTGCTGTATCTGTGTTAGGTGTGGTGGAAGAGAGAAAGCTTGGCATTGGAGTTTGTTCCTTTGTGTGGTTTGAAAGGTGGGTGTATGTTTGAATTTTGTGATGGTAAGTATTTTGAGGTCTGTAGAGTAATGGAGGCGTCAAACATCAGCCAGACCCATGTCGGCAAGCCATTGTAGGCCTGATTCCGTAAGGGCGCTGGTCTGTCCTATTCTCTGGATTGATCTATCCAGTTGGGCGTTAGATACTAAATTAAAGTCCCCATCAATCCAGATATCTTAGTCAGGAGATGCCATCACCCGTCCCACTGCATCTAGTATAAAAGATTCCTGATGGTCGTTAGGGGCATGTATTGTGGCTATTGTGATTGCGGGGGGACAGGGAAATACGCAACAACAATAATCTACCTGTGATCTCAGCCTGTACTTGCAGCACCTTATCCGAGAAGCATGTGACCAAAAGGATGGTGACCCCGCCCTTTTCGGTGGAATTGAGAAGAATTGTCGATCATACCAGCGAGAATGCAACTGAGTCAAGGCCCTCTGGAGCAGGAGAGTCTCCTGCAGGAGACAAATATCACATTTGGACTCCCTAATCAGGGAGAGGAGGGCCAGGCGCTTCACCGGGTCATTAAGTCCTCGTACATTGAGACTGAATACTGTAAGCATGTGCTAAAATGTTTTTGGGATCCGAACTACCAATTTGGACCATCAAAATAGGAGATGAGAAAATAACCTCCATTTCAGTCTCGCAAGAGAGACTGCAATGAGTAAGGCAAATGTACTGAGCAGTGTAGTGTATAATGAAGAAAACCAAAACTTTCAACAAAACAACAAACAAAGTGCGCTCCCTCACCTGGGAGTCAACCATACCAAACAGTGGGGGTAGAAGTCAGTAGCATCGGAGCACCTCCATATCGGATCGTCCCAGTAGTAGGAGCTCTGCTGCATGATGCATTTGAAATCTAATGTGACGACAGGCAGGGTAGTATTCTGGTCACAGGACTATACAGGTCGGAATGTTCGGGAAAGCTCTCCCTGAAGAGCAGCTCGCCTTAAAAGGTAGTCGTTCTCCAGCTCAGAAGTAATCACCTGTTGTTGAAGCTGCCGCAGCAGGGGCGCCGATTCCTCTTGTCTCTCAGATGCAGTAGGTTTGACCAGAGGTTGTGGTTTAGATTTTGGTGGCGGCGCAGGCCCCTTGGCACCAATGACTCCCAAGGGAATGAGCAGGAATGTATCAGTTTAGATTAAATGAACAAGTTACTTACCTTTGGTAAAGCGCTTTCAAATGCCTATCTTGACAGACATGTTTAGTTCCGCATTGTCCTTACTTGAACTTCCCAGGTGGCAGGCTGGATCTATATTTGTTTCTAAGCAATAAAAGATCACAAGTACTATGTGGCACTACACAACTTCTGTTGCAAAGCACAGGTACAGCAGTCCATAATAAGACTTTATGAACACTAGTGACAACAGTACTGCCAGTTTTTCGATGGTCTGACTTTTTCGTTGGGGGTTTGCTGAGCATGTCTTTCAGTGTCGTGTCTTTTTTAGAGCGATTGGTAGCCATTGCGTCTGCCAGAAGAGGAATCCAGAAACTCTCGATACACTCTCCCTACTCAGCGTGGGTCAAGGACCATCAACCCCAGCCCACTGCCCCCACACTGAGCCTAGGGCTGTCTTAAGCAATACCCAGTCCGACTAACGTAGCCCCAAAAAATTATTTCCAGTGATGGAGTCACACCGCAGGAACCCCAGAACACAATCCGCCGGTGAGGTATCCCAAGGCCCCCGTGCAGAAGCAGCAGGTGTCAGCCGCAGACCTGGGCCCCAGTGATCTGGGCCCCAAGTGAGGCCGCAGGGAGACGGAATCTAACAAACCTCCCACAGGTGCAAATGCTTCTCGTCCAGGGCAAGATAGCACATACCTTGAATACCCACGATGGGCAGAGAATGTCCACAACAATAGATACCACAGCAAAGGGGCGCAGAGTCTGACCCTGTAATAAAAAGGGAAGAGCCGTACCTTCTCAGCCAAGCATTATGCACCAGAGGTCACGGCTCCAGCAAGTGTAGGTGCTGCAGTATTCCTGGTCAGCAAGGATTCTCGTGGGCGCCGAGGGCCACAGACCGCTTCCAGAGTGAGGGGGGGCATGCCCCCTATCTAGACTCCCCCCCTTCCCCCCCAAGGTCAGGCAGGGAAGCAGGTCATGTAGCCAGGTAGTTGGAGGTTGTCAGCACTCGTGTGAGTGGCAGCGACAATGGCGATTCCCTGATCATTGATGACTATGCATCACTGATCAAAACTTTGGACAAAAGGTTCAACCCCAAGAAGAATGTTGTACTTGAGCGTCATAAGTTTCTACAACGTGCCCAGGTTCCTGGTGAATCTATTGACGATTTTGTTTCTGCGCTCAGAACTCTTTCTGTTACCTGTAACTACAGGGAATTTAGAGATGAAATTATACGTGATCAATTAATTGAGCGCACATGTAACAAGAAAATTCAAGAGAAGCTCTTGTCATCAGACGACCCTGATCTCGAGACAGCTATTACTCTTGCGAGGAGCATTGAGCACTCTCAATTTTGCATGAAGGAAATGTGCAACTCTTCTCAGCCTACCGAAGTTAAACTGTTGTCAGCAAAACAGAGTGTTAAGACTACCAAAGTTCCCATTCAAAATACAACACGAAAATCACCTTCTCTACCTTCCCCAAGATCAAATCTGAAAAGACGCAACTCTTTTGTTTTTGTTGTGGCAGCAAATCTCATTTAGGTAATGCAAAGTTCTGTTTTGCTTTGAACCAGACTTGTTTCAAATGTGGGAAAAAGGTCATCTGGCACGTTTCTGCAAAGCCATAGTGTCCAGCAAAGGAAACACGCAAATTGTCAAGTCCATTGAAGAAGACTTTATTGACTCTAGTGACGAAAATGACAATTTGTTGTTAATGTTGTCTTCTCCATCCTTACAATCTGAGGGTGTCGTTGAAATTGCATCTATGGGTGGCATGCGCAAGAGAAAATCTCCCGCATGTGTTATTTCTGTGAATGGGAAAAATGTGAATTTCTTGGCTGATTCCGGTTCCCCATTTACCCTTATCAATGCTAAGGATTTTGGGGGTTAGAAGACATTCAATTACACCAGTCTAAGATCAGAATGTTTGCGTATGGGGGCAAAAGAGTGGAAGTTCTTGGTAAATTTGAAGCAAATTTGGAATTCTGTGGGGATCTTGCTACAGGTACTGTATACATTGTTGAGGATGGTGCAAATTTGTTGGGATGGGAGGAGCAAGGTGAGCTTGGTATCATTCTTGATCCTAATCATCCCGACATGGTTTTGTCCAGACGTGAAGCACGTAAATTTTACACTCCATCTTCATCTTCCAATTTGTCCAATTCAGTGGTGGTGGGACACTTGTCAGGTGATGAGTTGATTCAGAGGTATCCCTAAGTTTTTTGTGACAAACTCGGCAAGCTAAGAGGTTTTCAGCACCACATCATCCTTAAAAATGGTGCAACGGCAGTTGCACACAAAGTGCGTAAAGTACCTCTGAGTTTGCGTGCAGAATTGAAGCATGAACTTGAACGTTTGTGCACCATGGATGTGATCGAAGCCATAAAAGGATCTGAATGGTTAGCCCCCATAGTTCTTGCACACAAGGCTGACAAGTCTCTTAGGATGTGTGTAGACTTGCGCGATCTTAATGCCAATATATGGATTGACCGCCAGCCCTTGCCCAATATAAACGAAATGCTGGCGACATTAGATGGAGCCAAGTATTTCTCGTCATTTGATATTTCCTCAGCTTACCACCAGGTTGAGTTAAGCAAAGACTCCAGACATCTCACCTCTTTCGTGACACCGGAAGGAGCCTTCTGTTACAAACAAATGCCTTTTGGTTTGGCTTCGGCTTCCGCTGTGTTTCAGCGCCTTATGGGGAACTTATTCAAAGACACAGCGGGAGTCGTGTTTTTCCAAGATGATATTCTTGTGTACGCATGAACTGAGGTAGAGCACGACAGCAGAGTTAAACATGTACTGGAAACTGTGAAACTTCATGGGCTAACCTTAAAAAAGGACAAGTGCAAATTTTTTCTGGAGGGTGTGGATTATTTAGGTCACCATATTTCCTGCAAAGGTATTGAACCCAAAATCAAAATTTTAGATGCCATTCAAAATGCACCTTCACCCACTAATAAAGATTAATTGCGCTCCTTTTTAGGTCTAGTGGAGAACTATGCCAAATTTGTGGGGAATTTTGCTGATAAGACTTCCTGTTTGCGTGAATTACTTAAGAAAAATGTTAAATTCGTGTGGTGCGAAAGGTGTGTTGATCAATTTGATCTTCTCAAAAAAGAAATTGTGCAAGCTCGCCCTTTGAAATTGTTTAACATCAATGACAAATGTATCGTTTCTACTGATGCCAGCAACGTTGGGTTAGGCGTTGTTCTTATGCAAAAGAGGTGTGACGGTCGTGAGGAGATCATTGCGTTTGCCTCCAGGACTCTTCGTGGTGCTGAGAGCTCTTACTCCACCATTGAGAAAGAGGCATTAGCTTTATGGTGGGGTGTCCAGCACTTTCGGAATTTCCTGTGGTGAAATGAATTCATCCTCAGGACCGATCACAAACCTTTGGTTGATCTCTTCACCACCACAGGTGGCGGTCGTGCCACTCCACGAATTGCCAAATGGCAATATAGACTACAAGAATTCAACTATCGTTTGGAGTATGTTGCTGGTGTAAAAAACAACATTGCTGATTGTCTATCCCGTTTACCCCTTGCCAAAGACATCAGTGAATCCTCTGAGGAGGATCTTGATATTGTATGTGCCGTTGGTGCTGTTGTTGACATTGTGAAGGGTGCACTTTCTGAGCATGAATGGTTGCGAGCTCTATCAGAGGATAGTGAAATCAAAATGGTTGGTGACTTTTTGGTTCATGGCTGGCATGTCAACAAGGATTTATCTTCTGAGTTAATTCCTTTCAAAAGGGTTTGTGATGAGTTGTCCATGATTGATGGAATTTTACGCAGGGGTGGCCTTTTGGTCGTTCCGTCATGCATGCAAAAAAAGGTTTTAGACCTAGCTCACGAGGGTCATCTTAGTATTCGCGCTATGAAACGCAGAATCCGTGAGGACTTTTGGTGGCCCGGGGTGGACAGGTCCATTGAGCATTACGTCAGGGACTGTTGTGCATGTGTTTTGAGTGATAAGACTCAAGTAACTCATCCCTCTCCCATTGATCCTGTTGTTGTCAAGAATTTACCCTGGTGCAAATTAGCTTTCGATGTTGCTGGTCCTTTTGGGATTTCTGGAGGTTCTCCTTTGTATGCTCTGGTCTTAGTGGATTATATGTCCAAGTGGCCGGAGGTCAAGTTTGTGGAGGGTGTGAATTCCTTGACTGTCATTAATTTTCTCAAAGACGTGTTTCTCCGGGAGGGGTTTCCTGAGGAACTCGTGACAGATAACGGGACCCAGTTGGTGTCTTTGGAAATGCAAAATTTCCTTAAAGAGCATGGCATCAAACACGTTTTAACCTCACTTTATCAACCTCGTAGCAACGGATTAGTTGAACGCTTTAATCGCGTTATCAAAGATCAACTGCAATTGGCTTTGGTGAATGGTTTACACCGGTGAATGGCCATTGCAGACATGTTGTTGGCAATCAGAACTACTCCGCATATTAGTACTGGGATGTCTCCTTTCACTCTGCTTAGGGGAAGAGTTGCCGTTTCCAAGTTGAATAAAGATTGGATGACTAGGAAAGGTGTCAATCAAGCTAGACTTGGCAAGGTAGCGGATGTGAGGTCTGCAGTTCAATCAAAGTACACCACTGTTTCTGAAAGTGTTTCTCCTGTGTGCGTTGGAGATTGGGTAAGAATCAAAAAGCCTGGCTTCATTCGCAAGGGGAATTCTCGCTTCTCAGCCCCAGCTAAGGTGACGGAAGTGAGAGACTGTGTGGTGGTGTTGGAGAATGGGAAAATTTGGAACAAGTGTGCCATCTCTGTTGTTCCTCAATCTAAAATTGTATACGTTGGTGGGAAGATGGGTGTTCATTTTGATCCCGCTAATGCTACTCCTGTTTTTCCAAATTGCTCTTCTTCTAATACTGTTCCTTCCAATAGGAATGTTCGTTCGGACTGTTCTTCCTTCAAAAGGTTTCCTTCCAGGATGAGATCCACTCCAGTTAAGTTTCAAGACTATGTTATGAATTGATGATACTATGTTTTTCTTCCAGGATGAGATCTATTCTGGTTAAAGGTCAAGACATGTTGTGCATTCATGTTTACAGTTGTATGATTTTTACTCTTCTATTTGTTTTATCATTTTGTTATTTATTTATTTCCTCTTCTTTTTGTTTTTTCTTTTATTGTGTAGGAAGCGAGGTGTGTTGGGATCTCCATCACGTTCTCCCTTATGGAATCCTCCCGTGGCACTGATCCCTGCTTGGAATGTGGAATGTGTTGCTTTGGCAGTTGCTGCCTGGGAGCTGCCTTGATGGGACATAATAAACAGGAGTACTTACCTTCTCTGTGATTGTACTTCCTTTCAATCATGAACAACGTTTTTAATGAATTCAGCTGTCAGAAACATATCTGTTGACATAAGCAAAATATAAAGTCACTTGATATGATTTCCAGTTCCTGTTTTGCAGTTCTCACACTGCTGCCTGTGCTGGAAAATGCTGCATACCATGTTTGTAATTCTATGCCCTTAAAATTGACCAGAGCTACGAACGTTTGCAAAGGAGAGGAGGTTTTCACCTGCACTAAAGCATTATCAGGCAGCAAATGCAAATTCTTTCAGTAAACCTGATGTGATCCACTTCTCATTTATTAAAAGAAATTACCATCAGGACTACAGACAAGCATGAAGAACCCTCCGTTTATCATATGTAACATTTTAGCCCTTTGCTTGTTTTGCCATTGGCTTTATCTAAGCTACTCGCTTTGCCAGATTATTTTTCGTCAAAGGATTATGGTTCTATTCATCTTTTCAAAAGATAACACTTTAGTGAGGTAGCTAGCCTGGTACATTGGTTCATAGGTATATGGATGTCATGTATGTATAAGTTTGCCCCGTGGGTGTGATCTTTAAATTTACAAGAGAAGAATCAGCATGGCACTAAGCTCTCACAGAGAAACCAGTACCGACCATTTTGTGAAAGGACTGAGCTCTAATCCCGTAACCAAACGTCACCATACTAGCCAAGATTGGAAGACTATCTCCCGGGGCGGCTCCTCTGCTAAGGAAGAGGAGCGTCGCCCAACTGCTCCCAGAGTAGTGGAAAAAGGAAAAATAAAATAATAATGAATCGTTATTATCATTTTATTTTTCGCAGCTACGGGGCTGGCTCAGGGCGGGGCGGGACTGGTGTCACAGCCTGGGAAGAGAAGGTTTTTTTTTGCACAATAAGTGTTCATGACTGTTTGGCTGGCCGTCTTGCACTTGTCACTTAAGCAACTGATGTGGCTAAAGCCAGAGTAGGGATTTAGAAGATGCGGCCAGTGCAAGGCATGTAAATACAGTGGTAATGTATGCGAGGTGGTTCTACTATGCAGAGGAAAATTGTGGAAAATCCCCAAACATATTTCTTGTAAGGCCGACTTTGTAGTCAATGTAATAACATGCCCCTGAAAAATGTGGTATATTGGCTTGTTGAACTTGGCCCTTTTTTGCAGGGTCATCCCTGAACTTTTTGCCTTCCTCCTAGCCCTTTTTTAGTTCTCGCGCCTAGCGTTGCAGTGCACAGCCCTGCTCGCGCAGCGCGAGACCTCTTGTATGGGCTTCAGAAAGCTAACCACACGCTCGTGAGTGTGGTTTTGCTTTCGCAGGCTGGCATTGGCTGTAGCGTGCTTTTAAAAAAAAAACGGCATGCAATTGGGCAAAGGCGGGCGCATGTCCCGCCTTGCTCCGCCCATTCCCGTCCGTGTCTAGGACGCGCATCAGCGCGCCGCACAGACGACAGGCTCCCTTGCCCCACCGCTCCTCTGTGGTGCGCGTGCACCACTGGTTTCGATTCCCGCGTTCGGCTCCTCTGTGGGTTTCGATTCCGTGCTTGTTTAACGGAGGATTGTCCAGCAGCATGCCCTACCAGCTCTGCTGTATAGCATGCCACATATCGCCCTGGTCTGCTACAGCACGCCAATGTTACTGCCCATGTGTACTCCCGCCTCACACGAGATTGTCACGTGACACTGATTTCATTGCTAGGTCATTTCCTGGAACGGGAGCTAGGTGCTAGTCGTTTTCCACGCTTAGCAGAAGTACTTCCGGGTGGGCGGCTCTGCGGTATCTGCCGTGAAATGACTACGCTACGTGCCTTCACCTGTGACGACCTCTTCCGATTCAATAAGATGTGAGTCCGGGGTTTGGGTGGTAGACTATTTGAATAAGAATGAAAGGAGTCTGTGGCAGCTATACTAGACGCTTGTATACTACCCTGCTTGCAAGGCTTCAGGAGGGAGAGACTGTTACTCCCTGCGACCTCGACGTAGAGCGCCTATAAATATACTGAACATACTACTGCATTGCATCTACTGTGCAGCTAATGTATTTATTGCAGCAAGTTAAACGAATGTGAAATGTGCTTTCATTTTGCTTTTCCTTGTAGGAGTGCAATGTTCTTCAATTAAAACTTTTGAAGTGGGGAATTTGACTTGGTTACTTAGCAAGTGGTTTTCCACCATTAATACATAATGCATTGCCAGCACGTTTTTGGCACGGTGCTAGAATATTACTGGGCAGTTTTAGCAGGGCTCTGCAGGGCTGCAATACTAGATGATATTTCATAAGGAGCGCAGGGCTTTATCAAAATGACAGTTGTTGGCAACAAACAAAAAAAAACCACGCCTTAACGCTGTCGACTTTTATGTTAGTATATGCTCCCAAAGTAACCCACACTCAAGTCCTCACTGCAAGTTAAAGGCTCAGTTCCGATCCCTGTGCAAACAGGAGTTTCAGTAACCACTGCCTCACAGCCTCAAGACTCGCTCCACTTTCAGTAACCACTGCCTCATAACCCCAATACTGGCTCCACTTTCAGTAAACACTGCCTCAGGGCCCGAGACTGTCTCCAGTTTCAGTAAATACTGCCTCAGAGCCCCGAGACTGGCTCCACTTTTAGTAACCACTGCCTCATGGCCCCAAGACTGGCTCCACTTTCAGTAACCACTGCCTCATGGCCCCAAGACTGGCTCCACTTTCAGTAACCACTGCGTCATGGCCCCAAGACTGGCTCCACTTTTAGTGACCACTGCCTCACAACCTCAATACTGGCTCCACTTTCAGTAACCACTGCCTCATGGCCGCAAGACTGGCTCCATTTTTAGTATCCACTGCCTCACAACCTCAAGACTGGCTCCACTTTCAGTAAACACTACCTCAGGGCCCCAAAATTGGCTCTACTTTCAATAATCACTGTCTCAGGACCCCGAGACTTTCAGTAACCACTTCTTTGGGCCCCAAGACTGGCTCCACTTACAGTAACCCCTGCCTCACGTCCCCAAGACTGGCTCCACTTTCAGTAACCACTTCCTCGGCCCCAAGACTGGCTCCACTTTTAGTAACCACTGCCTCACGGCCTCATGACGGGCACCACTTTCAGTAACTACTGCCTCATGGCCCAAAGACAGGCTCCACTTTCAGTAACCACTTCTTTGGGCCCCAAGACTGGCTCCACTTAAAGTAACCCCTGCCTCACGTCCCCAAGACTGGCTCCACTTTCAGTAACCACTTCCTCGGCCCCAAGACTGGCTCCACTTTTAGTAACCACTGCCTCACGGCCTCATGACTGGCTCCACTGTCTCAGGACCCCCAGACTGGCTCCACTGTATGAATTAGGAGCTATGTGATACGCATCATACACTCTCGGGTTTTCCCTTATAATTTCCTGCAGGTCAAACCTGGCGAAATGTACCTGAGGTGAGGCCAGGAACGTAGGCATAGCATGTAGAATTAGGGGCCAGATATACAAAAATGAGGAACTTCAATTTCCTAATGGTGATTCTTACTGAGTCATAATTATGAAATAACATTTCCTAATGTAAGAAACCTTTCTACCTATAATTAGCTATTCTTACCATGTTGCAAATCAACCATTTTATTTCTCCCTGCTGTCATTTGTCTAGTTTTGGGGTTCAACTGTGTAGTGATGGGGTGGGTCTCGTAGTAGTAGATGTGTACAAGACCCATCCCATAAAGTAAACAAGCATTTGCAATGCAATAGGTCTCGCATTATTAAAGTTTGAGCTATTGGTGTTGCATTATTTAGCAATGTCAATAGCTCAAACTTTAATAATGCGAGACCTATTGCATTGCAAATGCTTGTTCTGACATGGTGTTGGTGGTTTTAGGACTCTGGGCACTTTAGCACTGCTGTCCAGTGTAAAGTGCGTGTGCTCTCTGTGGTAAATATGGTAAGATTGGTCTACACCTTTTTGGCTTATTTAATTTACCTGTCAGTCCCTTGTAAAGTGGTATCTCATATACCCGGGCTGGTAAATTAAATGCTACTGGTGGGCTTGCAGCGCTGATTGCGCCACCCACCAAAGTAGCCTTTTAAACCTATCCCAGGCCTCTGCCATTGCAGGGCCAGGGCCTGTGTTACTGCCGCTGTGACGTGGCACCTAAAGTGTGTGCCATGTCTGTGACCCCCCTTTTACTGCATGTCAGTCACCCCTAAGGTAGGCCCTAGCTAGCCCTATGGTCAGGGTGCATTGTAGGTAAAAGGTAGGACATGTACCTTAAGTGTGTGACATGTCCTGGTAGTGACAAAACAGCCATTTTAGTTTCTCACTGCTGTGAGGCTGCCCTCTCACAGGAATGCATTGGGGATTCCCTGATAAGTGTTTTAGTGGTAATTCTTGATATGAGAGGAGCAGCGTGGTCAAGTTTGGTATATTTGGAATGGTAATAATAAATGCTGCGCAATGGTGTGCGCAGATTTATTATCACTATTTAGAAATGCCACTTTTAGAAGTTGGCATTTTTGTGTGCTTTGTGTCTGCCTGCCTGATGTGGATTGCATGTCTGGCTTTGGCGTGACAGGGGCTGGTGAGGTGTGTGTGGCTCCAGGGAGGGCAAGGTGAGTCAGCGCTAGGCTGAATAGGGGATATGCATTTGGAGTAGTGGGAGGAGTTGTCCCCTGACCCTGAATAGGTCTGTGCCTGCCTGGGTGAATGCTGGCTCCGCCCCCATGTGGTGTGTCTGATGACGAGCCCCCACCTGACAATGGGAAAGAGGAGCCCTGTAAACAGAGTGCTCCAAAACCCCCCAGAACCAGTTCAGGCTGGTTCCCCCACGCCCTGTGCCAATGGCAGACAAAGGAAAAGGGTGTATAAATATTGGGTCTGTGACCCCATGAAAATGTTGTGCTTTTGTGCTTCCCGGTGAGTTGTTGCTGCTGGGCCCCGGAGGAACCGCCACGAGGGACTGCCTCCCTGGGCACTGTGAGCTGGCCTGCCTGGGCCCAGCCTTTTCCCCTTGACCTGTGGGGTCCCAGCACCTCGTGAGCGCTGCATCTTTATTTCTTTGCCCCAGGACGAGAGGAGCATTCTTGTTTTAATTTGCAGCACTGGGCTGCAACGACTTTGGATGGGGATCCCGACGTGGGGATTCCCCCCCGCATTGTGGGTGCTTCTGCAGCAGAGCGGGAGCCCACCCCGCACTGCCGCTGCTAATAGAGGTGGGAGCCCACCCCGTGTTTTTGAGTGAGGAGCGGGAGCCCACCCCGCTGCGGTGTGCCCCTCCGAGTGGGAGCCCACCCCGCATCGATGCTGATTCAATAGCGGGAGCCCACCCCGCGTTTGTGCTTGTGGCGGGAGCCTACCCCGCATTTGTATTTATTTAGAGCGGGAGCCTACCACGCATTGTCGCCGCCCGGAGGAGCCGCCAAGATCTGCGAGAGAACACCGCCGCGGCCCGACCGGGAAGCCAGGCGGCTGTGCCAGGTTGTGGGCGGGGCCGAATAGAAGCGGGCCGGAAGAGAAGCGGGGTTGTGCCTGTGTTCCAGGAAGCCGTCCGGAGCCTCGCGGGCTCCACGTCAAAGTCCAGTGTCCCAGGAAAGGGACCGGGCGGAGTCAAGAGGAGTCCTGAGAGGAGGGGCCCGACCGGAGGAGCCGGAGCCTGGCGAGATCCTTTCCGCCCCTGTGGAAGTCCAGGAGGAGACCGCGAGCTCCCGGTGAGTGAGGCTGCATAGGAGGGGTCGTCCGGAGCCTCCAGGGCTCCATGTGCCAATGTTGAGGAGTGGGGAGCCTACGAGGCACTGTCTGTGCTGAGTGCTGGCCCCAGGAGGAGCCCGGTGAACGGGGCTCCCCACGCATGGTTGGTGCCGAGTGAAGCGCACAATGAGGAGCACAGTGAAAGGAGCTCCCTGAGGCACTATTAAGTGCCTGTGCTGATTTCCTTTGGGAGCAATTGTGTGTGTAGGAGTCCCAGAGGGGGGCTCCAGAGGCACTGTAGTGCCAGCTCCTGTTTTTGCTTCCCAGCTGCAACGAGGCAGCTGCAACGAGGGGGGCATTTCTGATTTCTGCATGAGGAAGGAGTGAGATACGCTCCTCTGCCCCAGCGCATTGCACACTTTGCTTTGGCTGCATTGGCAGCAAAGGGGCCAGTGGAAGGCCCCAGTTACAAGCCCTGACATTTGGGACAGAGGGCATTTGAGCCCCAAAGGAAGGCCAGTTGGCCTGGGTTCAGCTTTATGGTGGTGATAGGGCCCAAGGCCCTTATGTGATTTATGCCCATGGTATCTATGCATAATGTGTTTATGCTTCTGATGTTTTTGCATAAGGTGTTTATGCTAATGTGAGGCCTAAGGCAAATGTTATGTGTATGATGTTTTGTGCCTAAGGTGATGCTAAGTACAGTATTTTGCCAGTAGTTACTGGTTGTGTTTTATATGTGCTACTAGTGCTTTCTAAAGGTTCTGACAGTGGCCCTATTGGCCCTGTCATGTGTATATAATCCCCTGTAAATATTGCCTAGTGCCAGTTGGCGCAGTGTATATGTGTGATTATAATTCTAATGTGTTTTGGATAATACAAAGGCTATTTTTTATATAACCTTGTGTGAAGTTTCTTTTGTAGTGTGCCTAGTGTGTTGCTGTTGTGTGTGTGTGTTGCGCAAACGCTTTACAGATTGCCTCTGGGATAAGCCTGACTGCTCGTGCCAAGCTACCAAGGAGGTGAGCAGGGGTTATCTTCAGCGTGTAACTCCCTTGCCCTGACTAGAGTGGTGGTTTCTGCCTGGCTTAGGCGCATGCCCTAGCCAACCAGAAATCCCATTTCTAACATGGCACGACTGTCTTTCCAGTTAAGAAAAGGATGCTGGAACATTTGAGGGCCATTACTCATAACGATATGAGTTGTGGCACATCCAAACACAACAGCGATTGGACTACAGTTGGGTACTTTGGGATTGATACGGTACAAAAAAGTTTGAGGGGAGATAGATTGACTACATTATGCAAGATGGAATCTACGTTTATCCTTGAAGCAGGATGTGTTGCTCCAATAGGAATGAATGCCGATGAGGAGTCATATGCACACTTCTAGGTCTGGAACACAAAGAGTCTTTCCGTTTGTGAATCAAGGTCCCTACTATGTATTTGTATTTGTTTTGATTTAGTAGCGAGAGAGGAAAGAGCAAAGCGTCGGTGGGAGGATGAGCTAAGACATGTGGCACTAAAGAAACTTAATGAGGGTGAGTGCAGGTGCACCGATGATACAGCAGAATTTAAGAAAGCATTTGCACTTTCTCTGTAGGGCGGCAGGGATCACAAGAATGGATGATGTATGAAGTACCATGGAAGATGGGATTGACTACTGCAGCCTAACTATTGGAATGTTCACCGACTTCTGAGTAAGCGGTAAAGTGTAAAGTTTGAAATATTCATGATCATGTGTATTCTGGGCAACCAGTTAAGCAACAAGGAGCCACAGTAGCGAGTAAGGTATAGCGCGTGAGGCGCCAATGGCTACTTTAGCCTGGATTGGCTTTTGAGCAACAAGTTATCAACTGTGGTTGTTTATATCAGAATGTATGGTATTCACAACTGTGCAGCACCAGCAGTGTAAAAATTTATGTCTACTACAGCCTATTACAAGAAAGCCATAACAGTGTAAATTTGAAATATCCATGAGGATATGTTAGCTTGGTGACCAGTCATTCAGCAAGGATACATTGTAGTGAGTTTGGTTTGGATTGAGCGCGAAAAGCCGATGGTTACTTCAGCTTAATTGTTTTGGAAAAATATGGAATGAGTAATGTCTGTACCCATTAGAAAACTTGGAACTGAACTATGCACTGCATTTAAAATGTTACAATGTATCTATACCCCCCTTCACCAGATGCAGGGTCTTTTGTTTATGTTTATTGACCTAGATGATGTAAAAGAGTCACAAGTAGGACCTCTAGCCATGTGACCAAGACACGCTATGATCGAAACGCATCATCCGTTTGTTTGTGGATTAATAAAATAAACTTGAATTCCGCTTAGTCTGAAGTGACTTTCTTTTTGCTAATATTGGCCCGAAAGTTTCTATTTGGAATATATATATATATACATGCGGAATCACTCACCTGAGTGGCCCATCAGAGGGCGCTTAATTATTTATTCGAGGGTGAGTCAGCAACAGTGTGAACCTCAGTGCTGAGCCTTTGAAAAAGGAGCAGGAGCTCTGAAACGCGTTAGGCTGCTGGAACTGTTATAGTAATGCAGGTTTGCAGTTTTCCTGGAAATAAAGGCTTTTTAAAGCGAGTTGCTGTTCGAGTGCATCCTTGCTCTTGGGGCACTTGTTGAAAACATTAATCCTGGCAGCCCAGCCGTGGAGGATTGCACCACCCTGTAATTAAAGGGGACACAAGGCTTGGAATTATGCCAAATCTTAGGAGTGGGACAGCAGCATTTTGGATTGAAAACGAACTTGCACTCTGAGGCCCATTGGAGGGCTGAGAATATATTAACAACAACTTGAGAGACACAGCACCCATTTGGGTATGGATTAATACTGATACACACTACAAGTCCCAGAAGGCAATGCGGAATCACTCACCTGAGTGGCCCATCAGAGGGCGCTTAATTATTTATTCAAGGGTGTGTTAGCAACAGTGTGAACCTCAGTTTTGAGCCTTTGAAAGAGGAGCAGGAGCTCTGAAACGCCTCAGGCTGGAACTGTTATCGGAATGCAGGTTTGCAGTTTTCCTGGAAATAAAGGCTTTTTAAAGCAAGTTGCTGCTCGAGTGCATCCTTGCTCTTGGGGCACTTGTTGATAACATATATATATATATGCATATAGCAGCAGGGCCGACACACCACGGAATCTTCTGATATTTATTGATTCAAATTAAAACAGGTTGCCAAGTAATATATATATTACCTACTGGTGGTCGCCAATATATAGCTATAGTTAAGACCTTGTTTCTATTCAAAAAGCATTTTTTCTTTTGCCAATATCTTTGGGGCCGTTTGACGAATCTTCGCAAAAGTTTCAAAACAAAGGGACCACTCACTTTAGCTGCTGTCTTGAAAATTTCAGGGTGATCCATCAAGTGGTGACCGAGAAATAGGAGGGGTCCCAAAAAGCTTTTTCCCTATGTTAATTTCCGTAGGAAACTGTTGACGCAGCTACAGCCCGAACTGCTGAACGGAATTACACCAAATTTGGCAGAAAGGTAGCTCTTGGTCCAGAGTGCACTCTTTTTGTTAAATGGTGTAAATCTGTTCAGCAGTTGCTGAGAAATTTAAAGAAATTCCCAGTTGTATATCTAGGGACGAGAAGGATCCGCGAACCCTCCCGACCTTGAGCCTGCCATCTGATTGGCTGCCAACACTTCAAACCAGGAAGAGTTGGAAGCCATCTTGTGGCTCGGTTGAACCAAAAAAAGGTAAAAAAACATGAAAAATCAAGAAAAGGGGGCAGGGTAGAAACACCCTGACCCCCTAGGCCTGCTCAGGAGGTCCCACAGGGACCCTCAGGGCCAAATAAACCATTTTTTAAAAACAAATTCAGCGGGATTTGCGCTGGATCCACGAATCCAGTTGAATTTTTTTTTTAATGAAGCGCCCCTGCATGCCCCAGGGACTGCCACCTCCCCGGGGCTTATAGATTGAGTGTAAGGCGCTACGCGCCCCCCCCGCAGCCCCGGGGACCGCCACCTCCCCACGGCTTTATTGATAAAAGAATGCTTGGGGGGGCTCCTGCCCCCACGCAGCCCCGGGGACCGCCGCCTCCCCGGTACTATGTTAAAAAATAAAGTGTGGGGGCTCCAGCCCCCCCCACAGAGCACCGGGGACCACCACCTCCCCGGGACTACATTGAAGATGGGAGGGGGGCCTTGGGGATCCCCTCCAGGAGCCCTCCATGCCCTGGGGACCACCACCCCCCAGGGCCGGCTCCAGCAATGTCCCGGGGTGCTCACCTCCGGGACATTGCAGTTTGCTATGGCATGGCAGGAGCACTGCTCCCACCAAGTCATAACAAACACTGCTTCACTTCATGGAAGCGAGAGCATGAAAAATGCTCTCACTTCGATGAAGCGAAGCAGAATTGCTTTTGAGCAGAGGGAGCTACATGTTTGCCCAAAAGCAATGATGGCTCCCGCAGGAGGTGGGTGCCGGCAGGGAACGCAGGGCCTTGAGCCTCCCCCCGCAGTACTTCACGACTTGGCCAAGCCCCGGGGAATGGATCCATGGGGTTGAAAATGGCCCGGGAGGGGGGCCACTGGGCCCCCCTACCTTTTTTTATTTATAAAAAAAAATATGGCTGGGCCCCGGGGGATGGGGTCCCCGGGGCCGAAATCGGCCTGGGGAGGGTGGCCACGCGACCCCCCTCCCTCTTACGATAAAATATATTTTTTTTAAAAGAAGTGGCCTAGCTCCGGGGGATGGGGTCCTTGGGCCGAAATCGGCCTTGGGAGGGAGGCCGCGCGGCCCCCCTCCCTTTCTGCAGCAAGGGGTAGGTGGTCTTCCGGTGTGGCTGTCAGGTGGGGGGAAAAAGGGATCTCCTATCTGGCTCGCCAACTGTTGCAGGGTGACTTTGGATCCTCTAAAATGGAATAACCACACAGACTCTTCTTGGCAATGCAAAGACAGTCTTTACTAACTGTCGCAACAGGGAGAAGGACCTTTTGCAAACAACACTGACTGCACCTCAGCCCTACTCAGGCTCTCTCAGGCTTTTCGGGCTTTCTCAAGTTCCTGGTCGCAGGCAGGCTTTTTTATACATAATATCACAATGGTTTATTACACACTGTAAATAATAGTTGACTTGCAAGTTACAGATTTAAGATGGAAAAAAGTCTTGAGCACATGTGACCTCATAACCCCGAGTTGTGACCTAATCCATTATACATTCTTTATTGCAACCCCAACAATGCTGGACAACGAGCATTCTTCTGCTTATGAATGCATGTGCGTTTTTATGGTAAATGCAATGAAAGTGAAGTGTGTGCTTCCAGTACTAGGCGCCTAAGGCCTCCATGTCTTTAGAACCAAATAACTTCCCTGCACCCAATGTTTAATCAAGCACCTTAGTCCTGTGTGTGCTCTGGGCTAATTCGATTACATAAGCCCATTGTCTAATCAGGTCATGATCTGATTGAATGCATGGGATATGTGCCAGTGGACTTGTGTGCTGATGTCATAAATGCTTTCAAGTATGTTAGACATGAGTTGGCCTTTAACAGGAAACCCTTCTAAGTTTCCTATTCCACTACATCCTTAAGTGAACTTTTCACCTTGCTAGTGTCAGTGCGGGATTTGGGCCTAAACTGGTTTTTAACCACAAACAGCTTTGTGGTTTCTGCATGGGTTTGTTGTTGCACTATAGTCTTGTGTTTCGTATTTTCTACAGCGTGTTCATCTTTCATATTTCCTACAACAGTTGTTTTCCATACACTCCCTGCTCTACATGACATTTGAACCCTTGATGATTTAGCCATAAATGTAATTGATGGATCGATTCACTTATTCTGGTATAGTACACATAATTGTTTTTCTCATAGTGATTGTTTTCTTTCTCAGCCTTTTAAAGAATTGTGTTGGAACAGGGGTGAACATCATTCTACAAACTGTTACTAACCACTGGCATATCCAAATAGGAAGTGTCTCTCCACCCGGTCACCGACCTAATAGTTATCTAGTCGGCGGCTGACTAAGTGGCAGAGATTATTTATTATTCAATCAGCTACTGGGGCTTCATTCAATAGGAATTCAAGCAACCACCCTCTTGAGCAACATGTCAGAACAGCAGGCCGCCTGCTCAGAGATTTAAAAGCTCTCAACCTACAGAGCTGAGATCGAGACTGGCAGAGAGGGGTGATCGAAGGGACAGTCAGGGTGAGACTGAAAGAAGGGGGAATAGAGTGTGGGATGGACAGTGAGAAGCTGGAGTGAGGGAGGATGAACAGGGGGAGAGAGACACAGTTGAGATGCAGAGGGCCGTGGCAGAGGGGATAGAGCACAGAGCAGGCGTGGCAGGCGTGAGTCGACAGCCTGCAAGTGAGATTCAGAGGCTGGTGGTGGAAGCAGTGAGAAATGGAGGGGACCAGGGAGAGTGGGGAGACCGAGAGAGAAGACAGACTAGAGAAGAGAGGAGTGGCTAATGGGGAGAGTAGAGTAACTGGACAGGAAAGCAGGTATTCTAGGGGGAGGGGAGAGAGATAAGGTCAGTAGAGAATCTGGGTGCAAAGCAGAGGGATTGGTAGGAGAGTGAGGAGACTGGTGGGAGAGCGCAGAGACTGGTGGGAATAGCAGATTTACGATGAGAGTGGACGGATAGAAAGAGATTGCTGATAGACTAGCTGGTAGACTTTGGGGAAAGGCCAGCAAGCGAAGGCGGGAAGTAGAGTGAGGGATAGTGGAGAGCAGAGAGACTGTGAGGAAAAGAAGTCAGACTGGTGGGAAGAAAGAACAGAATGGGAGGGAGAATGTAGAAATGGAGATAGCAGAGAGACTGTGGGAAAGTAATGAGACTAGAGGGGAGAGTGAAGAGACTATGGAGAAAGCGGGTAAGCTGAGGCTGGAGAGGGCAGGCAGACTGCAGGCAAAATCAGTCAGGCAGGAAGAGTGGGGAGACAGGGACAGAGAGTAGACAGACTGGGAGAGAGAGATAGTCTGGGGGACCGATAGGAAGTGAAAAAATCTGGGCGGTAGAACAGACAGACTAGGAGGGGAGCAGACAATCTGGGATGGAGAGCAGGGATATGTGGTGAATAGAAACACTAGGACGATGAACAGACAGGGAGGGAGAGAGGACAGACAAGAAGAGAGAGAAGATGGGCTGGGGACAATAAAGGAGCTGGAACAGAGAGCGGAGAGTCTGGGAGTGTGAGCAGAGAGACAGGGAGGGGGGAGAGACTGTTGGGGAGAAAGGAGAGTCTTCAAGGAGCAACAACAGATTGGAGGATAGTAGACAGAGAGGTGGTGAAAGTGGTCAGGGGAGCGCCCGGAGACTGGTGACTACAGTAGATACGCAGGGGTAGCAGATAGACTAGAAGGGCACCGCTGATAGTCTACGCTGTATGTGGAGAGACTTGCCAAAAGTGTACACACTAGCAAGGAGAGCAGACAGACATGCAGAGAGACTGGAGTGAAGAATAGAAACTGGGAGGATGAGCGAATAGAATAAGAGGATGAGTAAAGACATGTGGAGTGTAGAGAAACTGGAGGAATTGCGTACAGACTACAAGGGAGTGTAGGAAGATGGAGAGAGTGGCGAGACAGGAAGGAAGTGTGGATAGAGGAGAATGGAGATAAAAGGGAAGAGATTGTGAGGTTCAATGGACAATTTGATTGCCATCTGGCTGATTTTATAATGACATGGCCCTTATTTTAATGCCCCCACCAGAACAAAAACTAGGAAAATCACCTAAGCTGGCATTTTTCCCCCTTTTCCCCTTATCAGTACATACTTTAAAAGGTAAATGTAAGACAAGAACTCTTTATTATGTATTCCACAGCTGCATTGGTGACCGCTGACTGATAATTAAATTAATTAAAGAGGGAACGGCCATGATAAAAATGAATATAGGTGATTTCATGTAAAGTTCTAATCAAGAATCTTGTCTGGGCATTTGCAGAACCTTAAAATGAGAATAGATGGCCAGAGTTTTTCAGTGAAAAAAGTGGCAACCCTACGGACAATAAGGGGGAGCGCAGGCACATTGTGAGAACTAGAGAGACTAGGAAGGTGAGCAGAGTGAGTGGGGGAGAGTGGTGAGACAGTCTGAGGGAGATCAGAAAAAGCAGAAGGAGAGCAGAGAGATTGCTTGGATACCAGTAAAACTGGAGTTGATTGGAGTGGTTAACGGGGAGAGTGAACAGTCTAGGAGACACAACAGACAGATGCAGAGGGACAGCGAATACTGGGAGGGATAGCAGAGAGAAGTGGGAGTGGAGACACTCAGAGAGAGAGCAGTCAATCTGGGAGTAGAGAGAGATGGGGTACACAGAGAGACTGGGAGGAAGTGCAAACTGTCTGCAAGGGACAGCAGATCTACCGAATAGCAAGACAGGAAGAGAGTGGATAGTTTGGTGGAGAGCGGGAAGAGACTAGGTTGTAAAACGGACATATATCCTGGGGACGGTGGAGAGACTGAGATGGAGAATGGACACTAAGGGAGAGAGTACAGAAATTGCAGGGAGAGAAGAAAGAGAGACTGTCTGGGAGAGTGAAGAGACCATTGAAGAGAGCAGTCAGTCTGGGGGAAGAGTCAAGAGGCTAGTGGGAGAGTGGTTGAACAGGGAGGCACAGTGGACAGACTAGAAGGAAGAGAAGACAAAAGAGAGCTGGCGGGCTAGGGAGAAAGAGCGGCAGAATGGGGGCAAATCAGTGCTTAATTTGAACCGGTGGTTTCCGGTGCTCAGCACCGGCACTTAATTGGTTGCCGATGCTCGGCACTGGTACTAAATTGTCAACAACGCACTTAGGACAGTCTGCCACATGGTGGCGCTGCTCAACTAATTTAGAGATGATCAGAACAACGGTTGTTTATGGATACAATATACATACAAAATTACTAATACCTGCCTCCCCAGCTATTCCTTTAGTTTAGGGGACCTGGAATAATCTGAACTGTCACACTTGCAGGTGAGAGAGATGGTTAGTAGTTGTTTTGGCAGCAATGACAGGGGTGATGGGTGGTGCAAACTGCAGTGGCCTCCTGGTCAGGCTCCTGGCACTTATTATTTTACAAATTAAGCACTGGGCAAATGCAAAAACTTACAGAGTTGAGCGGTAAACAGGCAGAAATGGGGACAGCAGGCAGGTTGAGAGGAAAGTTAGCAAACTGAACTGGAATAATAAATAAATATGGGGAAAGCAACAGTTCTAGGGGAAAGAGAACAGAAGCAGGTGTGAATGGGCAGACTGGGGAACATGGGCATATTTAGAGGGAGGATGGCAGTATGGGGAGACCCTTGGGCAGGCTGAGGGGCAAGCGGCCATATTCAGGTGGGAGAATAGGCAGGCTTGAGGACAAAGTGGGCAGGCTGAGGGAAAAGGAGCAGACTGGTGAGAACAGTTATTTTGTGTGAAAAGCATGTGGGCTTGGGGCTTGTAAAGAAAGCGGACTGAAGGCAAATCGGGTCTACTTGGGGAAGAACCTGGTAAACTTTGGGGGAAGCTTGCAGACATGCAGGAAAGCAGGCAGCCTGATTGGAAAATGTGTAGACAAGTTATAAACAGCCAGATTAGAGATGACCTGATGCAAACAGAGAAAACAGTCTGGCAGAGTGGAAACCAGGCATATTGAGTTGGAGAACAAGTAGATGGGGTGAAAGTGGGTCGACTCAGGGGGAGAACAGAGAGAGAACAGGTAGCCTTGAGGAACATTGTCAGGCTAAGCGGAAGGTGACAGACTAGGCAGGACAACAAGTAAAATGAGGGAAAGCAGGTACCGAAGGGAGAAAGCAAGGAGGCTGAAGGGAAATCAAGCAGGCTCAGGGGAGACAGGGCAAACTCAAGGGAAGCAGGCAGGCTGAAGGTAAAGTGTAGACTCAGGGGAGGAGTGGGCAGACTAGGAAGAAAACCAACAGTCTTGGGGGCAGAAAAAGCAGACTGGAGGTAAGCAATCAGTTTGTGGGTAAGCAGACAGATCAAGTGAGAACAAGCAAACTGGATATAAAATGGGAAAACTCTGGGAAAACAGGCAGGATAAGAGGAAAGCTGGCAGACTTGGGAAAAGCCAGCAGGCACAGGGGACAGTGAAAGTGAACAGAATTGGGGAGGAAAATGGGCAGATTGGAGGGCAGTGGGAAGGTTGAGGTGAAAGCAGGCTGGCTTGGGAGAGAATTGACAAACGGAAGAAAGTGGGTGGGTTCAGGGAACAGAGAGCAGACTCAAGGGTAAACAGTAAATCTTTTTTTGTTAACTGCACAGTCATGGCCAACTCATGCACAATTCTGCTTTTTCCAGCAGCTGGGTAACAAGTGATGTTTCTCTGTTATTTGCATAGTCACCGGACAATTAGTGCTTAACCTCTGCTTTTTTCCAGTGATGTGGAGAACCCCATTTTTTTGCTACTTACCAGGCAGTTTAAATACATTGTGCATAATTCCAACGATTTAGGCAGAGGCCAAGTAAATGGTGAAGTTTCCTTTCTATTTGCTTGGCCAATGATCAAAAAGTGCATATGTCTGCTTTTAGCCAGTGGCTGGGTAAGTAGTAAAAATTATTTGCCATTTACATGACATCTATTCCAATAGTACCTACTGTCTCCTATTTACTGAGGGGCCAGGTAAATAGGGAAGTTTCTTTGCCATCTGCACGATCACCGGAAAAACTGTGCATTGCCTCTAATGTTTAAGCAGCAGTTGTTTAAAAACTGAAGTTTCTGTGTTATTTGCAGAGTTGCCAGCCAAACAGTACATCAAATCCCCTGTTTAGCCAGTGTCCGAGTAAACAGTGAAGTTTCTTTGCTATTGCACGTCGCCAGCCAAACAGTGCAAAATCTCTACTAGTTAGTTAGCAGTTCAGTAAGTAATTACGCTTCTCTGCTTTTTGCAAAGCAACCTGTCAGATAGTGCAGAATTTCTACTATTTAGACAGAGGTCGGAAAATATGCAGAGAAAATTCACTGTTTGCCTGGCTGCTGGCTAGATATCCTCCACCATTAAAATACGTTTTATTGAGCTTTTAAATCAGTTTACATCATGTATGCCTTAAATATACTGAACAGTTCAAACCTAATTGTTAGAAATGGGAATATTTTAAGAGTGAGAACACATTGATTTGTGATTGTCGTAGACAATGTTGGGCGGATCTAATTACTTTCAGGGAGTACACTGTTTTTAATTGTATGCAATTAACTCCATTCTTTGCAGAAAGGGATTTGCTGACAGTGGTACAGTGGAGTGTTATGATCAGTAAAACATAGTTGTGCAACACATGTGGTGGAAAAATAGGTTCAGCAAACAAATGAGTTAATTCAACATAAAAGTGAGTGCCTTTTAATATGCTATGGCACTGCCAATAGTAACAGAGCCTCTCAACATGCACAGGTGGTGGTAGACACCAAGGTTCCAAGACATGGCATAATATTTTTGGTGCGTATTATTATGCCAGGGTGCTATTATTATGTCAGGGCGCTGTCCCTCATTCCAGAGTGAAGCTGATTAATCCAGGGCGACTGCTTGAAAGCCAGGAGGTGCTGCTAATCCTGCCTGGGTGCCCGCCTCCCAGGGCCGGTCCTAGGATTTGTGGGGCCCTGGGCGAAAGGGAAGACGTGAGGCCCCTCTAATTTGCATGTGACATCACAAGAAGTGACATCATAGAAAACCGACATCACAAGACTATTAATCTTTGTCATTGCTGAAGAGACATAGTGTTGATATCAGTCACGTGAATTAAAAGATAAATATCCAAATGAAATGCGTCTATCTATTTTGAAACTGTATTAAGTGGATTACATAGTCACATTGGATGGGAAATCTAGACGTAGGTCTCGCAAAGATGGCTATTCTAACTCCTGGTTAACTGTGAGTTACCAAATTAGTGCATAGCAATAATTAGAGAGCATTGCAGAAAATAAATTGAATGGCATCCCAGGTAAAAATTATGCAACAGGGTATAGCGAGATGAAGTTGAATTCAGATACAAATACCTTTTTATTCTTTTTGAGAGCTTCATAAATCAGACTAGAACAAAAAGGACAGCAGAGTTCTGTAGAAAAAAGCTTTCGGATTTAGGATTCAGAATGATTATATTCTACTCACAGGGGATGTAAGCCATGTGAGGAATATATACATTTCTTATAAAAAGCAGATAAAAGGAAACATTACAATCGGACAATGAGGAGATAAGTAAATTGATAAGTACATAAAAAGACAATTCCAGTGAAACATAAATAGAGTAACTTCAAAGTTCTAGGTTATTCTCATTGGGTGGCTCCCTGGTATTTATTCATTACGTAAAGTTTAGTATCTGTGTGTTTAAAGTAAAGGTATGCTGCAGATTTAAGGGGTTTTCATACCAAGGTTTTTCATTTGGTGTCAGACCAGTTGAAAGTTGTAGTGGCAGAATGGCATTATTCTGATGAAAATCCATCAATCGCCCCAAAAAGATAGTCCTATTCTTCTATATATTCACAACTTTATGTGGTCGTCCAACTTGAGAAAAATATGGGGTAGGGCAGGAATGTGAAAAGAAGAAATTGCCATCTTCGTATTATGTCCTGTACACATCTGGAAGTTATTGGTAGAATGTGCCTTGTTTTGCCTACATCCTAATACAAAGATATACATTTAACAGGTTATCAGAAAGCTCATTCATAACTAACAGTGAAATAATACAAGGCAACAAAATTAGTGTTATACTTACCTTCTCCTTCAATGATTAGGTGGTGACGATCCTCTGAGCCGATCAGGATATTCCTCAAGACATTGGAGATCTGAAGTAAAGTTAACTTGTGGAGACACAAAAAGTGTTTTTCACAAGGCTCTCAGGTTAGAGAAGAGCAGTTATATCAAATGGGGGGACCAGGAGTCATTAGGTCCAGCATATAAGCTCCTTACTATATATAATGGTCCAACAGTTCTATGAAAAGATCTCCGGTAAAGTGCCCCCTTGTGGGTGCCCGTTGGGCATTGCAGTGCTGGCCCGACAAGGAGCTTGCCCGGTGATGAAGCATGACCCGCATACAGGTGTGTGAGGGCACTTGCTCCTATTACAGCATATTCCCCCTCTGATAAACGGTATTCCTACACACTTATTCCACCGTCTTTAAAAGGAACTGCATACTCTTGTTGGATCAGATAAGAGCAGTGCCAAGATTGAAAAAAGTGAGAAATACAAATCTGTGTCATGATGCTCTCCTAGACAAAATAATGGAAGCAGGGTAAGTCTTATTTCTTCAATTGTGTCTTTTTTACTCTGATATGTCATTCACTACTAATAATGAAGGTGAACATTTCTGGGAGGAAATTCCTAAAGGTCATGAGGATGTTTCCTCATGTTAGCTAGAATGAACAAGAGTACCTGGGAGTCCAAGTAAAATATTGGCCTTGCATGGAGGGGTGATGCCCCAAGGCAACACTATGCAGCACAATTTGCTCTTGTGCTCTCAGGGCAAAAACCTATCAAGCGCTTTGTCACTCACCTTTCCATGTGCAGGGTACCAGTGTGGCTGGGGTCTAAACCACAATCCGAATAAGACCCGTCCGACTGGTGATTGTCTGCTTTTGACAGCCTTCTGCAGCTTGAGAGAGGCTTGTGTGAAATCCTGCTAAAAATATTGGCTTCCTTTGGGCCCGTAGAAGTAGGTGGAATTTGGATGTTATAAAGTTTGTGTTGTTTCTGCTGAGGTTGTCAGCCTTGATTTCTCTTTGGCTTCCTTCTTCCTTCATCAGGTGTACTTTTTTTTAGCATTAGGCCATATCTCTGCCTCTAAATAAATAAATAAATAAAATAGTGCATGGCTACAGCTTATGTCACTAATTACCATTCTAGCGATTTTGGCATCTTTTTATTCATTGAAAGCCTTTGCTTCCAGGCACATGTCGCCATATGGATTACTGGGCCTTCTGTGATTATCACCCTTTTTGGGGTACAGGCACACATCATTCCACTATCACTGTGGCTAAGCTGGGAATACGTTATTATAATTACAGTTTGTGAGTCTCCCTCTCACATACCCTCACCCATCTCACCCCCTGGTGCTGCTTCCCATAACTTAAGCTTTACCTCGTTGCCCATCATGACATAAAACACATTACACATAAGCTCAAAACAACACAACACCCGTCCAACCACACACTTCAAACTACATGTTGTAGCTTGCTACCTATGTTGGTAAGTGCTTCAGCTCCTCACATATGGGTAGTAAGCGCTAAACAAATGCTACAATACCATACAATATCTTAATTGGACACATCCAAGTAAGACACTTGAAAAGCTAAAATCCCATTCAAATGAATTAGAAATGCTTCCAAATTGCTGCTGTGGGTTACACAGCATTGAATATTAATCTATAAGGCTGCTTGGTGGGGGTAACGTGATTTCTATTGTGATCAATGTGCAACCTCGAGCAGGCTAGCTGACATAAGGTTGGCATGAAGTTCAGACCGCTCATCTTTCATGTAGAATTTCATTAGTGTACCTATTTAATTGCTCACTTAACAGGCTGTCCAGCCTACGATTAACATATCCTTAAACTGGGTAACAGTAACGTATGCTTTTCGCAACACTACAAATTACGTTTCTCAAGGATAAACCTGTGAAAAGGAAAGCTCCAAAGGGCTGCCATCTTGCCAATGCACCAAAACCAAAGTATGAAGATGGGGATTAAGGAATGAGTTAGTGAGCATCATTGCCATACTATGGCTACACCTTTACGTGCGAGGCCAATAGGAACCCCTTGCACAATGTCCATCTTCTTTCTGATCCCTCGGTAAACTGGATTTGTGCTCAGTACATGCAACAAACAAGGCTAAATACGTGCCGGGCCTTTATCATTGTGTGTTGACGCTAATAATTGGGGCCTAGGATTGGATAGTAAATCTGTTGACAAACAAAGACTGGAGAGGAGGCAAGCAAAGGCCTCAGTTTGTTCACATTTGATAGCAGAATAGTTTTGTGAGTTGCACCCTGGCTGTATAACTGCAGATCAGCAGTTTGAATCTATGCATGGCACAATCGTCCTTCCAAGATCCATTATCTGAGCGTCATTAAATAGTACAATAGTAACTCCTTAGAAAAAGTGGAATGAAACACCTTTATATGTACGTGATAATTCAAATGACAGCTAAAAATACCTTTGTCACACCACCACATGGGTATTGTGTGTTTCACCACTGCGCTAATATCCAATGTGTTGTGTGCCTCTTTTCATGCTAAATATCATAGGCAAAAGCTCAGAATAACATCACCATTAACAAGCATTGGCAAAGCCAATAGGTCTCGCCTATAAGAAATATTGGCTTTGACAATGTTGAGTTGCCGTGTTGTACACCAGTGTGGCTGCTGTTCAGCATGGTTAAATGTTAGTGGCATGGAGTGTCCTTGAGTGGAGTGGTAGGAGTAGAGTGTCATAGACTGGATTTGTTGGAGTAGTAGTTGTAGAGTGGAATAGGGGGTGTAGAGTGTCATACACTTGAGTAGAGGGGAGTAGAGTTCAGTGGTTCAGTGGCAGAGAATGTCGTAGAGTGCAGTGTTATCAAGTGCAGAGTCGTAGAGTGGAGTGTCGTATATTGGAGTGGGGTGGAATCGTGTGAAGTGGGTTGGGTGGACTGAGGTAGTGGGTGTATTGGATTGGAGTAGATTTGGGTGGATTGGGTTGAATTGGGATAGAGAGACTTGGAGTGAGTGGAGTGAGGTGGACTGGGTGGGTGGGGTGGATTGGAGAGGGATGGATTGAAATGGGGTGAGGCGGTTTGGAGTAGGGTGTATCGGATTGGTTTAGGGTGGGGTGGATTGGAGTTTGGTGGGCTGGAGGGATTGGACTAAGTGGGGTGGTCTGAACTGTGGCGGATTGGATTGGGGTAGAGTTGGGTGGATTGGAGTAAAGTGGAGTGGAATGAACTGCAGTGGAGTGGGGTGGATTGGAGTGGGGTGGACTGAATGTGGTGGATTAGACAGGAGGGAGGACTGGATTGGGGTGGGGTGGATTGGAGTGAACAGGAGTGGGGTGGACTGGAGTGGAGTGGTGTGGACTAGAGTGGGGTGGAATGTAGTGAGGTGGGGTGGAATGGATGGGGTGAATTGGATTGGGGTGAATTGGATTGGGGTGGGTGGATTGGAGTAGAGTAGATTGAATTGCAGTGGGATGGATTGGATTGAGTGGGGTGGATTGGATTGGATTGAGGTGAATTGGATTGGGGTGGAGTGAACTGGATTGGGGTGAGGTGGGTTGGATAGGGGTGAGGTGGAGTGGATTGGAGTGGGGTTGAACGGAGCGGGAGGATTGTTTTGGACTGGAGTGGGGCAGACAGGAGTGGTGCAGATTGGAGTGGGGAAGATTGTTTTGGATTGGTGCTGATTGGAGTGGGGAAGATTGTTTTGGATTGGAATGGGGCAGATTGTTTTGGGTTGGAGCCGGCAGACTGTTTTGGATTGAAGTGGGGCAGATTGCTTTGGATTGGAGTGGGGCAGATTGTTTTGGATTGGAATGGGGGAAATTGTTTTGGATTGAGTGTGGCATATTGTTTTGGGTCGGAGCGGGGCAGATAGGAGTGGGGCAGATTGTTTTGGATTGAAGTGGGGCAGATTGTTTTGGATTGGGGTGGGGCAAATTGTTTTGGATTGAGTGGGTGAGATTGTTTTGGATTGGATTGGGGCAAATTGTTTTGGATTGAGTGGGGCAAATTGTTTTGGATTGAGTGGGGCAAATTATTTTGGGTTAGAGCGGGGCAGATTGGAGTGGGACAGATTGTTTTGGATTGAAGTGGGGCAGATTGTTTTGCATTGGAGTGGGGCAGATTGTTTTGGATTGAGTGGGTGAGATTGTTTTGGAGTGGAGGGGGCAGATTGTTGTGGGGCAGATTTTTGGGGGATTTGAATGGGATGGATTGGAATTAAGTGGGATGGATTGGGGAGGGAGTGGGGTGGATTGGATTGGGTTGAGGTGAGGTTAGTAGGATTGGAGTGGGTCATTTGGATTGGGCTAGTTTGGGGTGGATTAAATTGGTGTGGGGTCGGGTAGATTGGAGTGGATTGTGGCGGATTGGGGTGTGGGGCGGATTGGGGTGTGGGGCGGATTGGGGTGTGGGGCGGATTGTTTTAGATTGGTGTGGGGCAGATTGGTGTGGGGCAGATTGTTTTGGATTGGTGTGGGGCAGATTGTTTTGGATTGGTGTGGGGCAGATTGGAGTGGGCAGATTGGTGTGGGGCAGATTGGTGTGGGGCAGATTGGTGTGGGGCAGATTGGTGTGGGGCAGATTGGTGTGGGCAGATTGGAGTGGGCAGATTGGTGTGGGGCAGATTGTTTTGGATTGGTGTTGGGCAAATTGTTGTGGGGCAGATTGGAGTGGGCAGATTGGTGTGGGGCAGATTGTTTTGGATTGGTGTGGGGCAGATTGGAGTGGGCATATTGGTGTGGGGCAGATTGTTTTGGATTGGTGTGGGGCAGATTGGAGTGGGCAGATTGGAGTGGGCAGATTGGTGTGGGGCAGATTGTTTTGGATTGGTGTTGGGCAGATTGTTGTGGCGCAGATTGGAGTGGGCAGATTGGTGTGGGGCAGATTCTTTTCGATTGGTGTGGGGCAGATTGGTGTGGGGCAGATTGGAGTGGGCATATTGGTGTGGGGTGATTGTTTTGGATTGGTGTGGGGCAGATTGGAGTGGGCAGATTGGTGTGGGGCAGATTGTTTTGGATTGGTGTGGGGCAGATTGGAGTAGGCAGATTGGTGTGGGGCAGATTGTTTTGGATTGGTGTGGGGCAGATTGGAGTGGGCAGATTGGTGTGGGGCAGATTGTTATGGATTGTGTGGGGCAGATTGGAGTGGGCAGATTGGTGTGGGGCAGATTGTTTTGGTGTGGGGCAGATTGGAGTGGGCAGATTGGTGTGGGTCAGATTGTTTTGGATTGGAGTGGGCAGATTGGAGTGGGCAGATTGGAGTGGGCAGATTGGAGTGGGCAGATTGGAGTGGGCAGATTGGTGTGGGGCAGATTGGAGTGGGCAGATTTGTGTGGGGCAGATTGTTTTGGATTGGTGTGGGGCAGATTGGTGTGGGACAGATTGGTGTGGGACATATTGGTGTGGGGCAGATTGGTGTGGGGCAGATTGGAGTGGGCAGATTGGAGTGGGCAGATTGGATTGGGCAGATTGGAGTGGATTGGTGTGGGGCAGATTGGAGTGGGCAGATTGTTTTGGATTGGTGAGGGGCAGATTGTTTTGGATTGGTGTGGGGCAGATTGGAGTGGGCAGATTGTTTTGGATTGGTGTGGGGCAGATGGGAGTGGGCAGATTGTTTTGGATTGGTGTGGGGCAGATTGGAGTGGGCAGATTGTTTTGGATTTGTGTGGGGCAGATTGTTTGGATTGGAGTGGGCAGATTGTTTTGGATTGGTGTGGGACAGATTGTTTTGGATTGGTGTGGGGCAGATTGGAGTGGGCAGATTGTTTTGGATTGGTGTGGGGCAGATTGTTTTGGATTGGTGTGGGGCAGACTGTTTTGGATTGGTGTGGGGCAGATTGGAGTGGGGCAAATTATTTTGGATTGGAGTGGGCCAGATTGGAGTGCGAAGATTGGAGTGGGCAGATTGTTTTGGATTGGTGTGGGGTAGATTGGAGTGGGGCAAATTGTTTTGGATTGGAGTGGGCCAGATTGTTTTGGATTGGTGTGGGGCAGATTGGAGTGGGCAGATTGTTTTGGATTGGTGTGGGGCAGATTGGAGTGGGCAGATTGTTTTGGATTGGTGTGGGGCAGATTGGAGTGGGGCAAATTGTTTTGGATTGGAGTGTGCCAGAGTGGAGTGCGGAGATTGGAGTGGGCAGATTGTTCTGGATTGTATTGGAGCATTTTGAAGTGGGGCAGATTGGGATGTGGGGTGGGAGGATTGGAGTGTGGTGCAGTGGGGTGGTTTGGATTGGTGTAGGGTGGAATGGATGAAGTGGGGCGGATTGGTGTGGGGTGAGGAGGGGTGGATTGGTGTGGATTAGAGTAGGACCGATTGGAGGTGTACTGAACGATTATGTGTTAAAGCATTGTCTAGCTACAGTACTTCCCTTCTGCCATCCACCACACCCCACCATCCCTGCCCTGTTAAACAAGACCCAGGTGCAGCACAATCATGGGCTGTCAAAACAGTATCTATGAATTCCCCTACAAGTAATTAAATGGACAAGAAATTCACAGCCGCTTGAACATAAGTGAGGGACTCAAAGTGGGTCACAAAGCAGTCAATCTGCTTCATTCGCGATAAGAGGGGCCACGGAGCTCCCTGCTGGAGAAATTGGGTGGTAATCAATTTTTACGCACTTAGCTGCATTTACAGCCCTCTAAGTTCATCACTGGTGGCCTAGGCTGGGAAGCAAGCATGGTAGGTTCTCTGGGAAATAAAATGAAATGATCTAGCAATATAGCACTGTGAGGCAAAGGACAGGGTCCCCCCTGTCCTGGGCCTCCCAGCACTACATAATGGCTACAAAGCACTGCGACGGGACCTTGCAGCCTGATGGATGGAGAGCTGTGAGGCCCACCTGCCCTGGACTTCGCAGCACAAGATAATGTCACAAGTCCCAGTGAAAGGGGCCCCACACCTAACCTTGCAGCCTGATTCAGTGCTTTGAGGCCCAGGGGAAAAGGACCACCTCCTCTGTGCCTCAAAGCGGTAGGGAGACACTTTACTAAACACTGCCCTACTGTGGCAGTCTGAGCTGGATGCTCCCCCCTCCCCTCATCAATCTCTTCTTACCTGTTAATGTCCGGCTCGTTGTGGAAACAAAAGAGCCTTCTGTCGCCTGGAAACGGAATACACAAAGGGCAGACAAGTTCTTCGCCACAGGTTTTAAACAGAGGTGCTGCCCCGCCCTCGTCCCTGAGAGCCGACATAATTGCTGACTTTGCTGCTCTCACGTCCTCTACCCCTTGTTTACCCTCCCCCCACCTTTCACACCCAGGAATGCCACCATGCCCTGACCAGCGAGTTCAAGACACCTGGCTCACAAATACATTAGCAATGTGATCGGGTTGGGGAGGGGGGCCTGGGGGAGTAGACGAGCTGACTGTGAAAGTGTGAAAGCGGGGCCCCTGTTATTGAGCTGAGCGCGAGGCCCTGGGCAGCTGCCCACACTGCCCATGCCTAGCGCCGGCCCTGCCGCCTCCTATATCACGATGTTTCCAGGAACAACAGAGCACTGCTCCATCTGCTATAAAATATGTCCTTAATTTACAAATGTGCTGCAGATGATGCAGTTTGATTATAATTATGCAAAGGGGCAGGCTCATCTGCTAAACATCCCATGGCTGCTGCGGAAAGAGCCAAGGGTGATGTTCAATATGGATGCTTGAGCATGGTGCCAGGAGTGATTCCCCGTGTCCTGGGGTTCTGGTCAGCACTGCGGGCCACTGATCAATATACAATGGCGTTCAGTGTGCCTGAAGTGATGGTCAACGTTTGTGATGCGCATGCTTGCTGCTTTGATGTATAAGCCACTGGAGCTTGTGCTGCACTGTATTTAGTCACTGTCTGTGCGTTGCTGTTCCCTTACATGAGGAGATCGACAAAGTGCAAAGCCGCTGGAGCCCACAGCGAAAGGTGCAGTTCAGCCCAAGCTGCTCAGCCATGTCCTCTCTACAGGAAACATCACACAACCTCAAATGCATTTTTACTTCTATGTCTTTACAACTGAGGTCCAGTCGCTAGACACAAGTTACCAGTTAGGGTTATGATTCCAAACCGAAAGCTGTTCTTGTAGCAGACAGAGATACCTTAAAGTGGCTTATGTAGGCTTTTTCAGCAGAAGGAGGGGCAATGTCTCCTATTCAGTGGACAATAACCATACTGATTGACTGGTAGGCAGGTGCAAGGGTCTCATATCCAGCAAACAATGAATTCTCTTTGTAGGGAATCCATCATTTTGGTTACTTCGCCCTGTTTGTTTTACTCTGGACAGCTGGTATTTGACCTCTGGTGTGGCTGAGGCCTTCTAATCACACCCCCACCCCTTATGCTTTCTTTAACAATTAAATATGTTTCTGTATTTAAATTTACATATTTGACACTTTCATATGTCATCTGTAAACAAGCATGTATGTTTCGCACAGCTGCACAATGTTCTCATCTGTATTGCAAGATGAAAGAAGAGTTTCCTCCCTAAATCGACCAAAAAGGCAATGTGCTAAATAAAGCACATTTGTGTAACAGTTGGATGTCAGCGTTTACAAGGAAGGGAAAAGATGTTTTTGTTTAGTTTGCAGAGCTTCACAAAACTAAAACTTGAGTAGCAACTACGAAGAGGTGTTCTCCCCACGTGCATCTACAAAAGATAAATTGCCCGATTCACAAAGATTTGGTTGTGAGAAGGAGAGTTTTACTCTTGCAGTACTTCGGGTTTACTCCTGGAAATCAAAAGTAAGCCAGGGGTACTATAAGAGAACGTCACATTTACTTGCAGCCAAATCTTTGTGAATCGGCCATAACCCCTTTAAAAAGGTATGTGTTGGCAGTGGGCTGAAGAAGCCTGTGCTTCTAAAGTGTGACATTTGGCATTGATGCTATTTTACTAAAGATTGTAATAAGATACTATAAAATTCAGTTTTGCAGCATGTAAATATGTGTGTAAATAATCAATGGAAACATTAGATTTAGATGACTTACTCTCCTTGTTGAACCTGCAGGCCTTCGTATTTGCTGCCTGAACTTTAATGAGTGTTAGCAAGGAAGAGTACCCTTCCCTGATGGAACCATTCATGGCTCACGCCTAATGGACCAATAGTGCTCCTTATCTCCCCTTGAGCTACAATTACCACAAACCTGGGTTGGAAGGCTGGCAGAATAACACTCCTCTGGTGATGTTTCTCATGTACCATATGCATTTTTGCCTGAGGAAGGCCCAGCTACTTGTGCCAAGCTAACAAAGATCAGCCAGGTAGTCCTCACAGACACCTAGGGGCAGATTTACAAGCCCCATGCGCCACTTCTGCGTCACTTTTGCCATGTTAAAAATTGACGCAAAAGTGGCGCATGGGCCTTGTAAATAAGCCCCCTAATGAGAATCAGATTGTTTTGACTGTGTGGGAGCTCAGCCTCAGCTAACATCAAGACAGGGGCCTTTCTGCACCATGTCTTATTAATATAAAGTCCTACACATTGCATCAGATCTGACATAATACTGCTACTCTCACTATGACTACTAATAGAGCATGAATCTTAAAAAATGAACATGAGCAAAACAGTGAAAACACAAATTTGGAAATTACACGTTGCAAACGTTAGATAGAACAGTTTGATGAAAAGAGAATTTAGAGTAGTAATAGAAGGACCGTAAAAGAGTGCTTTAAAAGACAAGAGATGAGTATTCATGCAAATATATACTCTTACTTATAATAATGTGAAAGAGAAAACATGGCCCAGAGTCATGGAGAGTGCTATGGAGAATTAACATTGGATATAAAATGAAGTGATATTGCTACTTAAGAACGAGTTAGAATCTTGAAAATTTAGGGAATAATATTAGAAGTGATATAGATTATGAAAATGTTAAAACGATTTTATTATCTAGAAAATCTAGAAAAGTGAGTTTTGTAGGCATTCATGACATTTGCAGTAATCGAACATACTTGAGCATAAGAAACGCAATTTGATGATAGTAAATGACAAAGTTATTATGAGTTATATTACTAAATGATGTTTGCAAATGCATTAAATGAAGTAAAAGAGAAGTTAAGTTAAAGGCTTCCTGTTAGGATGCTTGATGTCAACCTTTGCCCTGAATATTACCAATGGCTTAGGGACTATGAATAATGTTGCATTTCATATTTGCAAGACGTACATTCCATATTCTCTACATAATTATTTTTGGGATAGGAAGAACTGTGAAATGTGTTACCTACTACACCGTATGTTGCTATTATGTTTCTTTTCAGACAGCTAATGTGGACCTTTCAATACTTCCATTCTCATGGCATGCCTGAGAAACTTTACTGATGCTGCCATTCTCTAGATGACATAATGTGCATCATAAACTGATGATGGTCTTTCCATGGTGGTGTGACACCACATGACATGGACCTTCTTCCAGAACTAATAAAAGAAGGAACCCCAGAAAAGGGGCAACACACTTTAATTTTTCCTTTGGCAATGCATTCCATTTATTTTTCATTGGGAAGCACACTTTATTTCACCTTTTGAGAAACACACTCAATTTATTCTTATGCACTTTGTTCTTTATGGACTAGGGAAATGCTTCATTGAAATCAATTTTTCCATGCTGACTGATCTTTGAGGATTCAAACTGTTTCTTTGGATTTATGCTTTTATGCTACAGTCGATGGCAGATGACTGAGAACCTTTCTTGCCGAACATGAACTTGAACTTTTCCTTTTCGCTTATGAATAATCCCCCTAGAGACTTTAAATCATCCTTTTCCTGGATCAGAGTAGTCAATTTATGTTAGTTGAAGAACCATCCTACTATCATATGGGTAGCAAGACTTTGTACCCCTGTAAACAGTTTTGAACTTAATTTGCACTAATGCTGAATGCTCTTATTAAAATCATTATATGTTTAACTCAAATGCTAAAGAAATTACTTATGTTGATGAATTTTGAGTCTTTAATACAATGACTTTACAACTTTAAACTCAATTGTGGCTATTATTTGTGTCTATGTTTCTTCATTGAAACTGTGTATAGGGTGGGATTTGGTCCTGGATTATGGAGATGTTGGAGAAATTTCTAGAATCAGCCTTCTATTGTCTTAAAAAAGATTCATCAATGGGGTTTACAGCAAATTAAATAATTGGGAACTATGGAAGATTTGAACTACTAGAGCGTCCACTCTAATCGTAGGAGGGCCCAGTGCAGTTGGAGTGAGTTAAGTAAATTGTGAATACTCCAGCTGCGAATAGTGAGAAAATGCTCTAACAAATCTGGGAGAAGTAGGATGGTTCTAGACTAGAGAAGTGAATTCGAGAATACCAACATTACTTAGGTCCAAGTCCAAATAATTAAAAAGTTCTTGGTTCGGTAAGAGAAAAAAAAGGTGCCGAAAAAGGTGGAAAGAAAATCGCGCTGGATAAGGATCGGTGTGTAGCAGCAACAAGACAGTTGTGAGTATCAATAGGTTTAAGCATTGCTATTGCCTTGCTCAAAATGGCTGTGTGTTGAGCGGAGTGAAGTGTTTAAAGTCCACATGGTTAAAGTCCATGTATGATTGTGGTGCTTTGATACAAAGTAAAGTGGTATACAGGTCCGTCGTGGCCTAAGATCTTGAGCTATTGCTCCTGCTTCCTCAAGGACAAAAGGTACATGTTAAACCTCATTGAGGAGATCAATGATATGAGCCCAATCGACTTTCTAGTCACCCTCGACTTTGAGGCTCTCTACACTAACATTCCCCAAGATGCCACCTTGGTAGTGATTGAGAACACTATTCTGTCTGAGGTTTGGACATCACCCACCCAGTGAGTTTCATTCTCGATTGTGCCACTCTGGCGCTCAAAGAGAACTTCTTTCAATTTTAAGACCAGTTATATCATCAATCTCAGGGCACATCTATGGGCAGTACATTTGCTCCGAACCTGGCATGTCTATACATGGGCAACTTTGAAAAGCCTTTCTCAGCCCACATTATTGTGTGGCGTAGTTATATCGACGACATACTCTTACTTTGGCAGGCTGATATGGAGACTTGTGACACCTTTTGCGAATGGATCAACACCTTGAACTCCTTCCTAATATTCACTAAGAACCCTTCTGCTGAGAAACTCCCATTCCTCGATCTCTTGGTCTCTCTCGAAGAAGGCCGGTTACATACCACCACGTACAGAAAGTAGATGGTCTGCTTCAGTATGACAGTCAGCACCCCAAATATTTGAGAGCCAATTTGCCCTTTGGGCAGGTTTTGTTGTTTTGTCATAACTGCAGTTCCACCAGTGACTATGATCAACAAGCCCTACTCCTAACTGTTAACTTAGAAGCATGCCACTATCCATCTCATTGTATTAAGGTGGCTCGTAAAAGGGCGAAAAACATCAACAGGGTAGCACTGTTGAACAACGCATACACACCCAAGGTGATGTTCTGACATGTGTGACATAGTTTACTCCTAATTCCAACAAAATAAGGAAATTTATCAGGAGCCACTGGTCAATACTGGAAATAGGGTACCTTACTTTCTCTGCCCCACGTTTTGCCTCCTTTAAATGTACTAACAATATCAGAGTAACAATCGTACACACCAGACCATGAGTAACCACCAGGCAGACGCAACAACCCCTACGGGGTTTACCAGCCGTTGTGGGACACTTCCCATGAGGTTCATGTGGCGTTTGTGCTCTTACTGAATCTTCCAAGGCCATTCAACCTGACCACACGCATGTCTGGACACAGAGGTCCCACACCAATTGCAATTCCAAAAACTGCATCTATATGATCACATGCTCTTGTAACAAATGGTACATAGTTATGACTACCCGTGCAGTGAAGATCAGAATCATAGAACACTGCAGTGGTATATACTGTAGAAAGATCACTACCAGGATGAGTACTCATTACCTTGACACACAACACTCTCCTGAAGACTTACGTTGGACAGTTTTAGAGGCACATCCACAGATGAACAAAAACACTCTATTCCGTAGGGAACAAAAATGGATTTTTCGTTTGGCCACACACCAAACAGGGCTCAATGATGACATACCCTGGGGCAAGATAAAAACTCAAAATGCAGTCATGCCTTTTTATACCACCTATAGACAAAAAGAGAGACCTGACCTGCTATGTCTCCTCAAAAGATACGATGTTTCGCCAATTACAGTTATTGGCGAAACATCGTATCTTTTGAGGAGACATGGTTACACAATGTTTTATTGATTAGAATGTTTTTTGTTTTTTTTGTATAAAAAGTAATTAAATTGCACTAGACCGTTCGAATTAGATAAAGGTCTAAGACTGTTTTATTACTTAAAACAGCATTACTCAAATAGCAGGTCAGGTCTCTCTTTTTGTCTATTGTTAGTAGGTCCCTCCTGACCCTAGTGGACCAAGCCCCCCTTTTTTGATAGTTTTTATACCACCTAGCACGACTTATGCTAACACCCATACTCTGCCTTTATAAATACAGTCCCATTGACAAGCACCTGTACGGGGCCCCCATGAACACTCACACCCTAGTTTGGACTGCCTGTTGGCATTATGGGTAGTGTCAACCCAGTAACCCTTTGTGCATTTCAGGGATTAAATCCCTTGTTTGGCCCATATTCGGTTACCGGTCCAATATGGTTTTCAGCTAGCCCTGCCCCGACCGGTGTACACCTTTACAAGGTCTTACTGGTTCCCTGGTGGCCCATTACAAAGAGCCATTTCCTATTTTCTCTCCTGGCCACTCACTGACAGCTTCTTCCCGGGATTACCAGAGTCTTTACTTGTGTATCAGTGTTAGAAATGGAGGTATCTAGTTGGCAGAGGTAGATACCTTTGTCCAAATAGGGACCCTTGCTTCTAGTCAGGGTAAGGGGAATACACTCCTAAAATAACCCCTGCTCACCCCCTTGGTAGCTTGGCACGAGCAGACAGGCTTATTGCAGAGGCAGTGTGTAAAGCATTTGTGAACACACACAGTAATACAGTGAAAACACTACAAATGGACACCACAGCAGTTTAGAAAAATAAGTAATCTTTATCTAAACTAAAACAAGACCAAACGACAAAAATCCACAATACAGTTATAAAAATATGACTTTCAGATGGTAGAAATTGTTCAGTTCAATTTAAGTTGTAAATGCGACACTTTTCTCAAAAGTACCTTAGATGTGTCACGCAAAACAAACAAAATGGCCGCAGGGAAGGTGATGCCTCGGTTCCTTACATGCAGGGAAGGTGATGCGTCAGTTCCTTGCTTTGGGGGGGTGATGCGTCGGTTCCTTACCGGAGAGGAGGTGATGCGTCGTTTTCTTACTGCGTGGGGAGTTGATGCGTCTGTTTCTTACACGTCCCCCAACGATGCGACAGTCTTGGCGCCTCAATGCGATGCGTCAATCCGGTACGATGCGTGGCTTCGTGCAGCAGCACAGCAGGCTTGCATCGGGATCGGTGCGGTGATCTCAGACTTCAGAGATCGTTGCATCCGATGCATCGTGCGGGGATTTCTCGAGCCGCGGCAGGCGCTGCAACGGTTTCTTTGGCGATGCATCGGAAACAGGTGCGGATGCGTCACACTTCTTCGATTTTGCGTTGATTTTCCAGCTCCCAGCGACAAACAGTCTCTAGAGGTCCTAAAAAGCAGCAGTCACCTCTTTGCAGGTTGGAATTCCCAGCAAGGAAGTTCAGGGGAGCTGGTGGTGAAGTCTTTGTGTCCCTGAGACTTCAGAACAGGAGGCAAGCTCAGTTTCAAGCCCTTGGAGATCTTCCTCAAGCAGGGGACACAGCAAACAGCAAAGTCCTTTTCTCCTTTCTTTGGCAGCAAGTAGCCACTGCAGGCCAACCCCAGACAACAAACAGCACAGGGGCAGTATTCCTCCTCAGCTTATCCAGCTCTTCTCCTTGGCAAAGGTTCCTCTTGATTTCCCAGAAGTGATCTAAAAGTCTGAGGTCTGGGCCCCTCTTTTTATACCCCAAAATCCTTTGTTCTCTGAAGGCAGAGAATGTCTGTACCCAGCCAAAACCACTTCTGTGAGGCACTTTGCAAGTGCACAACAACCTCCATTGTCAGTGTGAGCCCTGGCTCCAGACACACCACAGGGGGGCAGAGCCGTCATTGTGGAAGGCAGGCACAGCCCTATTCAGGTGAAGGTGCTACTCCTCCCACCACTCTAAATGCCGACCAAGCCTATTCAGCCCAGCCCTGACTCATCAGACTTCTGGAGCCGCTGCCCCTCTCCAGCCCCTGACATCCAAAAGCCAGACATGCAATACACAAACCTAGCAGAGGCACACTGGATGGTTAGGCAAGAAGATACCTACTTTCTAAATGTGGTATTTTCAAACCCAGAATGTAAAAATCACCCTCACTAAAAGATGCACTTTAACATTCTGAGTTCAGGCATACTAAACTTTACTTTTCTATCTTGTTCCTATGGTCAGTTATGTTTATAAGATGTTATAAACAAACTCCCCATTCTGTCCTATGGGAACAGATAGCCTTGCAATAGTGAAAAACGAAATTGGCAGTATTTCACTATCAGGACATGCCACACACATCAGGGCATGTCCTACCTTTCACATACAATGCACCCTGCCCACCGGGGTACCTTGGGCCTACCTTAGGGGTGACTAATATGTAGAAAAGGGAAGGTTTAGGGACTGGCAAGTGTGTGCACTTGCCAAGTCGCCATGGCAGTCCCAGACTGCACACAGGCTCTGCAATGGCAGGCCTGAGTCACACTTTACAAGCTGCTTCTGTGGGTGGCACAATCAGTGCTGCAAGCCCACCAGCAGCATTTGATTTACAGACCCTGGGCACACAAAGTGCACTGTACTAGGGTCTGACAAGTAAATCAAATAAGCCAATAATGGAATCACTAATCCATAACAATAATTTGCAAAGGGAGCACTTGCACTTTGGCACTGAACAGCAGTGGCAAAGTGCCCAAAGCATCTAGAGCAGCAAAAATGGAGTTCAACACACAGCAAAACACAGGAGGTAAAGGCAAAAAATGGAAGGGAGACCCACGCCAATGGTGCCAGGTCTAACATGTGTCCCCTCCAGCTGAAATGTGGGGAGAACTACCCACCCTCTTGGGAGTTCTCTTCACCAAGGCGGAAAAATCTGGACAGACCATCAGCATTGGCGTGTTCTGTACCTGGGCGGTTTTCCACCGTAAAGTCCATCCCCTGTAGGGAAATGGACCACCTCAACAGCTTTGGATTCTCACCCCTCATTTGCATCAACCATCTGAGGAGCCTGTGGTCTGTCTGAACCCGGAAGTGAGTCCCAAACAAGTATGGTCTCAGCTTCTTCAGCACCCAGACCACAGCAAATGACTCACGCTCAATCGCACTCCACCTCTGTTCCCGTGGAAGTGACCTCCTACTAATGAAGGCTACAGATTGGTCCAGGCCCTCCTCATTTAGCTGTGAGAGCACAGCCCCCACACCATGCTCTGAAGCATCTGTCTGCACAATGAACTCTTCTGAGAAGTTGGGTGCCTTAAGCATGGGCGCTGTGCACATGGCAGATTTCAGGGCAACAAAAGGCTTCTGGCAGGCGTCAGTCCAATTCACTTTCCTGGGCTGCTTCCTGGAAGTTAGCTCTGTCAAGGGGGCAACAATGGTGCCATACCCCTTGACAAATCTCCTGCAATGGCAGGCCTGAGTCACACTTTACAAGCTGCTTCTGTGGGTGGCACAATCAGTGCTGCAAGCCCACCAGCAGCATTTGATTTACAGGCCCTGGGCACACATAGTGCACTGTACTAGGGTCTGACAAGTAAATCAAATAAGGAAATAATGGAATCACTAATCTATAACAATAATTTACAAAGGGAGCACTTGCACTTTGGCACTGAACAGCAGTGGCAAAGTGCCCAAAGCATCTAGACCAGCAAAAATGGAGTCCAACACACAGCAAAACACAGGAGGTAAAGGCAAAAAATGGAAGGGAGACCCAAGCCAATGGTGCCAGGTCTAACAATCAGGCAACGCACCACTTCTTAGATGGCTCCTATTGCTGGACAGACGACCTATAGATGCCTTAGTATTAAGCATTTACTGAGGCCACGTGTCTCTCTTACACCTTGCTTACCTCACTCAAGGTTTATTGACAGTGGCCATGACTTCATGTGTATGGTTTGGCCGACTGTGACACGAGTACGTGTCCATGATGTGTATTGTTTGATTGTTGCCAAAGAACTGCGAGCTACCCTCAAGATGGTGCCCGCACTGGGACTTACGCTAACATGACGTCCAAGCGTTCTTCACTTTTCAGAACCCATTCTCCATTTGGGACTTGCGCTTTGCCTACCTCACTCGAGACTTATCGACAGCGGCCATACCTTCATGCTTATGGTTTAACTAGTTGTGACACGAGTCTGTGTCCATGATGTGTATTGATTGATTGATTGTGCACTGCCTCTAAGATGGCGCCCGTACCTGGACGTGCGCTCGTGCGACTTCCCAGCTTTTCTTATTTTTCTGCACGTGTTCACGTTTGGGACATGCACTTTTGCTATTTAAACGCTGCCCGCTCTGCTTACCAGTTACCTCTGTGGTGGCAGAGATCGGGGTAGGTTGTTTGCAAATTACGCACTTCACAAACATGAGTATTGGCTCCGATATACCAGCTCCCCTTTGACATTCCAATTCATTTACTCATGCTACGAGTAATGCTGATGATTGTTTCTTCTCAAGTTGTTTTACAGCAGTGAGCATTTCCTCTGCCACTTATTATTGAGGCATAGTTCTTCCCCTTATATGGTAAGCCTCCTTGTTTAGGATACGAGCACATGCCTGCATTACTGTCCCTGAACTGCTCATTGGGACTTTGTCACTGTTGTTTGTCACATGTCTGTTTTCTTTGTGTGTATATTTTTTAGGCAAATTCTGATGTTGGTCAGTCTACACCTGCACCTTTAGGTTGGAGATGACCCCAGCATGCACTATTCCAACTGTACTGCATGCCATTGAATGTAAATATCTTGATCTGATTCGTTTTGCTTTAATTCTCGCTTTTCAGATCGGTTTTTAACCCTTAAAGTATACTATATAATTGTTTGAATTATGTTGGGTATGATTTAAAAATCATGCACTCTGTAGTGACCCAATCATGAGCAGATTAGGATCCTGGTCCTGATGAATTGCAATGATCAGCTTTGACAATAAATTGGCAAGAAAAATGTCGACCTTCTTTTAACTATCACCTTATGACCTCAATTGGACCATTGCAAATATTTCTAGCCATTCATTATTTTTTAACGATAACAAGGGGACACACATATTGAATAAACTAGGGTATCCCTTACATATTTTTAACCTCACACAACACCTGTTTACTCACATTATCACACTTAACACTGCACCTCACTCTTCACATTGGCAAAAAACAAAAGAACTCCGGCAAAGAGCCACCTCCCGGGGCCTGTTGGGCACTGCTGCGCTGGCCCAACGAGGAGCTGCTCGCTGATGAAGCGTGACACCAATTCAGGTGTGTGAGGGCTGTTGCTCCTGAGAAATCAGATCCCCTGATCTGATGCTTCAGGCCTTTCTTGACCTCTTACTCTCTATTTAGGAACTGCATACTTCTTTGACTTACATAGTCAAAGATATGCTTCAATCTTCACCTGCTGTGGTTCCTTCTTCATGCACTGCAGATCACTTGTGTGCATTGTGCGTGAGAATATAAGGATTTTGTCTCCAGGTAGGTCTTCAGCCCTTCTGTTGTTGCTTCACGCAGGATAACTCTAGCTCAACTGGGCTACTTAAGTCAGCAATTGTGGTTCCTAATGATGGAAAGCAAAACTTAAAAAATTAGAGGTTACAGAGCAGTCATGACTAATATAGCCAAGGTGCATGGCTCAAGGTTGTTATAGAAAAAGTGCTTTTGTTGTGTGATCTGATTGAAATAGGCTCAAGACATGGACTTTACCAGCTTAGCAAAAGTAAGGTCAGAATCAATTTGAAATTACTCATTTTTTGATCCTAGGCACTGACTGCGAACAGACACCTGTCTGCTCCCATCAAAATCTAGTGCCTCAGATTTCAACATTACCTCAATAGACCACAATCTCTGTATTGTTTATACTCACCTGCTAATGTAGTTCTGAATTTTGGTATGACCTGTGTGTGTTAGGCGCAGATACGGAGGCAGGCTTTGCTGTCAAAGGGCACAAAAGGTTCCTCAGTAGGTACAAGTCTAGACCAGTTTTCTAGTTTGAGAAATGTCTCATGTGTACAGTGTGTGTGTGTTTGTGCAGTGCGTCTGTTCATAGTGTGTGTGTGTGTCTGTACAGAGTGTGTGTGTCCAGTACAAAGAACCATTGTAGAATGACAAGAGGATATTACATTACAGGTACAAAATCAATTTATAAATGTGCTATATAGTCTGTATGAAAGCAAATGAAGCAGGGGATACTACTGAAATAAGACATTGGACTCTGGTAGGAGTCTATTATAAATTATATGAGAAATTGCAAAAAGTGAGATTAGAAGCAGGCAGAGATAAAAGTAATAATAAGACGTGCAGACAGCACAAAGTGCTCATGCGTAAGACACAGTGGATGAAGCTTAGTTGGTGAGTCAAGGAGATTTAAAGGAAGGACAATAGGCAACAAGATAGTAGCAATAATGGGAGAATGTAGAGAGGACTATCAAGCTATGGAGGCCATGATAGGTCAACTCAGGAGGAAATCAGCTGAGAGAAAAGAAATAGAAAGAGTACTAGCTCAAATTGAGTGCCACCAGACTAAAAAGGTTAAAAGAAGGAGACTGCGTTAAGGGGAAAATGCCGCTGTGGTGTGAGTTGTTTTGCACAATTCACTTGTCTAAAAATGACACCATGCAATACATAAATGCATGATCCATGTTCTGCTTATTTCTACTGGTAAAGTGTATCAAATGTGTGTCCACTTATAAAAGTATACCGTAATTTGTGATATCTTTTAAGCACAAAATGGCCGGCTAGTGTTCATACACAGGCCAGCAAAATGCAACAGCACCTGTAGCTGCATAAACGAGTTCTATTTAGTACTGAGCTATGAAACGTACAGTTACAGATTTACAATGGTGTTTTACCATATCCCTCTTTAGCACAGCTTTTAGCACATGGCTGAGTAGTAAAATACTACAATCTATAATTTTACTACAGAACAGCACCCCAGGTTGCTATGGATACTCATGGAGCGTAGATGTTATCATGCATCCATCTCCACCAATTCCCACCTGCGGCAAGTCGATTTACGACACCTTTTTAAATGGATGAGACAAAATAAATGATATGTTTACCTGCTGAGAGACATTTCATCTGCACACTCATGTTTTAGATACTGCATCGTAAAAGCATGCAGAATGTTAGAATATATGAAATATGTACCAATGAGAAACTATGCTAAGAAACGATAAAGAAAAGCTGAAGTATTTACGTGTTATAGAAGAAAAGATAAAAAATCCAACTTTAACTTTTAGAAAAAACTTACATTGATGAATAAATAATGTGCATTGAATAGTGTATTACCTTTACCTGCAATAGAAACTCGTGTATTGACACTGAGTGTAAAGAATGCATTTAACCAAGGAACTGACATAGAATGTTGTAAAGCTTCTGTAACCTACATATATGAACACATATTGAAAAGTGAAACGCTGAAATTCAAACTAGCATGGTAACGTACGAATAATAACTTAAGGGAGAGAATTATTTTTTTTAGTAGTGCCTAATACTGACATGTATTTCATAAGCAAAGCGTATTTGAATTAATAAGAAAAAGCTAAATGCATTTAGAAATGTGTGTTTTAGCTGTTTTCTGCTTAGGCATCAAAGGATTTATTTCCTTAGCTAATGTTAAGTCATGTGAAACTGTCACCCAAGCCCTATGGCAACTTTCTGTAAGGTTTCCATTAGAATTTTCATTTACAATGGACTCGTTTCTCACATGTAGCATGTTCTATTGACATTGTAACAACTCTGTTGCATCCCAGTCGAAACACGCCTAGGAACGGACTGACGACAGATGACTAAAGGTACCGCTTACTTCCGAGGATGTTACTAGACTCTAACCAAATGGAATATAATGATTCTAAAGAAAAAATGAGAAATGGATTACTTAATTCTTCCGGATATGTATATTTTACCGATCACCACATAACAGACCATCATGAGCAACCAATGAAACCCCATGGACTAATGAAATTGATACTTTAAGGGTTTTAAACTTGGATGTGTTGGAGTATAATTGCCCAAATGAAGGAGGAGTCAGGGGCTGGCTTGCTGACTGACCGGCTGTCTGACCTTTCCCTGCTTGACATGCTGTCGATTTTTCCCTTGATCCACGCATATTTCTTGTAGTGAATTTTCCTGTTTCCTTGCCACTAATCACCCATTCTGAGTGGTATAGACTATAATGAACTGAACTTTAAGCAAACTGAGACCTTATCCTGTGCTATTGCAGGCTGGCAATTGGGCGCATGGAGATAACCTTTCTCTGCTGAGGGGTTATTCTGACTCCTGGTGTGTCAATAGAAGCTGCATAACGGACACAAACTGAATTCTTGTGGACAGAACTTGAGACGACATTGATTTGGTTTGTTTGAGCATCACTGAATCTGAAATTTCATGTACTGTGTGTTTTTCTTTGCAATCTCACTTGTTATTAAATCTGATCTATAAATGTATTTCTGTTTTTACGGTATTCTTGAGGCATTAGTTAAATGTTCTTACTAAACTACCTTTATCGATTCTGTCTCTTTCTTTTGGTGATATTCTTTGTCTCTAGAAACCTATATTCATGGCTGATAAAGGTGCTAAGTTATGTGGAGAAATAGTTTGAGATAACAATTATCTATTCCAGGTCCTCATAGGCTAATTGGACTTTCCCCGAACATTCTAGTCCCTTATAGCTCAACACAAGATCCATCGGTTGTCCTAAGTTATGTTGGTAGCAGTTGATAGTAGTTCTAACTGTCATAAGTTATATCAGGAAAATGGGCTTGATGAATTGATTTTAAGCTATACCAGAAAAGATAAGTAGCAAGAAGGGATTTGCCAGACCCGCCTCCGCTGGTTCAATACCACATTTTATTGTCATTAACAGACTGTGGTGGAACAGACAAACAAAATTGTTGAAAAATCTGGAATTTACAGAACCATAGAAATGCCATGGGATTTATCAAATGCACAGCAATTGCAGTGCAAAGGCTCAATCACAAATGCAGCCCTAGTTTCAGTGTCAATAAGCTAAGCAAGGGCAATAAGTGAGCCCAAAAAATTGAAGCAGTGTTTGACGACAGTGACTTCAATGTCATATGGTGTATTTTAAAAGCACACGTGCCAGCTGTGTTGCTGGACCAAGCTCCTACCTTTGACCAATCCACCACCACTGCTTCCTACTAGGCAAGAGGAAATTGTCATGCAAGGAATGGTCATACAATAGAGCTCATTGTAACTAGCACCTTCTTGCTCCACTGTTTACATCACCTCCTTTCCGCATCAACTCTGGTATAGATCAAGGCTTAATCATCTCAGTCTCTACCTAACCTGCGACTACTAGGTGAGTGACACTTAGATCATCCTGAAGCTGGAAAATCCAATGGATGAAGACACTTCCAAAACAGAGATTTAAAACTTCAGCGAATGGTTGAAATACCATCCTTTAAACCCTCTTGCTCCAAAAACCCAGCTCAATTACATCATCAGGGCTAAAATATCTGGCTGCTATCCTCTGAGTGAATCATGTTAAAAGAAGTGGTTTCTACACCACACAGACCCTTTAGTGCATCTTCACTCATCTAATGTTCCCACAGAAGTTACTACCATCACCTTCTCTATGTCTTGTGTAGCCCTTTCAAATGGACTCTACCTATGGGCCCAGTCTTCCAACTCCGAAGACTGCTAAGAATGCAAAATGATGCAACAAAACAACTACGCCTTATATGAACATACAGGAAGTTCATTGGCTACTCATAGCCAAATTCTCTGGTGATCTACAGCAAAGCACCATCTTTCATAAAAAAAATTACAAAGATAGGCACAGAACATAATCTTATGCTCATGATCAACAACTCGGCTGACCACCCCCTCCCTTGAAGAAGGAATGCATCAATGGAACTTCCTTCTCCATATGTACAGCATAATTATTGAACTATCTCCCGGCAAAGACAAGAAATATTCCAGGCCACATAGAATTCAGGAAGGTAGTAAAGAACTAGGTCTTTCCCAAAAGATGATAAAGGATGACATCACCCAACAAAGAGAAGTTGAATTGTGTGGAAGAAGATGGCGGACCGGGTGAAGAGCCCGGTAGGGAGCTCTGAGCTCTTCAGGCAAATGAACCACGATAGCTCCTGCAAAAAGCACCGCCAACGGACCCTAAAGTAGGCGCCCCTCATATAGCTCAAAAGCAAAATGAGATGAGGCAGAAGCACCTACCGGGAGCAGGACGGGGCAATCAGAGCAGCGATCTTGAGCAAGTAGGACCAGGAGACTGTGGGATGCGGCGTCGTTCAGACGACCTGCCTGGCATGTGGGCGGAAGTGGCTGCGGCTTGCCGTAGCAATCTAAGGACTGCCACCAGGATTCCCTTCCAGGGAAGGACAACGGCTGCAGGCGTACTGGGCAGAGAGGCACTGTCCCTCCCAGAGACAAGAAGTAGCACCGAGATCAGCGCGGCAGCAGGGAGGCTCCGGAATGACTGTATGAAGAGGGTAAGTGAGGTCACGGGGGTGCAGCTCTAACTCAACCTCCTCCTGGCACAGACACACCTATTGTTAGCAAAGACAGTGGAGAGGGAGGAAAAACAAAACTAATCTCAACCCGCTACCTTAAAACAAGTGAGCCGGTCCGGGCACCCAATAAGGGAAACAGCTACTGCCTGAGAAACAGGCATCTGGTAGCTGACACCCCGCTTGATCCATCAAAAGGGGGAGCAGTATAGCGCCAGTGAGTACAAGGGAAAGAGGAAAGGCACACACCTCAGGACAATCGCTAGCCCCACTGTCCAGGACACGACAAAACAAGTCAGGAGGATCAGGACTCAAAATAAACATCACTCCATCTCTGAGGTCCTTTTTTAAAGTACAGAAAAAACAAGACGCCCCAAATCCCGATTGTTTAGAACAGAGCGTAAACCCAAAAAGGTCAGGAAAAGAGGAGGGAAACATAGGAACTATGGACAGCAACAGGTTTCAGGTCCTAGGGTCTGCGGAGGAGGAGGTAAATGCGGATAACCTAGCCCCAACCCTAAACAGCCCACAGCAAGAAGAGCAAAATCCTCAGGGCTCGCAAAAATGTACGGAAAAGCTAATGGAAGCCATGATACTGGAAATGAGGGTGAACTTTGCTACTTCTGAAAAGAATCAAATATAAATACAAGGGACCTGCGAAGCCCTAGACACTAAAATAAATGCATTAATGGAGCGAGTCACCGCAATAGAAACCAAAGTAGATGTCCTAAGTAAGGAAGTAGAGGCAAATCAAAAGGAAATCAAACTGTTAAAAACAAATGAAGGAGACCTCAGGGATAAAATAGAATCCCTTGAAAATCAAGCTAGGAGGAACAATCTAAGAGTCCTGAATGTCCTAAAGGATTGGAAGGCGATGATAATAAAAAAATTCACGATCACTTTACTAGAAGAAAGCTTCCCCTGGCTAAAATTAGTCGCCTTATTTGATGATATACAAAGGATACACCTTGATCCATTTGGAAAGGGGAAAGCGAGGAAGAACCCAAGGAAAATACTGATAAACTTCAAAACCTATGTCCTAAAGGAAAATATCCTGAATGAAGCCCTTAAGGCCGGCACCTGCACCAAGGATGACTGGATATTTAGAATCCAGTCAGACATTTCTAAGGCAACGCAAGATAGGCAATGGGAGCTAGGCCAGCAGATGCAACAATTAAGGTCCCACGGAGCAACTGTCCAGATGCCCTTCCCGGCATCTCTAAGAATCGTGGAAAAACAAAATGTATAATATAAGAGAGCCTAAAGAAGTGGAGTGCTTTATCGAACAAATGAAATCACAACAGAAAGAACACAGCTAAAGCCTGGGGAGCAAAGAGCTCAAAAGGGCGGAAAACACCGCCCAGAGACGATAAAAGGGAGGCTTCTTCCGGGAGGGGGGAGGAGAAGAAGGGGAAGATGTAGTTCACAATAAAAATCGCAAAATAATGTACACTGGGTGGGGGAGCATATGAGGGAAAAAAAACAAAAAAAAGTCCAAGCAGTGCAAAATTGAGGAGGTGGGGACCCCGAAAGCGGCAGAGAATGTCGAGGCCTACCCCAAGAAATAAAATTTTTTAAAAAAACAATGCTAGTCAATATCCTCTCATGGAATGTTAATGCTCTAAGAATTAAGAGTCGCAGACAAAAAATCATGGAATACTTGAAAACAATAGACAGCAAAATAATAATATTACAGGAAACTAATCTCTTAAAGAACCAATGGGCTGGCATAATTAAAAACTAGAAATGGGTGGACACATATGTGTGCACGAATCAAGACTGCTGTATCAAGGGAGTGGCAATCCTGTTAAAAAAATCACTTAAAGTAAGGATAGAAGCAATAGACACAGACAAAAAAGGGAGATGGGCAATAGCAAAAGTTAGAATATACAATAAGCTGTACACAATAGTGGGATACTATGGCCCCAACACGGATGACCCAGTACCTTTACAGAAGGTCTATTCGCAGCTACTGGAAGCCTCGGCCCCTATAATTATGGAGGGGACTTCAACATAATCATAAACCCCAGAGAGGACTGATTCTCAACTGGAAAGACCGTGAATCGGCCTAGAATGAGGGAGTGGATCAGACTATATATAAAGGACTTGGGGCTAACTGATATCTGGAAAGAAAAGGGAGACAAGGCCCACTGTTACACCTTCCAAAATAAAAAACATGGTCATGCCTCCAGAAAGGATTGCTTTTTGATAGACAGGAGCTTGATCAAGAATACACAAAAGGTGGAGCACCTACCAGCACACCTGTATGACAATTATGCAGTATTATTACAAATACAATTAGGACTCGCTCCATCTACCGCAAGATGGACAGTAGATCGTACTATACTCACAGACCCTCAAAGTATAGAGGCACTCACGAAAGAGACGAAGCAATTCTTTCTATTAAATAGGGAGGGTACCTCCAGACAACTAGCTTGGGATGCATATAAAGCAGTCATTAGAGGGAAAATATTAAGCATTGCAGCATATAAATGCAAGAGCACAAAGAGTAAAATTAGCAAACTTGAAGAAATAAAAACTTTAGAAACAGAAATTGGGAAAGGGGTGAACCCACAAGAAGTAGCTAGGATGGAAGAAGAAAAGAAAACAAAGAAAGAGGCCCTATCAGATACCTTAGAGGCCATACTAAAATGCAAGTGGGAGGCAAGCAGATTGTCCCACTATGATTATGGGGAGGGTTGTGGTAAGATGCTCGCTTGGAAAACAAAAACGGATCAAACTCGGAATAAGTTAACGAGTATTCAGGTCGAGAATCAATCTATACCCAGTTCGGAAGACACCGTGATAGAGAAAGCCTTTATGAATTTCTTTGAAAATCTTTACGCTGAGGATACTGCCTCAACAATGGATCAAGTTAACAGATATTTAGAGAAGGTAACCCTCCCAACCTTGTCAGAGGAACAAAGAGAGGATCTTAATGGGGAAATCACAATAGAGGAGGTGGCCGAAACAATTAGGGGTTTAAAAAAGGGGAAAGCCGCAGGTCCTGACGCACTCCCTAATGAGATATATACCACACTAAGGGAAGTTTTGGTCCCCCACCTGACGGAGCTATTAAATGACATTTTCCTAGCAAAAAGGGACCTCCCAGTTTCTTGGAATGAAGCGATTATCAGTATATTGCTGAAACCTGGGAAAAAAACAGAAAAATGTGATTCGTACAGGCCCACATCACTCCTAAATAGTGACTATAAGATCTACACACAAATTATGGCTAAAAGGTTGGGAAGGGTAGCCGGGCACTTAATACACTCAAACCAGAAAGGCTTCATCAGAGGGAGACAAATCCAAGAGCTAACTCACGAACTGATCAGCGCGATTGATGTAGCAACACATGAGAATCTCCCCCTTTCAATTATTACCTTCAATGCGGCCAAAGCGTTCGACAGAGTTAGCTGGCCTTTTCTGAATGCGGTATTAGGAAAATATAATCTAGGGGAAACCTTCCAGGAAGCCATAAAGTTACTATATAAAAACCCAACAGCCAGGATCCTGATCAATGGCAGTCTCACTGAGTAGATAATAATCAAGAGAGGAACAAGGCAGGGCTGTCCCCTCTCTCCCCTGCTTTTTAACCTATACATCGAACCAGTGGCAAGCAAGTTCAGGAATAACATAGAAATAGCCCCCTTTAACTATCGAGGGTGGGAGAAAAAAGTGGCCCTATACGCAGATGATTTAATGATATGTACCAATAATTTGATATGGTCACTCCCAGCAATAAAGGGCACTCTTGACCTATTTGGGAAGGTCTCAGGTAATCTAGTCAATCAATCAAAGTATGAACTCATGGAATGGAATAGCCACAGTAACAACTCACTAGTAAGAGAAAAAATACAGTATTTGGGCGTGGAATTAGTAAATGACATTAAAAAAATAGCTCATATAAACTTTAACAGAGTACTAAGAGAGGTCAGGAAACTCCTTAAGGTCTGGGGGGCCCTCCCATTAACCTTGATTGGGTGATCTAATATAATATAAGGAAGATGACAATTCTTCCCACATTTTCATATATATTTAGCTCCATACAGCTAGAATTAAAAAAAGAATGGATAAAAAAATTGCAAGGGGAACTGAGCAGTTTTATATGGGCCTCGAGGGGGACAAGGATAGCTTGGAGGAAACTCAGAAGAAAAAAGGAGCAAGGTGGGATAGCAAGCCCTGATATATTAGAATACTGTAGAGCATTCCAATTTAAGAACATGAGGATACTGCTAAATGAATGCGAGTCTTATCCTACTTATTTACAAGCAATGGTTAATGCAGAAGGAAGTTACTTTCTGTATACATTTAGACATCCAAAGTACTTTAAAAATGTAAAGTTGAAAATGTTCTGGTCAGCTGCCAGATTATGGTATCAGATAAGAAGATCTCTGAAAATACCCTATTGCAGTGAATCTGCCCCAATATGGGAATCCCATGGAACTCCAGAATGCCTGAAGGACAGGCTAAAGTTCTATTGAAGCAGAATGCACTCCTTTCCTTATATAAGGAAAGGAGTGCATTCTGCTTCAATAGAACTTTTGTATTTCAAAATACTGTCCCATGCTAGTTTGCACCCTGTGGATAACTATGACTAGAGTAAGCAATGGCCACGAAGGAATCATCACTCCGAGGACAGCATGCATAAAGGGCATACCCAGAAGGCTCTTCAAGCAGGTTCAGACGATTACCAGCGAAATGAAAAGGAACACTTGCAATGAGTGACTTTGAAATTCTGTTTTTATTTTGTTTTCACTACGTTTTTTTTACTTGTGGACGTAAATGGATTGATTATTAATGTTTCTTTGTTTACAGGAATGCTTTGATTATTTTTTTGTATATAGGAATACTTTGACTGTTTGTATAATTACATTGGGTGTATGCATTCACGGGGGGTTATGATTAGTTTCGTAGCAGTTTAGGTTGGGAGGTCACATTGTGAGGTTAAATATTGTTTCTTTAAGGCTCACAGCAGAAATCGGCACAAAGTCACGGGGTCAGGAGAAGATCGTAGTTATTGGCTATAAAAAGAGAGCACTCAGGTGGGTGAACTTAGGAGTTTACGTGATGACGAAAGATTACGAAATGCAGGCAGATGGAGAGAAGAGCAGAGGAGGTGATAAGGTCACTGACCGCGGAATTTAAGGTAGTTTGGGTAACAACATGGTTTCGTAAAGGTTGTTTAACATTAGGATTCGGGCTGGTAGTTGGGGTTGTGGTAAAGGGTTTTTGGTTGTGCATAGGCAAGGATTTTGTGCGCTAACAAGAAGAGGTTTTTTCACCATTAATTCGTTTAAATGGTAGCACATTTATTTTTGTGAACACTCGTTTTAGACTGATTTTTTAGCGAGATTAAGGGGAGCAGGAGCGAGTTTAGAGGGGCTGTTTTTTTATTTTTTATTTTGTAAATGTTGGGAGGGTTCATATAATGATGGTAAACGTGATTATTTAACAGCACAAAAATGTGAGTGTTACATGTATTCTGGCATTGAATAGATGGTTTAGACATCTGTTTCTGTCTTTTCAGTTACCCCTGACGAAGGTCAAAATGTAGACCGAAATGCATTGGGTGGAGGTTTTGGAGTATGAATTGTTCACCTCTACATGCTTAAGTTGAAGCCCGGATGGGCACGCTGAAGGCAGTTGAAAATGAAATAATAAAACACTATGGAGGAATCTTGCTGTTCTCGTAGTGATTTTGAGTGATTGATTAAATGTTCGGATGAACTTTGGATATGAAATTGGTGTACCATCGGTCTAACATGGAGAACGTCACATTTGTTTAAAGTTTGGGTCAAATCCCCTACCTCGCAGTGCGATGGGTTGGCGCGCAAAGTATGTGCCTTATGGATTACTGAAGGACAGGCTAGCCATCCCGCTGATGAAAGGAGGCATAACTAAATGGGGTCATCTTATAGAGGAATAAATCATAACAGACTGGGACCAACTCATGATCAAAACCAACGGTACCCTATCAAAGTTTAAATATTACCAATTACTGAGTTGGGCTAAGAGCCTTGGGGAAGATGAAACAGGACCTAGAGAAATAGAGAAGAAATTCCAGGGGGGTGTGAGAACAAAAAAAGAAGTTTCATGCTGGTACAGGGCCCTTATATCGGCCGGAGAAGAGGAATTTACATTGCCTACCACGATCTGGGGGAAAGAGCTGCCGATGCTGGATGTGCAGAACAGATGGCAAGTATCTATGACTGCATGTTGGTACATTGTGATATCTGCCTCTCTAAGAAAAATCCATTTGTTTACCATACATAGAGCATACCGGTCACAGAAGAGGCTGTCTAAACTAAGTAAACAGAAGGTGAAAATCTGCCCAAAATGTGGAGAAGAGAGGGCGGACGACGTGCACATGTTTCGGCAGTGCCCCCAGCTCGAAAGATGTAGGAATGACGTTGGTAAGGTCTTTACGAATTTGCTGGGACAACCAATAGAGGTAAGCACAGATCTCGTCATCTTTGGGGTAGGGAACCAAACTGAAGGCTATCCCAAATTAAGTAAAAAAACAAGAAAACCTCCTCTTTTTACAAATTTTACTGACCAGAAGGGAAATCTGTATTCAATGGATAATGCCCTCCCCCCCCAACACAGTGGGAATGGTTGGCTTCGGTTCAGAGGGTAAACAAGCTTGATCGAAGCAGGAGGCAAAGTAAGAGGTATAACTTTTGGGATATCTGGGAACAAAGATAACCAGAGTATATGAGAAATGCTGATTGGCTTCAGGATGCCCAAATTTTATGCAATAGCAATAACCAATAGGCAAAGGGCCTGTATGAGTAGCCAAAATGGCTAGCTCCTCCCCCTCGAAAGGTAAACACTGGAAGTGGAAACAAGGGGGCCCAGCAGGCCGGAAAGAAAAGATCTCCCCCTATTTACACGTCTCCACAAGGGGCTGACAAGTCGGACTAGAAAAGCCAGGGGCCCCTGATACCACAAACCACAAAAAAAACAAAGAGAAGTTGAGCCCTCTGACATGCAAGATACAGGCAGTACATGATTTCGGATCATACTCATCCTTGAACTGGATCAAAATCTTTGATAAAGATGGTTGGCAAGAACACATGCACAGCTATCCTTTATTCATGTATTTACTTATTCCATGTTTTTATATAGTACAAAGTAGGCCCTAAAGCATCGGAGCACTTTACATTACACAGCAAGCACAGTTTAATATGCAAGAACGTACCTTCGAAGGGAAAGAGTACAGCAAGTATAAAATCACACGTAGTGTCTAGCAGGAGATGTCATATGAACTATGGTCATATCACAATCTCTTAGGTATTAAGGAGAGGGTATTCTTGGATGCAACAAGGCAACATCAACAGTAGTGCAGCCAGGTATATGCCAGGAGATCATGTCTTGTTCTTTGGGAAGATGGAGCGAGATGGCCATCCAACCGTCTCAAGTTCCAGGGTGTGAACACAGATCAATAGTCTGCCAACTTGCTTGATGTCTGGTTCAGGTCTAGTGTGCAGAGAAGCCAGCTCATACGAATAAACCATTAAGCCCGTTTGGATAGTGGTGTGGTTAGGTGGCAGCTTGTTAAGGATAAAAATATTGAATTGTCTTTAAACAATGATATAGAAGACAGAGTCCAATTTTCAGATTCCAAATTCTGGGGGCACTTTCAGAAAACAACTGATTCAAGATCCGTTTCTTCCTGAAGATTAGAATTTAGAGTAGTAGCGAGTCCGTGGTTCTCAACTAGTGTACGTGGGGCCAATGCTTTACTGCTTTGGGCTAGGTAATACAGTTGATCAGAATGGATGATCCCGTTGACAAGGCAGGCAAATGTTTTTTTTTTTTTAGTTTTAAAAGATAAAGCTTATTTGGTGATTGAGTAAGCACAATAAATGAAATTGCAAGCATATAAATACAATATGGTGTGCGGAGCATTTAAAATATTATTAAACTCTAGAAAATATTTATAGACTAAAAATATAGAAATACAGAAAGAAGAAAAGAGAGAAAGGTAACATAACCATATGCTATCAGGAAGAAGTTACAAATGTATAATATCATTGCTGAAACATAAGTGTCAAAATGTGACAAAAAGCAGCAGATTATATCACTTACCCATATTAATAGTAAAAGAGTCATGGAGGTTTAGGTACCTCTTCAATCCGAGGGTTATTTAAGCAGGCACTTTTTGCAGAAGAATCCAGGAATTTCGTCACAGGTAATCAAAGATAATTCCTTTTGATGGCAAGAGCAATTGGGTTGATGTATGCTCTGTCAAGCCTGTGATTATAGCAGACACCATACCACTAAGCCTGAAAAGATATGCTAGTAGAATCTTTTCAAGCCTTGGCAATCTGCTGAAATGCAACTGCAAAAAGTTAATCAAGTACTTGAATATTATCTGAGTGGGAAGACCAATCATCTGAAATACTTCCCAGAAATATATTGGCGAAAGTAAAGGATACTTGTGTGTGCAAGATATAATTTATCTGTTTCCAGACTTGTAACCAAAAATGGTGAGTAGAGAGGCATTTGAATATCATATGTTTAAGATCCGATGAATTAGTAGTACACGACCAACAGGAGGAGGGAAGAGTCAGATTAAGTTGTCAGACTCCCACTGCAGTTCCATCACTGTTTTGTCTAGGTCATCTGGTAAAGTAGTTAAGTGTTTATATATTTGGGATGCTGAGGGAGAATTTTGCAGAAGCGGGGCTATGCTAGGAACTTGAGAAGTAGAGATAAGATAATGTGGGAGGTGATCGTATGTTGATTGGATTACGGAGATCAAAGACATGTATTTAGCTTGATATGAGGGGTGAACTGAAAAGCATGCTTGAGCTAACATAAAAGGAACACAGGCGTCCTTATGAAAAAGTTGATAAATCCTTCTGCATGCCAAGCTTTCCCAAAAATGTTTTATTATTTATTTTATTATGTTTAATATGCCAAATTGATGAATGTAGAAATTATTCTTTAACATTCTAATGAGAGTTAAATATAGGTTGGAGGAGTTTACATGCATTTTTTAATATGGGGAGAGGTAAGGATAAAGGTTTGTGAGTAAAGGATAAGAATTCTTGAAAAGAAAAGGGGTGAAGGAAAATCTTTCAATGTCGACCCATAGGGGAGGTATTATAGAGCTGTCTTCAACTAGCGAGAAGGATTCTTGTTTAAGAAAAATGCTGTATGGTATGAGTGAAGATTGGGAAATTTAACACCCCCCATATGTCTGGGTCATTTAAGTTTTTTAAAGGAGCATGTAAGATTTGTTGTTATTCCATAAAAATTTTGATATAATAGAATATATTCTTTTAAACTGGGGATATTTATAGGAATATCAGAAAGATAAAACAACATTATGGGGACTATCATCATCTTTATTGTATCCAAGCGTCCCCGCCAAGATAGAAACAAAAGATTTCACCTAGATGTAAGTGATGTTAGTGTTACATGTACTTCTTTCAGGTTGAGGGATACACTGTCTTTGATTGAAGCATTAAACCATAGTACAAGATATTTGATTTTGTTTGGATTCCAATCAAAGGAAGAAGAAGTGAAGTCTGCATGAAAACATAGTTTATTTTAAGGGAGAATTTCACACCTATCAGCATTCAATTTGTATCCTGAGATGGATGCAAAGTTTGCTACAACTTTTAGGAAAGCTGGCAAAGAGTTCTGTGGGTGTGAGATGAAGAGCAGAATGTCATCAGTATAAACTGTAAATTTTTGCTTTTTATCCCCATACTGGAAACCTGTAATATATGAGTTTAGATACATTTTTGATAAAAAGGGCTCTAGGGCAAGAATAAAAAAATAGGGGAAAAAGAGGTCATCCTTGCCGAACACCACAATGAAATGCACAAGATGGAGAGATAAGGCCATTGGCTATGATGGATGCTTTGGGAGAAGATTATAACAGGGAGATGAAATCAATAAATTTAGTACCAAAGCCAAACCAAGAAAGAGTAGAAAAAATAAAAGGCCAGCTAACTCTGTCAAACGCCTTTTCGACATCCAAAGAAATAGCTGCTAGAGAATGTTTCTATGATTTGGACTTCCCTAAAACATTGAAAAATAATCTGGTTTTGTCTCAAATATGCCTATCTTTAATAAAACAACATTGTTCTCTTCCTATTAGTTTAGATAATAGAGGATCCAGACGCAAACATTTTATAATCTAAATTAACAAGGGAAATGGATCTATAATTTTTACAAAGTGTTGGGTCTTTGTTTTCTTTAGGAATGAGACCTATTAAGGCAGCTTGGAAGTACCCCCAGCAGACTAAGAAGATCTAAAATGAGTAAAAAGCTGATGTAATTTGGGTGTAAAAAGTTTGGAGAAATGTGTATAAACATTTGTAGTGAAACCATCAGGCACTGGGGCCTTTCCTTTTTTGATGGAACAAATAGCAGCAAGGATGTCCTCGATACGAATGTCATCATCTAGTGAAGCGAAATCTATATTAGTAACGGAAAATGATTTGATAGAAGATAAATTCTGAAGTATATCATCCTGATTAGTATGGGAGTCTGGAAAAAGTTCTTAAATTCAGATGTCTTCATTTTTATGTACAACGCGGTTGGTGGAGGTCAAGAGAGTCTATTTTGGTACTGTCTTTTTTAAGGTTGAGGTAATTAGCAAGAAGTTTCCCAGCCTTATATTGACCTCCATAATACTTGGCACTGGACTTAAGGTGATATGAGGTGGCATTCTCTGTGGAAATTTAACTAAAAGCAAATTTGGTTTCAATTAACTCTTCCAGACACGTTTTAGAATTAGAGAGGAAACATGAGTGCTCCATTTGTTTAATACGAGTCATAATTAGATTTAATTTATTGGAGAAGGACTTCTTTTTATGTGCTACAAAGGAAAGGATGAAATCTCTGGAAGCAGCTTTAAAGGTATTCCAGATAGTCTGATGGGAGATATCTGGAGTCTCATTCTGAAGAAAAAAAGTGGTTGCAAAGTGATCAAAATGTTGTGTAAATTTGGGATCCAGAAGAAGGGAGTTGTCAAAGCTCCATCATTTGGTACCAGGAGTGACTGGAAGAGGATCTAAATCTAGAGAGACAGGAGCATGGCCGGAGATTGATATGGAGTCGATATCTGAATGTATGATATGCTGTGCAAGAGACTTGGTGATAAACAAATAGTCAAGTCGAGATTGGGTAGAATGTGCAGGGGAGAAATAATCTTATTCTTGGAGGGTAGGGTTACATAGTCTTCAAGCATAAATGAGGGATCTCTGTTGTATAGTCGATGTGAATTGGGAGTTCGTGTGTGATGGACTCTACTTAGATTTGGAGTGTTACTCAATAAATGGGTCAAAAACCATATTGCAGTCACCACCTACGATTAAACAATTATCATTAATAGACATCAATTTAGATAATACCTCAGGCCAAAAAAATGTATCTAAAGTAGTGGGTGCATAGAGATTAAAAATAGTCATAAGTATTTTATTAATAGCTGTGGAAGTGGAAACCCACCTTCCCATAGAATCAGAATCTTGGGAAAGAACTTGAATATCTAGGGATTTATGACATAAGATAACCACTCAGTTGCGTTTCCCTGTACCTGAGGAAGCAAAGATGTGGCCAAACCACTGTTTTTTCAGTTTAAAATGTCTTTGTCGGCTACATGAGTTTCTTGCAATAAAACAATATCACCTTTTAGCTTGAAATTATGAGTTAAAACCCTCTGACGCTTTATAGGCGAGCCTAAACCTTTAATGTTTTATGAAACAATTCATGAGGTCATCTAAAATGTATTGAAAACTTTAGAACTTTGAATTAGTAATGATAACAACAAAAATTCAATTTAACATATAGATAGCGAAGTAAATCAAAGAGTAAGCAATGAAATAACAGCAGAAAGGGACAGTATATGAGAATTTGGGTGTACTCATGAGAAAAGAAGGAATACAGAGTAGGAAAGGAAAAGAGTGGAACAGAAAAAGGAAAGGAAAGGGAAGTATGAGTGTAACAAACTAGAGAGAATAATAACAAGCATTTGCAATGCAATAGGTCTCGCATTTACGCGAGTTTGAGCTATTGGCATTGTAAGTGACAATGCCTTTTATTTATGTTTTGGTTTTTAAAACCTAAATAAAAGGCATTGTCACTACAATGCCAATAGCTCAAACTCTCGTAAATGCGAGACCTATTGCATTGCAAATGCTTGTTTACCCTTCTAGCTCTTAGAGTGTTTTATGGACTCGACAACTTGGAGGAATTTAATTAAATTAGTCAGGGTTCTGTTGAGAGGCGTGACGTTTGTCTAGAAATGTCCAGATTGTGGTCTTTGTTATGATGTGCCAGTCTGTCTTAGTTGACGCTTTTATTGGGATACATTGTAACAAACTAGGAGCAGGAAAGAACCGCCACCCAAGTTGGTGTGGGAGTTTTCACGGTCAGTCACAAGCAGTGTGACGTAGTAAAACACGCTAGAAACAGTGGTTGAACGCATTAAACATTCAGATATGGGGGTGGGGTGAGACTGCAGTAGGATAATTACACTAATTTCATTGTGGGTCGGGTTGGCAAGTGAGACGAATAATTTGGTGCGGTATAGAGTTTAAAAGAAAATGTTACAATTCTGCGCTTTTGCAGCTGCTGCTCTCTCTCCAATCACAACTGTTTTGGAGTAGGGATATGGGCATTGGTCAGCACGGCCACGATAGTTGTGAATTCTCTCACTTTTTGAGGGTCGAACTAAACACAAAAGTGTGCCGAACGGTGAAACAGCAATGTTGTTAAAACTATTGGAACAATCGCCAAAATGGCGTTTTGAGTTAAATAATTATACAAAAGTAATACATGCATATTTTACTTTCATTTATTTTAAAGAGATTTCCTGGGCTAAAGTGGACAAAAGGTGTGTAGTGTCTGATGCACATCTGTCACTAAGCGCCCTTTCCTACAGACCAGTGTTACCTCCTGCCACGAAATAGTACTAGGGCATTATACAAAGCTCAAAGCGAACGGTCTGAGAGCCCCGGAACCATATGCAGCCTTGGACGAGAAGCGAAGTTGTCGCCAAGGAAGGGTCAAACTAAGTTAGGACAACAACCAAAGTCAGTAACGCAACTTGCTGTCACTATGTAGTCGTGGGGGCAACTGGCAGATAAGGTGGCCCGTCTGAGCGACTGCAGTCTCGCCTCAACAGAACAAGCAAGGCGGAGAGAGGCACGCAAGGCTTAATGAGCCTTGACAGAAACCCACATGGCGGCTGCGTGCGTGCACGCTCGCGTGAACGCAAGCTTGAGGCCAGGAAAAGCCTGTGGTAGCACTTTCAAAAGCCACTCACTAAATTTCTCGCAGAGCAGCGCATGCGCTGGCTCAGCGAGACCTAAAAAGGACCGATCTATAGGACAAACAAAAAATTGAGGGTGGTGGAGCCATGGAAAATGAGGGCAAAACCGAACTCCAAACGGCCGACAAAGGAGGGGAGACAAAACCCCATAAAACGGCATCTGTGGAACCCTGACGAAACATGGACCACACCTAAAAGAAAGGATACAAACATAGCACAAGCCTATTTGTACATGTATGATGCGAAAAACATAAATAACATAATATAACGCAATATGCACTGGCAATTAGAAAACTGATGGTTAGAAAATTATTAGCAAAACTCAGAAAACCATACTTCAAGTAACAGTGCACTTGGATGTGCCCATTGTCTTTCCTCTGCAGTTAGTGGTAAATCTTGGCAGTAGGGAGGGGTCTTTATTAGTAGTAGTTTTGTTATTTTATGGAACTTTGAATAAGCACAGGTGAAATAAACCAAGTCTGGCTTTGAGAGAGGGGAGAGCAGGATGCATATCAAGAAAAAAAATTCTTCTGTCTGCTGTGGCTATGGCAAAATCCTGCGCAAAAAATAGGTTATCCGGACCATGAAATACGGCCTTTGACTTTAGCTGCTTTGATGACTTTAAGGAGATCCAGATATTCTAAAAAGTAAACGATTGCTCTTCTAGGTTTTCATGAAGTTGAGGCAGCTTGAGGAGAATGGCCGCATCTATGTGTCCTTTGAATATTCAAAAGTGGGGAGGTAGGTAGGTCTAAAACTTGGGGAAGAAAGGATTGGAAAAAAGACATGGGATTGAAACCTTCCACCCCCCTTGGTGAGACCATAAATGCACAAATGATTCCTTCTGATTTGATTTTCTATGTCTTCTGCATGCTTTTTAAGGAGAAGTTTTCAGATTACAATGACTGTACAGTTGGTGCAGTGCCTTCGAGCACTTCAACCCTTCGTTCCATCTGAGTAACTCTATCATCTACATATGCCCATTGTTCATCCAGAGTTTGAAGTTTCCTGGTAGTGCCCTCCCTGTAAGGGTTAAACACCAGAATTTCCTCAATAATAAGCTCCATTGAGACAGAAGTGGTGGCTTTTATGGGGGAAGGAGGATCTTTTTAGCTCTTTTATGTGCAGAGGCATTAGCAGCTGTAGGTAGTTTAGATGTTAGTTTATGAGCAGAGGTGGCATGAGGGTCCGACATACTAGAGGGAGAGTCCTAACAAACACCCCAAGAGTCATCCATATCATCCAATACAGAGAAAGGGTGTTGTGTAGTTCATATAAAACCTATACAGGATCTGCGCGTTTGGACAACATACACTGCAGGATTGGTGTCAGACTTATTCTAGACACCCCCACCGGGTATGTTGGCCTGTGTACCAGCTAGCTCACCGTGCCACTAGAAACCCCTCTTACCAAGGAGAGAATAGTTCTTGGCAACTATCGAACATGACAACCCTGATCCCTCAGGATCGTGGAAACAGTGTACTACATTTCGCTCAGTCACTCGTGCTCACTATGTCTCGGAGAGATACACAGAATAAACAGTAGGGACGTTTTCAATAAGTATTTATTGAACAGTCGTTATTCTAGTGTAAAATAGGTGTGCTGAAACAATCATTAGACAGTAACAGATATAGATGATTAGAAGCACTAGGAAAGTAAAAGGATGGTAGAGTTCTACCATTTTGCTATAATCATGAATACAGGTAAGTACATAAAATACATGATAATAAAATGCTTACTCCTACGATGCAACCCTAACTAGATGTACCTGAGTGTACCTAGCATGTATGTAGGTGTTAAGCCAAGAATCCCTCTAGGACAGAGTCAACCCCCATTACCTGAAGTGAAAGACTGTGGGACCACGTCCAGGTTTTGGGTTGGACACCCCGCAAGGGATGTCAGACCACTTTGAGCTGAAGTATCTGAATGCAGGGGTTTCAGAGTCTCGCGTCAGTGTGTCGGCATGGCAGTCGTGATCTCCTCTGACTATCTCAGCAAGATGTGATGTTTATATACCCGAAGGTATCCCCAGGGGTTCTACCTTGCTGTGCCACTGTCGGACTTAGGATGACGTCGGGAATGAACCTTGTACATAGTTATTATGCAGGAGATGGTAGTCCTGCGGAGTTTCCAAGAATCCAAGGATCCTCATGCATAATGTATGAGGCTATTTGTTCAGGGAAAACCCCACGTTCTGTGAGCAGTACTGTAACTAGGTAAAGGGTTAGTCCTAGCAGCCAGTTATGTATGTAATGTAGGGATGAATATAGGTGAAAGGTTGGGATGTTACCCGAGCCTATTTTGGGTTACCTATATGGAATATAACAAGGGTTAAATGTGGTGCTTTTAGTACTATTTTAAATATTCAATGGTTTGTTTGTCCTAATTTGCACATTTCTGGTTCTCCCCATATGTGACTCAATTAGTTAGAAACTGAGAGAGGCACAGTTTTTAGTAGCAGGTAGCAGACAGGAATAGCAGAAGAAAATTTAAAAGTCTCTCGTTACTGCAGGGCAATGAGATAAAAGACATATGAATTAACGGGCCATTAAAGCTGTCAATGGCACCAAATATTTAAATCCCGAGAAGCAGCATTCTGAGGAGCCTGAAGCTGGGCAACGGAAAGTAAAACTAAATGGTGGCCATGTCTTTCTCTTCAGCACGTCTGCCGTATTTTTGTAGAAATGAGAAGGAAAGCTGAAGCGGTATGCTTTCCCCTTGAAGCTTCAGCTGCTAACCAGATTCTCCCAGTGTCTCCCAGTATGCCATTGTAGAAAGGTAATCCATGTAGTGACCGGCCCGTCTCCTCATTGTGGCCACTGCGGAGCTCGGAAGAAGGCAGCCATCCCGAGTCGGCACCAAGCCATGCCCCTAATGCAGTCAATTTTAGACATGGATCTTCCTTCAACAGACAGCTACTTTAGGAAGGATAGGGTCGGGTGATGTGGCGAGATCGGTTCGCACCTGAGGCCAGGTGAGCAGTGGCATGTAGTAAGACAATGTTAATTTGGGGGATCCTGGCTAGAATGGCATTCCAATTTACCAATCTGTATAGGACACCAGCCTGTATTACCTTTTTCTAGGGCTGGTAGGAAGGGTTTGATCCCCCTAAAGAGGTTGAGTTGGTAGTTAGCGGATCTAGTTATTGCTTTGATGTGGTCTAGGAAATTAAGTTTTCTGTCCAGAATGAAATCAAGAGATTTGGCCATTTGGGAGATAGAGGCGGGCAGTCTAGGGAGTTGGTTGAGGCTAACCATTCTTTAACTGGCATCACAGATGAGTTGGGTGAGATAAGAAGGAATGCAGGCCAACGTTATAAATATTTGATGCAATGCAGGATAGCAACCAACGTTGTTCCACTGCCTTGCGCCAAACAGAGGAAATAATGCACCATATCTGTTAAGACATGGTGCCTTTTTTCTCTCCTTCAGCGCTAGTGCACTTTTGGCTTCCATGCACCAATGAACACATACTTGTGCCATAGTGCATATGTATGTGTGTTCTCTAAAGTGTAGGTTTTGCACTGCAAGAGGGCCCTTCCAGTGCAAAAAACTATCCTTTAAGACAGTTCCCCTTTGTATTGTATGTTGTACAATGCAGCACACATGTAAAGGTGGAAAAATAATGAGAAACTAAAACAATTCTTCTTGTTACTCCTGTTTCAAAAAGACATAAGGTTTTGACGCAAATTCCTGACTGCGAACATTAGTAGATAGGGTTTTGAAACACAACCCATGGGTGGTTACATGGGAATGCACATGTACCACCCACATACTGCCCTCTTGATGCAAAGTACCACCATGTATTGCATAAAGCATCTTTACGTTACTTTGGGGTACTTTACTGGGGTTCTTTACTATGCAAATCCTGGTTTTTGTTAGATAGTAAATTCCACCCCAACAGTGTTAGTAATTCTGGGCCTCAGTCTTTTGGGGTTTAGCTAGGGATGATGGGCGGTCATCCAGGACTGTATTTTTGCAAGAATTGTATTCAGCTAGGAGATGTCCGCTCGGGAAAAGACTCTCGTAGTTGGGCGTCATCCGCAAATTGATGATAGTGTATGTTGGAGTTCTTAAGGAGATCACTCAACGGTTCCAGGCAAATACTGAACAGTGCGGGGGCTAGAATGGATCATTGGGACACTCCTTGGAAGAGTTTTATGGGTTTCGAGAGTACATCTTCTACTTTAGTCAATATGAATGGTTTTCCAGATATGAAGTAAGCAAGTCAGTGGAGGACTTTTCCATCGAGGTCCATATGCTCATTCAAGATGCATGCAAGGATGTTGTGATTGGCAATATCGAATTCAGCCGAGAGGTCAAGTAAGATAAGCAGAATGAGTCTCCATTATCCATGATTCTAAGTACATCATTGGTTATTTGTAGAAGGGCAGTTGCAATGCTCCAACCTTCTCGAAACCCAGTTTGAAACTCATCAAGCAAATGGTTTTCCTTTACAAGTTGTTTAAGTTGTGTGTTGACTCAGATATTAAGGATTTTGGCCAGGAACGAGAGTCTTGCAACTGGGTGGTAATTTTTGAGGTTTCCTGGTTCATAAGATTTTTTTTTAACAGGGGGAGACTACCCCTATTATCAGTCAGTTAGAGAAAATGCCTTGCTGAAGGAAAATGATTATAATGTTAAACCAGTTGAACAATAGGGGATTTTGCATCTCTTTTTGTAGTATTTACAGGTAGTGGGTCAAGAAAGTGGCTGGATGGGTTTATCATAGAGATGGTGCTTCGAAGTTCAGACTGGGTAGTGTCTATAAAGTTTGACCAAGTGTGAAAAACCTTCACATTACTTTCCGGTTCTAAAAATAATTGAAGGATTCTATGCTCAGATGCTGCTTTGACAATTTCAAAAAACTTTCTAGGTCTATTTTTTGAATACACTAACAGAGATCCTATGGACTGAGCTTTTGCTTTGCAGACGTATTTTTTATAGGATTGACTTGGCTATGAAGAAGTTCTAACTTTGCCCTAGAAGGTTTTTGCGACAATGGCCTTTTGAGTATTCCGGAATGTTTATTTCTTCATTGAGATCTTAGTATACCACTGAGTTTTTTTTCTCTTAAACCTTTTTTTTCTGTGGCGGTAAAACCTAATTGATGATTTCAGTTAGTGAGTTATTGAAGTGAGTAGCTGCTGTGTTTACATCCTTATGTTCAAAGTGATGGGAATGTCCGGTTGTTAGATACACTTCTAGGTCATCTTGGTTGATATATCTCTAGATTTATGGTTTTTTGGATTTGCCACATGTCCTAGATGTGGAGAAGCTGAGATGAAAGAGGATTTGGAGGTGATCAGACCATTCAACGACAACTGTGTCTGCAATGAGGATGATGTATTTTTCTACTATAATCAGATTAACTTTGGCTCCTTTGATTCAGATTCAAAGAGTGTTGAGGACGAGTCATTCAGGAATCACGAATGGAATGAAACTTATCTTTGGTATCTCGCCAGTGGATGTTGAAATCATCAAGCAAATTTTGGTGGTGGTTGGACAATATGAGTTGTGATGTAATGAAATCCATATATTGCTCCACAAACAGTTTGTTTTCTCTTGGAGGGTGATAAATGATGTTGAATCTGAAGGCTTTCTGGGCCCTAAGTTTAAGGTCTGCAGTGAGACATTGAACTTGTTTACAAGTAATCAATTTTCTGTAGATGACCACCAATTTTATCTTCTCTCTCTCACTGTATGATATCATACTCTGGTGGGATAAGGGAAAACATGGGCAGTTAGAAGTACTAATTGAGCAATATTTCTGTCAGTATCATGAGTTCTACATTTAAAACTAACAGAGAGTCTGTAATCTCAGTTTTATGCTTGACGGAAAATCTGTAGTAATGGAATAGGCCTCAAAGTCTTTGCTAGGCAGTGTGGTTGTATGGTGTGGATATTGATGGGATTTCCTCTAGGTTCCTGATGTTTGCCAGTCTGGTAGACCATCTCTCTCTGGGGAGTCCTATCCAAACCAGGATAGACTTGGGTTCACACGTGGGGTTTCCCCTAGCATTTTTGTGGGAACTTATGTGTGTTATTGAGGTTGTGATTGGGGTTATTGTCTGATGTGCATTGGTAGGCTTTCAGTAGCGAGGAAATTTCTTCTGTGCTTAGAAACAAGGTTGCTCTCTGAGGTCAAGTAGTTGCTGAGGTCCCGTGTACCAGATGAGACTGGACCAGTTTGCAACATTTTTGTGGTTAGCAGCTTCATTTCTGTGGCAAGAGATTGGATAGTGTCGGAGAGGACGTTTAAGTAATGGAGGCAAAATTGCATCTTGGGAATTTGCATTTTTCATGGTGCACAGGAGAGGGAATATCAAGGAGTGGCTCTTGTTCTTCATGTTTATTATGTACAATCAATAGGTTATCAAAGTGGGTATGACACCTCTAGGGCATGCAAATGTGCGAGTAAGGAGAGAGAATACTATAGGCAGTTGGAAGTATGCGATTTCAGGTTATGCCAATTCAGGTTATGAGAATTAGTCTGAGATAGGGAAGTATTTATAGCAGTGGGAGACAATGGGAAACTTTTTTGTTTAAATCATCTAGGGTTCCTTAAAGGAACGCGGTCTTCTTGAAAAAGATTAAAAGCTTTCTGTTTTGGAAAACTTAAATGACAGCATCCAGTATTCCTCTAGTCCACTGCCTACTCCACCTGCTGCTGCTACATTAATTCCCAAAGGGTTCAAAGTGGAACCCTTCCCTTTTGCAAATCATTTACCATAATGATTTGCAACCAGAATTACAGTTGTAAACCATTGATACATACCTTATTAACTCGCAATTTGGAAGGAACGCCCTCAACACGCCCCTTTAAATTTGTAATTCAGTATGGGTTTCGAAACCCATTTTGTGATTTGGAAAGTTTTCCAAATCACATAATGGCGATTGTACATCAGAAAAAGTGATCTAGTAGTTGTCCCGATCACAGTATGTTTTCTGATTGTTTCAAAACTAATAATGTAATTTATACACAACCCACCATTTGCAATGCCAGAATAATGAAAGTGTACTTGTTTGATTTATTAGCAACTGACGGGCCTCCACTTTACCCTCCAAGTACCTCATAAAGTGATACATCATTAAAATCTTCTTTGCATATTTTTCTTCTCATTGATCTCACAAAATATGTAAGCTAACAAGCTTACTGTTTCTATGTAATCCATCTCTAAGGTTAGCCATTTGATAGGTCATAGTAAAAGTTAGAAGGAGCATTTAAATCTTTTATGGCAGAATTACTTAATTACAGACCAGAATTACAGCACTAGTGATGCTTTGTAAACTTTCCTTCTTTGTGTTTATTCTTTTACATTGCTAATATGAAGTGGAGCACTGTCAGGCAATGCATTGGGTTGGTTATTCATCAGTTTGAAAGCTGCTATCAACTTTTGAAATAGAAATAATTAACTTAAAGCTCATTAAATGGTTTACAGATGTAAGAGATGCCACCAGCCTAGGTTTGCCCTGGTACTTCATGCAGCCATAAAAGCAACTCAATTTGGAATATAAATAGCCGGAAATGTATGACCACACTGGCCAAGGAGTCTTTGAACAAATATGCTCCTTCAAGCTCTTTCAAAATCAGGTTCTCCTAAAGACAAAGAGAAATAAGAAGTATTTAAAAAGTGGGTTAAATGTTTTTGCCACAACCATGGAAAATACGTTCTTGAAGAGGAAGTCAACAATTTAAGTACAGAGGGGTAATCTGGAATGCCATAAGACTGCTCATCTAAAGACAGCGGTGCAAACTATTCAAGATCTGTGCTTCTAAGGACAACCACAAGTTTTGGGGATATGTAAAATACACTGGAAGGATCCCAAATAAATGTAGTGAGGAATTGCACAGTGGGCCTGGGAAAAGTATATACAGCAACGATATGTGACATGATGTGTCGCGTCACGTATCATGGGGGAAGATGGCCTGCTTGAACCTCAATGATAGTCAGTCCATCATGAATGATAGTTTAGATTCATGGGTGTAGGTCTGTTGGAGGACCAAGATAAAACTGAATATGGGCTGTTATTTTAAAGGGGACCCTAAATACTCAAAAAGGTGGCTTTGTCCACTGTTCAAATTATGTATGTTAATTTCCATCACTCCTGCCCCTTGCCCGTGTTCATTGCTACATCCTTTGCCTAAAAAAGGCAAAATTCTACATAAAAATGTACTCAAGGAATTGAGAACTTGGTTCCAGGCCCATGATTCATTACACTGATTGCAAATTTGATTCGATACAGGGTATCTGACAGTTGAAAGCATGTTAGTGCTATCTACATTGGTTCATTGATCTGTCAATTCCTCAAATGTTCGCTTGTATGCATTTTTTTATTTTTATTTCTGAGAGACGTTTTATGGGGTTGGCAGGGAGCTTCTTTGGAGAAGATTGTCGGTTTGGCATATCCTTCACTACTGCCCCGGGCTCTACAGGCTCTTTACACACGAACATGGGTGCATATCAAGTAGGACTTGAAGCAGCCATCTCTCCTTTGATCAGTACAAATCGAGGGTTAAACCAGGGGTGCGTCTTAATACCCTCTTGTTTAACTTTCATTTATCAGACTTGGGAAGACTCTTCAGAGTCAGCTCATTTCCACCAAAGTAGGGGCAGTGGCGGCTCCTCCACTAAGGTGGAGGAGCGTCGTCCCCCTGCTTTTAAGCAGTGTCACTAAAGGAAAAGGAAAATTAGATTAACTCTAAGTTATTATAATTTAATTTTGTCCTTGTTGCGGCAGCTTTGCTGGCTGGACGGGGCGAGGCTGCTCTGCTGACAGAGCAGGGGAGGGGAGGAGTGGTTTGCACTCCCTAAAGGACCCATGAATGTTTGGCCGGCCCTCTGGGGCTGGCCATACATTCATGCGCACTTTGCATGTTCTCCATCCAGGCTGCATTACAGCCTGGGGGAAGAACATGCCCAGGCCCCCATTCCCTGGCTGAGCGCCGAACTATGGCGCTCAGATCAATCACAACGCTGCGTTGCAGCGCTGTCATTGGCTCAGCAGAACCTGGGTGCTTACCAATCATAACACTGCATTGCAGCATTGTGATTGGCTCAGGGGAGCCTGGGTGCTTCCTGGTGCTCTGTTCCGGAGACGACGATGGAGAGAGCAGCAAGACGCGGCGAGGAAGTAAGTTTTTTATTCTTTGCCCCCTCTCCTGGCTCCTCCCCCGCCCTCCGCCCCCCCCCACCCTCCCATCTGTGCCAGCCACAGCTGGCAATATCAGATAGTGGCCATGCAATATGCTGACAACACTATCCTTTTTGCTATGATATACGTCGGACTCTATCGATTCTTGGTGGATCCTGAAGTTTCTGTTCTACCAACAAACTAGTAGTAAACAGCAAAAACCAAAATAACAGTTTTCTTACACTGGGTATAGGGGCCAAGGCAATGAGTTTTCCAAGGACAAGAATTCGAGCCTATGGCACATATAGATCTATATGGGTAAGCTTACGTGAGAAGGGAGTGCTTCACCAACTTTTCTTCCTAGAAGGGCATAGACTCTTTCACAATATTTCCTCTCTTCCATTTGTCAAGAAAACCTACTGGGTCTACCCGGGAACCATTCTTGAAAAAGTAAAGGCAAAGTCAAATCCCAGTATACATTTCGGCAAAAAGGGATTTCTGTGAAAAGTTTTGAATTAGCTAGATATTGTGCAGTTTTCGTTTTTCAGGGCAATTTTCTGTCTCCCGAATTCCAAATGAAAAGACTACATTCAGGTCACTTCTTTATCCCTCCAATTTCGAATTGGGATGGAGTTTGGCCTTATGTAGTACGTGCATGCAGTAGAGGCAAATATTTTAATGATCTGAATACATTCAGCCACACTCACCAGTGCTCCTCAAATCGTTGTAATAATAATAGGGGATCTCTAGCACCGCCTTGATTGGCATTTTAGAGGAATGGAAGACTTTCAGGCTGAAATAGGAAAATGCATTAAAATTAACAGGCGGGTAACAAAGGAGACATTGGCACATGGGGGTAACCCTTCAGGGGGCCCCCATTCAGCCCAAGGCCAAGGATTATCTGTTGGATATGGGAGACTCAGGGGCCCCTCTCCACATTGTGCAGGGAGGGGGGCCATCATTTTGTGTTACGCCATTTCATGGCCTAAGAGCATTCAGGGAACATGGACACCTCTTCTTCACAGCAGGGCTGTTAAAAGCAGCCATAATTGGAGTGCTACGGTCCTTTACACCTATGGGAACCTGCACTGCTGTACTAGCTGCATTATTGATGGCTATTCTCCTGGTCCTCATTTATGACTTTTTGGCACAAGGCAGCGCAGCAAGGTGCCTTGCTGCGCTGCCCTACACCAAAGTGAAAGGGGAGGAATGCACCGTATTTAAGCAATGCGGTGCATTCCTGTCCTTTCTGCCTGCGCTGGCGCCATTTCAACAGCCTAGCGCCAACGTAGGCATCCTTGCACCATTGCGGGTAGGATTGGTATTGTGCAGGAAGGGACACCTTCCTGCACATAAACAATCATTAATGGCATTGTGCTCTTCCTATGTGTGCTGCAGAATACAGCACACATGGAAAGTGGAAAAAACAGGGAGAAATAAACATATTTCTTCTCGTTACGCCTCACCTCAGGAGGTGTACATATTTGGCGCTTCTCCAGGTTTACATAATTTTGTAAATCTGGGGCAGTGTCAGATTCCATGGGTGTTACGTGGGAAAACCCACCACAACACCCATAAAATGCCTCCCGAGAAAGGCGACGCAGTGATTTGCTCTGTGTCGCTTTACTCATGATTTATGAGGCCACTCAAAGCCATGCAGATTAGTTTTGCCTGGCTTCATAAATCTTTATGAGGGCCCTGTGTTACGCATGCACCACTTTACGTGGTGCAAAAGTGACACACGGCTCTCATAAATAAACCTCCTGGTTGTGTAAATCAGGCTAGTCTGACTTCCTTTCTTTCTATCACTCCAGGTGATTTTGTGGAAGGTTATCTGGAAAGCTAGCAAACGGATGCAGGTGTGATGCTTCAAAAAAACCCTTGATTAACTAAGTTATTATGGGCATTGTACTTTTTCATGGTAACTTACTATATTTTATGGTTTTATCATTCTCAATTTATTTTTCGAAAGTGCACACAGAATGCACTGAACTTATATCGACATGGTTTCTCCATGATCAATGGAAGGCAGTCGAAGATAATTTGTACAATTATTTCTATGATTTGTGTAGTTTTATAATGTTTTTCATTTCCATTAACCTCACAGACACAAAGTGAAAACGATTGCTAATAGTTCTCTCTGGGGTTGCTTAGAGATGATCTCACATCAAGTTATCCCACATGCGTAGATGACATATTGTGACAAGGCCTCCATTCCCTCTATAGCTTCTCTTACTGCGGCAAAGCAAAAACCCAGGCCAGTTTAAATTACCACAAAGATTTATGTGTGAATTTCAATCTAGGCCCTGAATCTTTCAACAATTTACCAATATCGAAAGAAATTGGTGAAATTCGACCATCAATTAGAAAAACAATCTCATTGGGTAAAGTAGCATTTGTGAATGTGCTATGTTTTCTGGTAAAGTTGGGTTCTAAAGATATTAACGTATGGTACTTTTCCTCTTGATTCTGTGTTTAGGTTCTCGGTCACATTAACACATCGACGTATGGTTTACTTTTTTGAAGATACAGCAACAATGCTTCTCACATTACCAATACCCTGAACGGGCCAACATTTCGCTTCATAGTGGGTTAGGCCTGCCTTTTCACTGCACTAAATACATTTTTACTTTACCAGGCACAAAAGTAATTCTCAATAAAGTGAAAATTTGGAACGTACTTTTTATGAAGGCTAATAAAATTAAGCCACAATAAGTTAATGAAAAAACAAAACAATGATTCAATAGAACATAGTATGTTTTTGTGTGAATATTGAAAAAAACACAGCACCTCCAACACAAGCCCCTCGGCCTTCTGGTCTAATTACACAATGGCACATAAAGCAGTATGATTCACCACCTCACCCCAGCAGTCAAAGTCAAAGACAGCTTTATTCGATTGCTATTTCATACAATCATAAAAGCACATATATAAAACATACATATTAATTAAAACAAGTATTATAAAGTGAATATCCTATACATAAATCACTATTCAGTTGATTGTTCATACAATAAAAAATCTCTAAAAACAAAGATATTATTACATGAAATAGCAGTAAGAGCTTAATTCATAAAACTTTATCAATTCATCAGTAATACAAGTATGCCCTTTGCGTCTATATGACCTTTAAACTTCAATTCCCATACTTTTCCTGAGGTTGACTATTTGCTTTAAGAACATGGCTATCTTCCAAGTACTATGTACGTTATCCAAAAATTGCAAGGCAATGAACGCTGGACGGCATTGTCTAATCCCTAAACTCTTTAGGATTGGAACAATCCACACGTTCCTCAATTCTCTATAAAATTTACAAAAGAAAAACACCTGTATGGTGGATTGAGCTGAATGTGTGTCACAAGGACACAGTTGCAATTCTCGGGCCCAGTCATTCATTATCGGAAGACTAACAATTCTGTGAAAGATCCCTAGCCTAAATCTTGTCAGTGAAAACCGATCGTAGCCCCCAGGGACAACTGTTAAATATGGCTGAATGTTAAAAGTAGTTAAAATTAACTGATTCTGCTGTACGCTAAGCTTTAAAATCTCAGTTGATAATCTTATCGTGTCCAAAAGTTGGAGATCCTCTTTTTTTAAATCCTTTCTCCTAACCATATGTAAGGTGCTTGGGTCGGTGAAGTATTCAGAGTGTCCGAAGTCCTCCATGAAGTTACGGACATACCTTACCCAAGGAATCTTTAAGGCCCCTTCCAATTTCAGACTATCCATCAAGATTTCTCTGTTTAGTCGGTCTCTGTTTTTGTCCATACTCTATGCCACAAAAGGATGGGCTCTAATTTTATGAGGTCTGAAACATGTGGCAGGCCCAATTCCGCATGACAAACATACGAGGATGTACTGGTCGGGACAGACAAGATGTATCTCAGAAATGTATTTTCTACTGTTTGCAACGAATACGTATCAGCAAAGCCCCAAACACCTGCTCCATACATAGCTGTGGAGACGCTTTTGGCTTTATATATCTTAATAAGCTCCACAGGGGGTCGCCTGCCCAATTTTCTTGAAAAATTTACAAGGGTAGTAGTAGTCTTTAAAAATGCTAGTTTTTTTGCTGATACGGCTTGAGTCCATAAATCTTTTCGATCAAAGAGTATTCCCAGATATCAGAATCTCTTAGTTGGCTCTATCTTTTGTCCGTCCACAAACATGTCCTTACATCTATGGCTTCCACGACCTCACCTCATTATGAAGGTCTTTGATGTGTTAACCCTAAGGCCAAGACCCTTCATAAAATTAGAGAAGTTATCTAACACCCTCTGCAAACCTACTTCCGTGCGTGACATTAAACCGCGTCATCCGCATAAAGGAGAGCGGGTATGGGACGTCCAGTTATTTGAGGAAAGTCATGACTATCCTTAACCCTTTGGGCGCGGCCAGAATTTCCCCGCGGTGCGGGAAAATTCCACGCGTGCGCAAATCGGACGGCTCCCGGCCGTCCGACGCACACGCCCACCGTGACGTCGGACGGCCCCCGGCCGTCTGACGCATGCAAGGGATTAATCAGCGCCTTTTCCAGGCCATTGATATAGAGATTAAAAAGAAAGGGGGCCAGAACACATCCTTGTCTGACCCCCCTCTTTATAGGAAATGGGGCGGTACATTCACCACTCAAATTAAATCGTACTCGCCCCTGTGCATTGTTATATAGGCGCTTAAGGAAAAGAATTATTTGAGCTTCCACCCCCATCACCTCAAGAATCTCCCAGAGCTTCTCATGCTGCACATAGTCAAATGCAGCGGTGAGGTCCACAAAAGCTAAAAAGAGCCTACCCCCTTTCACCCGCATATATTTCCCTACAAGGATGGCTAAGTTTAAGCTCTGCTCAGTTGTCCCCAGGCCCTCCCGGAAACCATATTGGATATCAGAGAGAACTTTGTTATCCTCAGCCCAAACGTGTAGTCGTTCTAAAATTATTCGAACCACGACTTTGATCAAAGAGTCCAATAATGAGATGGGCCTGTAGCACCCAGGGTCCTGAGGATTCCCTTTTTAAAAATTGGTACAATAGTGGACTCAAGTTTCCAAAAGGGAGCAGAACAACTGGCGTTAATTACTTGAGTAATAAGTGGGCCCCATAACGTATGGTTTACTTTTTGGCTTACTTTTTTGAAGATACAGCAACAATGCTTCTCACATTACCAATACCCTGAACGGGCCAACATTTCGCTTCATAGTGGGTTAGGCCTGCCTTTTCACTGCACTAAATAAATTTTTACTTTACCAGGCACAAACGTAATTCTCAATAAAGTGAAAATTTGGAACGTACTTTTTATGAAGGCTAATAAAATTAAGCCACAATAAGTTAATGAAAAAACAAAACAATGATTCAATAGAACATAGTATGTTTTTGTGTGAATATTGAAAAAAACACAGCACCTCCAACACAAGCCCCTCGGCCTTCCGGTCTAATTGCCCAATGGCACATAAAGCAGTAGTTCCACCACCGTCACCTCGCCCCAGCAGTCAACAATAATTACAACTGGCCTGATGACAATTAAAATACAGTTTTTGAAAGTTCTACCTCCACCCTTCTCTCCTCAGGCCACAAGGACAGCACGGAATGTGTGGGATGCCCCAACAAGCAAAGCAGCCAATGTAAAACAGAACGATATTTAATACAGAATATGTATGCCAGATGACATATTTTAACGATAGTCTGATATATAACTAATGGTCATGGTGTACTTGAGGCCTATTTTATAGTTTTTGGATCATTTGCTTAGGTTGTGAACTTCTGGGTGTGTTTGAAGCTGTGTGGGTGGGGCTCATAATTATTTTCAAATGTGGAATATTGCTTGGCCCTCATGTGTAGGATGGTTGTGCAGGGCGTGGCCTGTACGTGCAACATGGCGGACGCGTTGTCAAGCCGCTCCGCTGCTAATCCCCTTTATCCGACTAATTTCTACGTATGTCTCAGGCACCCATAACGGAAAACCTCAACGAAGTATTGGGCAAACCCTCAGGACACTGCAAAAGCGGCGACTCTGCTGAACCACCTGTATACGTACACTGGAGGCGGGCGCTGGGTATCGGCCGAGCGCAGCTCTGGGTCCGCGGGACTGCTATGCAGCTGTTTGGCTGCCACGCATGAGAAGAGGAGTGAGAGGGCCCGCTGCTTTCTTCCCCCATAGTGGAATAGAACTGGGGCCGGATCGGAGGAACTGCTTGGCAGAGGTCGAGGTGGGTGTTGCTGCGGGGCCCAGTTGAGGGCTCGGGCGGCCTGTGCTTGGGCCTTTCGGCGAGCATGCTGCGGGGACATCAGAAGAACGGCCCACACATTATGGGCTGCTGCAGTGGGAACGCCCTAGCCCGGAGTGCCTGCTGATTGAAGGTGCTGACGAAGCTGTGCTGGCCGGACGGCGGGAGCCGGATTCGCCCTGGCCACAGCCTGCTCTTGGCCCGGACGGCGACGGGCTGCCCTCTCGGAAGTTGCGGTCGTTCTGGGGCCCGAGTGAGGTACTAAGTTACTCGGCCTTGGGATTGTGGATCTACTGGACCCGGCTGTTACACACATGACTGGGGAGTCGGGGGCCTTCCCCTTCCACCGAGGAGGACCTGAGTGGGGACCGGAGCTCTTACGCAGTCTTGTGGCGGGCTGGGACGAGTGCTGTCGCCGTAGGAGTAAGGAACTGTGGCACAATAGTGGAAGTGGGGAGCGGAGGTCTCCTGTGACTGCTGTGGCTGCCAAAACACGCTGATGGTATAGGGACACTGGAAGCAGCGCGGTTGAGATGAAGTGAGGTGCCCAAGAAGAGACCGTGAGCTACAACAAGACTCCCCTAAAGAAACCTTTAGAAGGGCTGCCCGGGCGGAGGAAAGGAGGACTCGACATTCACTTGGGCAGTTCAAGGGAACCATTAGAAGCTACAAGTGGGGCCTGTCTCCTGGTATGTGAGAACTACAGAGATATGTAGGTACATAGAGCATTTACAAAGGCGCAGTTGCTTCAGGGCAAAATGGATGGAAGGAATAAGTGGCTGTGATCCGGAACAGAAGCGGGAAGCACACAGACGCACGTGAGGAGAAAACGCTGTGGGGCAAGGGAGGCAAATTAATAATCGAAGCAGTGGTGGAAGAAACTGGTCGTTAATCTCAACTACAGAACTGGTGGCGGTATATACCCATTCTGGGAACAGTAAGATCGGTGCCCGGAGTTGCGGCCGCAGAGTGGGGTCACTGTTGCTGTTGGAACATACTGCACTTGATCTTAGCCAAAAGGCCGAGAAGCGATGTTGGAACATACTGGAGACCCCGGCTGGACAGATGGGCCGAACCAGGGGAGTCGGATCGAAGGCCTCTTCGCACCACACAGGGTTGTTAGACATGGACCCAGTACACTTGTATACCCAGCAGGACCCCCGCAAGATTGGTTGGATGCTATCCTTGCTGCTATAGAGCGCTCTAGAGAGTCAGTAGAATCTAAAATTGATAAAGTGGCATTGGACCTCACACTGCTACATGTTGACCATCGGAAGCTAACGGATAGAGTTATCACTATCGAACAGGATATTACGGAGCTGAAACCAGCCACGGATTTCTTAGAAAAACAGCAAAATGCGCACGAAGCCAGGATACGACAGCTGGAGGTTCGTGTGGAAGATGCGGAGGGCCGCTCCAGAAGGAATAATGTTCGTCTAATTGGACTGCCGAAGGGAGCGGAAAGTCAAGACGCAGTGGAACGCTGGCTTAAAGAGATAATATCTCCTGACGCATTCTCTCCCTTCTTCCCCATAGAACGAGCGCACCGCATCCCGGGCCGCAGACCGGCGCCTGGTAGTGGGGCGCGCCCCCTTATATTCAAGCTGTTACACTTTAAAGACCGCAATATGATCCTGTGGGAGACCAGGAAGATGCCAGAGATTAAATATGAAAATGTGAAAGTCCTTTTTTTCCCGGATTATACACTGAAGGTTCAACGTCAAAAGGATCCTTCTTCCATGTCAAACCGAAACTGAGACAACTAGGCATTACATATTCATTGTTTTATCCTGCCAGGCTTTGAGTGATTTCTGAAGGGAAATCGAGGTTTTTTGATACACCTCAAGATGCATGGGACTGGTTGGAGGAAACAGCCGGTTCGCGCTCCCAGACCATCAAGTGCATCAGGAGGCAAGAACAGGTCGAAGGATGGCAGGATAGATCGTCGCCGAGCATCCGAGCGGCGACGCCGGGCCACGTCGGTGATGCCAGACCTGGAAATAATCAGACAGGAACAACAGGCGGCGGTCTGAGTAGCAGAGAGACTTGCAGAGGCTGCTGAGACTAACAGCAAAAGGGAGACCCCGACTCCCACATCGGACAATGAAGGCACGTCGGCGACGGGCTTGTCAGATGTCGTGTCTTCGCGAATGCCAGATGTGACGCCACAGACTGCGGATGTTATTGTATAATAGCTGGGTACTTGGCGCAACCACCTTGAACAATAAGTGGCGAAACTGTGTCCTAGAGTCATCTGATACTCTCACACACTGCATTGCCTAGCGTAAAGTGGGAACAGTATGCTTGCATGGACATATTGAACTTCATACAATGCAGGTGGGACGCCCGAGCGGGATTGTATGTCTAGATGCCAAGATTGGAGCCAGTTGGGGATTTCTGGGTGGCAGGTTCAGAGTGGCTTCACGCCCCCTTATACCTTTTCCTTTTAAAGGTAACCAGTTCACTTGTATTGACGGGTTGTTTCCTCGTCAAGGGTTTGGGTAGTACCTCTAATTCTGTGGGGACCGCTCTAATGATGTTTCATAGTTATTGGATAGTTTTATCTTTTTTCCTTTTAGTTGTAATATTGGATCATCACATGGGAGGGCTGAGCGATGTTGCACTGACTTGTCAAATTACATCTGTAGTTGCACACAGAGACCAGGTTGTACTAATCGTTTGCAACAGACAAGGTAATGGCTGACCATACTATACTCATCTGGAATGTGCGGGGCCTCCGTATATAAAGAAACACTCTTGTCTGACCTATATCTCTTTAGAAAAGCGGTCCATAGGGACTCAAACTGGCGGGCATATCAGTATACTACAACATGCATATAGACACAAAGATATGAAAATATCAGAATTTGTTTATTTATCTTGTTTTATGTTTTTTTATTAATTAAACATATGTATTCATCATACTTTTTTAAACATCATATAATCATTGATTTAAAATTATGCATAAACACTAATTATTTACAAACATACAGTGAAAGTTATTATAAAATAACAATAACTACAGGAAATAGATTTTTGACTGTAGGAAAGAAAGATTTGGATACATCCAAACTCAGTTAATTAGAACAGTAAATCTGTTATGGAACATATCCATGTCACATTATCAAAAAGACCCCCAGAAGTTGACATCCGTCATTCATACAACACAAGCATACTCACTCACTTGTACCCAACATACATACAAAACACTGAACATATAATAGCCAAGTATATTTTAAACAGAATTAATACGTTTGTCTGTTGACATTGTAGATCTCATCGAACTCACTTGGTGCAGGTCAACGCACGTTTCGGTGGATCATAGCCACCTTCATCAGGACCACTGATACAATGGGTAATCTGGGGGTAAAACCCCACTGGGTTTTCTGAGCACACAGCTTAGTGCCTTGTAGTCGATACTCATTCTGATTAGTAGGAGTATAATTTATACTGTGGAAGACTTTTCCTAGTTGTCAAATCTGCTCTCTTTACATCCAATATCTGTGGCAGCTAGCCGTCCTCAGAGGGAGGATTTTCGTTATCTTCTGTTCTTTTGGGTTCCATACGATGGCGAGCAGAGCTGCTAGTTGACTTTCTATGACTCCGAACGAAGTCGTTCGGAGTCATAGAAAGTCAACTAGCAGCTCTGCTCGCCATCGTATGGAACCCAAAAGAACAGAAGATAACGAAAATCCTCCCTCTGAGGACGGCTAGCTGCCACAGATATTGGATGTAAAGAGAGCAGATTTGACAACTAGGAAAAGTCTTCCACAGTATAAATTATACTCCCTACTAATCAGAAGGAGTATCGACTACAAGGCACTAAGCTGTGTGCTCAGAAAACCCAGTGGGGTTTTTACCCCCAGATTACCCATTGTATCAGTGGTCCTGATGAAGGTGGCTATGATCCACCGAAACGTGCGTTGACCTGCACCAAGGGAGTTCGATGAGATCTACAATGTCAACAGACAAACGTATTAATTCTGTTTAAAATATACTTGGCTATTATATGTTCAGTGTTTTGTATGTATGTTGGGTACAAGTGGAGTGAGTATGCTTGTGTTGTATGAATGACGGATGTCAACTTCTGGGGGTCTTTTTGATAATGTGACATGGATATGTTCCATAACAGATTTACTGTTCTAATTAACTGAGTTTGGATGTATCCAAATCTTTCTTTCCTACAGTCAAAAATCTATTTCCTGTAGTTATTGTTATTTTATAATAACTTTTCACTGTATGTTTGTAAATAATTAGTGTTTATGCATAATTTTAAATCAATGATTATATGATGTTTAAAAAAGTATGATGAATACATATGTTTAATTAATTAAAAAAACATAAAACAAGATAAATAAACAAATTCTGATATTTTCATATCTTTGTGTCTATATGCATGTTGTAGTATACTGATATGCCCGCCAGTTTGAGTCCCTATGGACCGCTTTTCTAAAGAGCTATAGGTCAGACAAGAGTGTTTCTTTATATATTGAATCCTGTTTCCCCCTTACTCTTGGACCTTCAAAGTAACCCTAGGGGGTACCTTTGTTCCTTATACATGTGCGGGGCCTCCGTACACCATCTCGTAGGTATGCGGTCTGTTCTTACATTAAGCAACACAACATACACATTGCCCTATTGCAGGAAACACACCTGAACAATGTCGAAGTGACTCGGCTACAAAGAAAATGGAGAGGAAGGGTATATGCCACTGACTAGTGGGGTCCTTGTGTGGATCCGTTCGGGCACACCATTTGCGGTAGAGGAGTCCCTGGTCGACAGAGATGGCAGATTAGCTTTTTTTAAGGGTCGTTTAGACTGGCGCTATATACTGCTGGGCAATGTGTACGCCCCCAATGTTGACCAAGGGCCCTTCTTTAGCTCGATCTCTTTGGAACTGTCAAAGTGGTGCGATATCCCATGGTTAATTGGGGGAGATTTTAATGGTGTCCTAGATGTTAATCTGGATAGGTCCTTCCCCCCTCTCCGGAGTACAGCCGCTTCAACTAATTCGGCAGTGCTGGGCGCCTGGGTGTGTGGGTGGGACCTGGTGGATATCTGGAGGCATCGGAATCCTGAAGAGAGAATATACTCATTTTACTCAGCAACTCATACCTTACACGTGCGTCTAGATAGGTTTTTATGTTCACCCCCTTTACTTCCTTATATGAAAGACTCGGACTATTGGGGTCGCACACACTCTGACCATAACCCGCACTATATCACACTAGCATAGGAAGGCGGAACGCCTGCTATCCCCACATGGCGATTACAACCTGCAATGTTAGAAGACCCCTCTTTTCGGGAATCCATTGGGAAGGCCATTGATGATTATTTTATTGTTAATGAAAGGTCTGCTTCGTCCACCATGATAGAATGGGATGCTATGAAGACTACTATACGGGTGTGGTGCCTGGGAATAGGAGGCAGCCTTAAGAAGCAGGTAGAATTAGAACTATTAGCACTTGAAAAGAAATTATTGACACTAGAATCCCATGTGGCGGCGGGCACACACGACTCGACTCGGCTCTTGGGGGCACGTAAGAAGCATACGGAGCTTCTTGAACGCCAGAGGTATCTGAATTTTGCAGCACATTCGGCATCGGTGCATGCTAAGGCCGACAGGTCTGGATCTTTATTGGTTTGGCTGATTAAACCGGATAATGTCTGGGGTCCCATCACTGCACTCAGAACACCGGACGGTAACATTAAATACACACAACACGAAATTCATAGTGTATTGACCACACACTTCACAAGACTATACACGTCGGCCTTGGCTGTCTCCGAAACAGCAATAGGTTCTTTCCTGGATGGGCTCCCATTCCCTACCCTTACAGTTGAACAACGCAGGGAGTTGGAGACACAAATCTCACTAGAGGAGGTAAGGGGTACAATGCGTGCCCTGCCTGCTGGAAAAGTCCCTGGTCCTGATGGGTTTCCCCACAAATTTTATAAAGCATTTGCCGATTTATTAAGCCCCCACCTTTTGAAGGTGTATACTGAAGCGTTGGAAGGCTTTCCACTCCCGGCCTCTCTGACAGAAGCAACACTGATTACGCTCCCTAAACCGGACAGAGACCCCATGCAGACGGGAGCCTATCGCCCTTTCGCATTGCTAAACGTGGATTATAAGATTTTGGCTGGTGTTTTAGCAGGCCAGCTGGCACCCCTCAACTCATATCTGGTTCACCCAGATCAAAATGGTTTTGTTACGGCTCGTAACACCACTTTAAACATCTGCAGGCTATTCAGGGTGATGCGTAGTGCTGCAGCAACATGGCCTGTAGCAGGCTGCATGGTATTAGACCTGGAGAAGGCCTTTGATACAGTCTTACATCTTTGATGTGCTGCAGCGTTATGGATTTGGGCCATATTTTCTTAGTTTCATTAAACTATTGTACGGAGCTCCTTCGGTACAATTGCGTCTGAGAACTTTGTTCTCGAGACCCATACCGATAGGAAGAGGGACCAGACAGGGATGCCCCCTCTCCCCACTGATCTTTTCCCTGGTTATGGAGCCTCTGGCTATGGCGCTATGCAGAACAGCTGAGCATTGGATTGAGGTATACCACTTGGGGAGGAAATACACGCTGTATCTCTTTACGCAGACGATATCCTGCTCTATATCAGGAATCTGCAGGCGATCCCCACGGCCATACTGAACATAGTCGGGCAGTTCACCGCGGTGTCGGGCTCAGGCGTGAATTGGAGAAAGTCCTGTTTGTACCCTTTTACTCCTTATGCAGATGCCCCCCGTTTGGTGGTAGATGGCGCGCGGGTGACCTGGCAGCCAGTCATGTTCCGATACTTGGGAATCCGGATTTATCACACCGATAGGGACCTCCTAGATGGGAATCTAACCAGGACAATCACTGCTCTGCGCTCTCAGATAGACTTTTGGAAGACACTCAACCTCTCAATTGCAGGTAGGGTGGCATTGATTAAAATGGTGATGCTGCCCAGATTATTGTATTATTTCGCCAACCTTCCATTATATCTACCATCGTCGATCTTTTGGCCACTAGAGGGCATGATGAGAAACCTCATATGGAACAATACGCGCTGCAGGGTGGCTTTAGCTAAATTGTACTTACCGGGTGCGAGTGGAGGATTGGTCTTACCCAATTTAGAACCTTATTACCTGGCATCCCAGATTCAATGGATTGCAAAATGGGTCGCAGAATTACATCTCATGGATACGGCAGGAGATAATCTTCCGTATACTCTGGAGAAGCTCCTTTTTACCTTTCACCCATGCACCAATGCGGATACTTCTCTTCCCTCACTGGTGAAAGTGGCTCAGAAATGCTTCAGTAGAGCTTTATGTCTCACAAAACACGTTGTACCCTATGCGCCTACGCTTCCGTTGCTGGCGATGCCGAGGGAGGGAGGCAGGGTTCGAACGCTGGACCTTGCGGTTGAGGATGCAGACATATGCACATTAGGAGACCTCTACGAAGGAGGTGCATTGCGGCCCTTTCTCTCCTTGGTAGATGAAGAGGGTATCCAGTCGGGGCAGTTTTTGAATCACGCTGCTTGGATGGCATCACTGGGGTGTCGTTGGGGTAGTATGTCACAAGAATTTCCGACACATCTCCTGATACAATACATACATGTGATGGGTACGGGGCGACACATTATGAAGTGGTTTGTGGAGGTAATTAGTGAGCATACCATGGCGGACTTGGCGCCACTGCGCGGCCAATGGGAGGCAGACATTGCATGACCGTACACACCCAAAGAATGGGATACATTATTGAAAAGCCCTAAAAATATCCCCAGTAACACAAGGTTCAAATTAATTCAATTCTGTATAATCCACAGGGCGTATTTAACCCCAGACAAGCTTAATAGGCATTTTAATAGAACAGACGCCTACTGCCCGCGCTGTAAACTGGTGAATGCAGACTTCCTGCATATGCTTTGGTCGTGTCCCCGACTGCAAGAATACTGGCGGGACGTGATTCGACTACTGCATATATGCACAGACAGGGCACTACCGCACACATGGGAGGCTTGTATTGTGGGAATATTTCCCAGAGATAAAAAGAATAGAGCATTAACCTTCTTCCTAGATCTGGGATTGGCGGTGGCCAAGAGGCTTGTCACGTGATGATGGAAAGCTACAGACCCTCCACTACTTAAAGCTTGGACACAATCAATGCTTAATTGGGCCAAAGCCGAAGCTGTATCACTGTTAAAGGAGGATACACTTGGGCTGCGCAAATATACTATATCATCCGCGTGGAGCACGATATTGAAGGCGCTCCAAGTGGCTATGGCTTCAGAGGTCCCCTTAGACCATCCTGAGGTTATGTAAACACGCATTGTGCATGTACTGTACTGCCCCTGTACTTTGGTATAATAAGAAATATTTGTCAACAATCACTGACAACTGGCTTACTGTGTTGCAATTCATGATCTATATAAACACATTGAGATCTGGTATGTCAACAACACTATGGTAACTCTGGAATGTTTATTGTATTATTGGGCAGCTCCTGCCCTCCCTCCCCCTCCCCCCTTTTTCTTTTCTTTTTTTCTTTTCTTGATGTTAGTATTCTGCTTTTCTTTTTATTGACTTATTGATCATTATTTAATGGTTATATATAAAGAAGTTTGATCAATAAGCCCGAAGAAACGGCTAGACCGACTATAGTTATCGAAAGGAATGCAAAAGTGTAGTAATGGTTTATGATGTGTGGCCTGTACTTCTGTTAGTCCATAATTAAGTGAAAAATGACAGGATTGTTGTAAATGTATACTGGTTCAAAGCGATTCATATGTGATTGATATATGCACATTGCAAATATGAAACTCAATCAACAGATCAAACAAAAAGAAATGTGTAGGATGGTTGTGCACAAGAGTGTAGATTTTATCATTGGACCACTGTTTGTTCATTTGTAGCTAGATTCCACAAAGCACTTTAAGATTCCCGGTTCCATCAACCCTCAGACCAATGGGTGGGTTCAATATTTCCTTGTTAGGCTACAAAGATTAATAATTATTTGACTTACCGTTCAAGTGAGTTACAGGTTTACACACATGCATCTGTAGTTTCCCCTATTTGTGGGCTTTCCACTGGGGCTGGATGAGAGAATTGATGTCAGCTTTTTTTGCGATTTAGGGCTTTGATTTTAGAGGTGGACCGTCTGGTTCTAGGGGGTGGATCTGCTGGTGCTTGAGTTCCTCAGTGTAAGACTGGGATACCTTTCTTCTGGCATGCTACTACTGTTCCGCAGTGGGATTCTGTGGTTCTGCATTCAGGCGCAAGATATCTTAGGCCCTTCAGTCTTTGTCCAAAATGCCCATAGTTTTGCTGTTTTTGAGGTTAAGTGTTGATGGTGAGGTTTTGGTCCCTTAGTAGGACAGCTATTGCCGGGTGTAAGCATGTGCCTAAAAAGAATTTCATCTGCAGTGCAGAAGATATTTGTTTCAATTTTTCCATTTAAAATTTTGAATGATTGGTCAGTAATTAGGTTTTTATAGCGTTTATCAGTCATGTGATTTTACCAGAACTATTTTTAATTTTAATGTAACTTGGTAGAGAAATTCATATTTGTGGACTACCTGTCTTGCGCAGCAGGTTTTTCATCTTCTTAGATTGCATTTTGCGATAGAAATTTGGTGCCTTTTGTATCTCCTTCTGGTTCTCAGTTCTTACCCTCTTTTTCACCCCCTCATGCTCTATTTTGACTATATGTTTCTTTCTCTCTCTCTCTCTATTCTATACCTAATCCCTCCCTCCTCTCTCACACTCTCTACATTTCTATTTCTTTGGCTCTTTACAGGGTCTTAGTGTCTGTATTTTCCTCATCGTCCTCATTTGATATTGTTTGACTTCCTCCTCTAGGTCTGTCTTCATTGCTTTTTCAGCCTATGAACATGTCAAGACTGGAATGCGTCATGTTTTCGAAGCTTTCCATTTGTAGAAAATACATTATTGTACATATTCTGTGTTATGACAAAATGAAATTGGTGGCAATTCTAGTGGTCAAAAAATTATTCTATGTGGAAAACAATAAGACTGTGTTTAGGATACTCCGGTCTACAATTGATCTGTCCAGAAGGAAACTTTAGGTTAAACTGTGGAGGATAACAGTTTGCCAAGTGTTTTCTAGTACAAATAATGGTAATATCAAAGCTCCAGAGCTTAGCTTCCTTTTTAGGTCGAGCCTATAGCGGCAGCGCGCATGCGCTGCTCGCTTTGCGAGGCATGCAGTATTCAGAATGGAGTGGAAGCTCTGTGGAAGCTCCGCCCACTCTCCACCCATCTTTTTCATTGGCTTGTGTCTTTGTTGTTCCTAAATGCTGCCTTCCGATTGGTTTTAGGCTTGTTAGTCCCTCCTTATGACGGCCATATCGTCATTTGTATCCTTCCATGGCTACTAGCCCCTTTACTTCGAGTGTTGCACAGTATGTTTTTTTAGATTGTGAGCACTATTTTCTTCCTGTGCCTTCCCCCGCCTCCCTCCTGCAGTCCGTGCCTTCTCACTGCCCCTCCCTCCCATTGTCTGTGATACCTTTACACCCCCCTCCCTCCTGTTGTCTGTGGTGCCTTTACCTCCCCTTCCCTCCCGTTGTCCGTGGTGACTTTATCCCACCCCCCTCCCTCCCGTTGTCTGTGGTGACTTTACCCCACCCCCCCTCCCTCCCGTTGTCCATGGTGACTTTACCCCCACCCCTCCCAATGTCTGTGGTGACTTTATCCCACCCCCCACCCTCCCATTGTCTGTGGTGACTTTACCCCACCCCCCTCCCTCCCGTTGTCCATGGTGACTTTACCTCACCCCCCACCCTCCCGTTGTCTGTGGTGACTTTACCCCACCCCCACCCTCCTGTTGTCCGTGGTGACTTTACCCCACCCCCTCTTCCTCCCATTGTCTGTGGTGACTTTACCCCACCCCCTCCCTCCCGTTGTCCGTGGTGCCTTTACCCCACCCCACCCCCCTCCCTCCCGTTGTCCGTGGTGCCTTTACCCCACCCCACCCCCCTCCCTCCTGTTGTCCGTGGTGCCTTTACTCCACCCCACCCCTCTCCCTCCCATTGTCCATGGTGCCTTTACCCCACCACCCCCTCCCTCTCGTTGTCCATGGTGCCTTTACCCCACCCCTTTCCCTCCCATTGTCTGTGGTGCCTTTACACCACCCCCTCCCTCTCATTGTCCGTGGTGCCTTTACACCACCCCCCCTCCCTCCCGTTGTCTGTGATGACTTTACCCCACCCCCCCTCCCTCCTGTTGTCTGTGGTGCCTTTACCCCACCCCCTCCCTCCCGTTGCCCGTGGTGCCTTTACCCCACCCCCTCCCTCCCGTTGTCCATGGTGCCTTTTCCCCACCTCCTCCCTCCCATTGTCTGTGGTGCCTTTACCCCACCCCCTCCCTCCTGTTGTCCTTGGTGACTTTACCCCACCTCCTCCCTCCCGTTGTCTGTGGTAACTTTAACCCACCCACCCTCCCTCTGGTTGTCTGTGGTGCCTTTAACCCACCCCCTCCCGTTGTCCGTGGTGACTTTAACCCACCCCCCCCTCGCGTTATCCGTGGGGACTTTACCCCACCCCCCTCCCTCCTGTTGTCCATGGTGACTTAAACCCACCCCCACCCTCCTGTTGTCCGTGGTGACTTTACCCCAACCCCCTCCCTCCCATTGTCTGTAGTGACTTTACCCCAAACCCCTCCCTCCAGTTTTCCGTGGTGCCTTTACCCCACCCCACCCCCCTCCCATTGTCTGTGGTGCCTTTACCCCACCCCACCCCCCTCCCTCCCATTGTCTATGGTGACTTTACCCCACCCCCTCCCTCCCCTTGTCCGTGGTGACTTTAAGTTGTCCGTGGTGACTTTACCCCCCTCATGTTGTCCGTGGTGACTTTACTCCACCCTCCCCTCCCTCCCGTTATACATGGTGCCTTTACCCCACCCCCTCCCTCCCGTTGTGACTTTACCCCACCCCCCTCCCTCCCGTTGTCTGTCATGCCTTTAACCCACCCCCCTCGCTCCCATTGTCTGTGGTGACTTTAACCCACCCCCCGTCCCTCCCGTTGTCTGTGGTGACTTTAACCGACCCCCCTCCCTCCCGTTGTCCATGGTGACTTTACCCCACCCCCACCCTCCCGTTGTCCATGGTGACTTTACCCCACCCTCCCGTTGTCCATGGTGACTTTAACCCTCCCCCTCCCTCCCATTGTCTGTGGTGACTTTACCCCACCCTCCCATTATCCATGGTGACTTTACCCCACCCCCTCCCTCCCATTGTCTGTGGTGACTTTACCCCACCCCACCCCCTCCCTTCCATTGTCTGTGGTGCCTTTACCCCACCACCCCCTCCCTCCAGTTGTCCGTGGTGTCTTTACCCCACCCCTTTCCCTCCCATTGTCTGTGGTGCCTTTACACCACCGCCTCCCTCCTGTTGTCCGTGGTGCCTTTACACCACCCCCTCCCTCCCGTTGTCTGTGATGACTTTACCCGACCTCCCTCCCTCCCTCCTGTTGTCTGTGGTGCCTTTACCCCACCCCCTCCCTCCCGTTGTCCGTAGTGCCTTTACCCCACCCCCTCCCTCCCGTTGTCCATGGTGCCTTTACCCCACCCCCCCACCATCCCGTTGTCCGTGGTGCCTTTACCCCACCCCCTCCCTCCCGTTGTCCGTGGTGCCTTTACCCCACCTCCTCCCTCCCGGTGTCCGTGGTGACTTTTACCCACCCCCCGTTGTCTGTGGTGACTTTAACCCACCCACCCTCCCTCTGGTTGTCTGTGGTGCCTTTAACCCACCCCCCTCCCGTTGTCAGTGGTGACTTTAACCCACCCCCCCTTGCGTTATCCGTGGGGACTTTACCCCACCCCCCTCCCTCCTGTTGTCCGTGGTGACTTAAACCCACCCCCACCCTCCTGTTGTCCATGGTGACTTTACCCCACCCCCTCCCTCCCATTGTCTGTAGTGACTTTACCCCACACCCTCCCTCCCGTTGTCCATGGTGCCTTTACCCCACCCCCCTCCCTCCCATTGTCCGTGGTGCCTTTACACCACCCCACCCCCTCCCTCCCATTGTCCGTGGTGCCTTTACCCCACCCCACCCCCTCCCTCCCATTGTCTATGGTGACTTTACCCCACCCCCTCCCTCCCGTTGTCCGTGGTGACTTTACCCCCTCATGTTGTCCGTGGTGACTTTACTCCACCCTCCCCTCCCTCCCGTTATACATGGTGCCTTTACCCCACCCCCCTCCCTCCCGTTGTGACTTTACCCCACCCCCCCTCCCTCCCTCCCGTTGTCTGTCATGCCTTTAACCCACCCCCCTCGCTCCCATTGTCTGTGGTGACTTTACCCCACCCCCTCCCTCCCGTTGTCTGTGGTGACTTTAACCCACCCCCCTCCCTCCCGTTGTCTGTGGTGACTTTACCCCACCCTCCCGTTATCCATGGTGACTTTACCCCACCCCCACCCTCCCGTTGTCCGTGGTGACTTTACCCCACCCCCACCCTCCCATTGTCCGTGGTGCCTTTACCCCATCTCCCCACCCTCCTGTTGTCCGTGGTGCCTTTACCCCACCCCTCACCCTCCTGTTGTCCGTGGTGCCTTTACCCCACCCCCTCCTGTTGTCCGTGGTGCCTTTACCACTTGTCTGTGGTGCCTTTACCCCACCCCCTCCCCTTCTCAGTGGTGCCTTTACCCCACCCCCCTCCCTCCCATTGTCCGTGGTGACTATACCCCACCCCCCTCCCTCCCGTTGTCTGTCATGCCTTTAACCCACCCCCCTCCCTCCCGTTGTCTGTGGTGACTTTAACCGACCCCCCTCCCTCCCGTTGTCCATGGTGACTTTACCCCACCCCCCACCCTCCCGTTGTCCATGGTGACTTTACCCCACCCCCACCCTCCCGTTGTCCATGGTGACTTTAACCCTCCCCCTCCCTCCCATTGTCTGTGGTGACTTTACCCCACCCTCCCATTATCCATGGTGACTTTACCCCACCCCCTCCCTCCCATTGTCCGTGGTGACTTTACCCCACCCCCTCCCTCCCGTTGTGACTTTACCCCACCCCCTCCCTCCCGTTGTCTGTGGTGCCTTTAGCCCAAATTGTCAGTGGAGACTTTACCCCACCCCCTCCCTCCCGTTGTCTGTCATGCCTTTAACCCACCCCCCTCGCTCCCATTGTCTGTGGTGACTTTACCCCACCCCCTCCCTCCCGTTGTCTGTGGTGACTTTAAACCACCCCCCCTCCCTCCCGTTGTCCGTGGTGACTTTACCCCACCCCCACCCTCCCGTTGTCCATGGTGACTTTAAACCACCCCCTCCTGTTGTCCATGGTGACTTTAAACCACCCCCCTCCTGTTGTCCATGGTGACTTTAACCCACCCCCTCCCTCCCATTGTCTGTGGTGACTTTATCCCACCCTCCCATTATCCATGGTGACTTTACCCCACCCCCTCCTCCCATTGTCCGCGGTGACTTTACCCCACCCCCTCCCTCCCGTTGTCTGTGGTCACCTTACCCCTAACCCCCCTCCCTCCCATTGTCTGTGGTGACTTTACCCCACCCCCTCTCTCCCATTGTCTGTGGTGCCTTTACCCCACCCCCTCCCTCCCATTGTCTGTGGTGCCTTTACCCCACCCCCCACCCTCCTGTTGTCCGTGGTGCCTTTACCCCACCCTCCCATTGTCCGTGGTGCCTTTACCCCATCCCCCACCCTCCTGTTGTCCGTGGTGCCTTTACCCCACCCCCTCACCCTCCTGTTGTCCATGGTGCCTTTACCCCACCCCCTCCTGTTGTCCATGGTGCCTTTACCACTTGTCCGTGGTGCCTTTACCCCACCCCTCCCCTTCTCAGTAGTGCCTTTACCCCACCCCCTCCCTCCCATTGTCCGTGGTGACTATACCCCACCCCCTCCCTCCCGTTGTCCGTGGTGACTTTACCCCACCCCACCCCCTCCCTTCCATTGTCTGTTGTGCCTTTACCCCACCACCCCTCCCTCCAGTTGTCCGTGGTGTCTTTACCCCACCCCTTTCCCTCCCATTGTCTGTGGTGCCTTTACACCACCCCCTCCCTCCTGTTGTCTGTGGTGCCTTTATACCACCCCCCCTCCCTCCCGTTGTCTGTGATGACTTTACCCCACCCCCCTCCCTCCCGTTGTCTGTGGTCACCTTACCCCTAACCCCCCTCCCTCCCATTGTCTGTGGTGACTTTACCCCACCCCCCACCCTCCTGTTGTCCGTGGTGCCTTTACCCCACCCTCCCATTGTCCGTGGTGCCTTTACCCCATCCCCCCACCCTCCTGTTGTCCGTGGTGCCTTTACCCCACCCCCTCACCCTCCTGTTGTCCATGGTGCCTTTACCCCACCCCCTCCTGTTGTCCATGGTGCCTTTACCACTTGTCCGTGGTGCCTTTACCCCACCCCCTCCCCTTCTCAGTAGTGCCTTTACCCCACCCCCCTCCCTCCCATTGTCCGTGGTGCCTTTATACCACCCCCCCTCCCTCCCGTTGTCTGTGATGACTTTACCCCACCTCCCTCCCTCCTGTTGTCTGTGGTGCCTTTACCCCACCCCCTCCCTCCTGTTGTCCGTGGTGCCTTTACCCCACCCCCTCCCTCCCGTTGTCCGTGGTGCCTTTACCCCACCCCTCCCTCCCGTTGTCCTTGGTGACTTTACCCCACCTCCTCCCTCCTGGTGTCCGTGGTGACTTTTACCCACCCCCCGTTGTCTGTGGTGACTTTAACCCACCCACCCTCCCTCCGGTTGTCTGTGGTGCCTTTAACCCACCCCCTCCCGTTGTCAGTGGTGACTTTAACCCACCCACCCTCCCGTTATACGTGGGGACTTTACCCCACCCACCTCCCTCCCGTTGTCTGTGGTGACTTTACCCCACCCCCCTCCCTCCTGTTGTCCATGGTGACTTAAACCCACCCCCACCCTCCTGTTGTCCGTGGTGACTTTACCCCACCCCCTCCCTCCCATTGTCTGTAGTGACTTTACCCCACACCCTCCCTCCCATTGTCCGTGGTGCCTTTACCCCACCCCACCCCCCTCCCTCCCATTGTCTATGGTGACTTTACCCCACCCCCTCCCTCCCGTTGTCCGTGGTGACTTTACCCCCCTCATGTTGTCCGTGGTGACTTTACTCCACCCTCCCCTCCCTCCCGTTGTCCATGGTGCCTTTACCCCACCCCCCTCCCTCCCATTGTGACTTTACCCCACTCCCCTTCCCTCCCGTTGTCCGTGGTGCCTTTAGCCCAAATTGTCAGTGGAGACTTTACCCCACCCCCCCTCCCTCCCGTTGTCTGTCATGCCTTTAACCCACCCCCTCCCCGCCGTTGTCTGTGGTGACTTTACCCCACCCCCTCCCTCCTGTTGTCCATGGTGACTTTACCCCCACCCCTCCCGATGTCTGTGGTGACTTTATCCCACCCCCACCCTCCCATTGTCCATGGTGACTTAAACCCACCCCCACCCTCCTGTTGTCCGTGGTGACTTTCCCCCACCCCCTCCCTCCCATTGTCTGTAGTGACTTTACCCCACCCCCCTCCCTCCCGTTGTCCGTGGTGACTTTAAGTCGTGCCTTTAACCCACCCCACCTCCCCGCCGTTGTCTGTGGTGACTTTACCCCACCCCCTCCCTCCCGTTGTCCATGGTGATTTTACATCCACCCCTCCCGATGTCTGTGGTGACTTTATCCCACCCCCACCCTCCCATTGTCCATGGTGACTTACACCCACCCCCACCCTCCTGTTGTCCGTGGTGACTTTCCCCCACCCCCTCCCTCCCATTGTCTGTAGTGACTTTACCCCACACCCCTCCCTCCCGTTGTCCGTGGTGCCTTTACCCCACCCCACCCCCCTCCCTCCCATTGTCCGTGGTGCCTTTACCCCACCCCCTCCCTCCCGTTGTCCATGGTGACTTTACCTCCACCCCTCCCGATGTCTGTGGTGACTTTATCCCACCCCCCACCCTCCCATTGTCCATGGTGACTTAAACCCACCCCCACCCTCCTGTTGTCCGTGGTGACTTTCCCCCACCCCCCTCCCTCCCATTGTCTGTAGTGACTTTACCCCACACCCCTCCCTCCCGTTGTCCGTGGTGCCTTTACCCCACCCCAGCCCCCCTCCCTCCCATTGTCCGTGGTGCCTTTACCCCACCCCACCCCCCCTCCCTCCCATTGTCTATGGTGACTTTACCCCACCCCCTCCCTCCCGTTGTCCGTGGTGACTTTAAGTTGTCCGTGGTGAGTTTACCCCCTCATGTTGTCTGTGGTGACTTTACTCCACCCTCCCCTCCCTCCCATTGTCCATGGTGCCTTTAGCCCAAATTGTTGGTGGAGACTTTACCCCACCCCCCTCCCTCCCGTTGTCTGTCGTGCCTTTAACCCACCCCACCCCCTCCCTCCCATTGTCTATGGTGACTTTACCCCACCCCCTCCCTCCCGTTGTCCGTGGTGACTTTAAGTTGTCCGTGGTGACTTTACCCCCCTCATGTTGTCCGTGGTGACTTTACTCCACCCCCCTCCCTCCCGTTGTCCGTGGTGACTTTAAGTCGTGCCTTTAACCCACCCCACCTCCCCGCCGTTGTCTGTGGTGACTTTACCCCACCCCCTCCCTCCCGTTGTCTGTCGTGCCTTTAACCCACCCCACCCCCTCCCTCCCATTGTCTATGGTGACTTTACCCCACCCCCTCCCTCCCGTTGTCCGTGGTGACTTTAAGTTGTCCGTGGTGACTTTACCCCCTCATGTTGTCCGTGGTGACTTTACTCCACCCCCTCCCTCCCGTTGTCCGTGGTGACTTTAAGTCGTGCCTTTAACCCACCCCACCTCCCCGCCGTTGTCTGTGGTGACTTTACCCCACCCCCTCCCTCCCGTTGTCCATGGTGATTTTACATCCACCCCTCCCGATGTCTGTGGTGACTTTATCCCAACCCCCCACCCTCCCATTGTCCATGGTGACTTACACCCACCCCCACCCTCCTGTTGTCCGTGGTGCCTTTCCCCCACCCCCCTCCCTCCCATTGTCTGTAGTGACTTTACCCCACACCCCTCCCTCCCGTTGTCCGTGGTGCCTTTACCCCACCCCACCCCCCCTCCCTCCCATTGTCCGTGGTGCCTTTACCCCACCCCACCCCCCCTCCCTCCCGTTGTCCATGGTGACTTTACCTCCACCCCTCCCGATGTCTGTGGTGACTTTACCCCACCCCCTCCCTCCCGTTGTCCGTGGTGAGTTTACCCCCCTCATGTTGTCTGTGGTGACTTTACTCCACCCTCCCCTCCCTCCCATTGTCCATGGTGCCTTTAGCCCAAATTGTTGGTGGAGACTTTACCCCACCCCCTCCCTCCCGTTGTCTGTCGTGCCTTTAACCCACCCCCCCTCCCATTGTCTGTGGTGACTTTACCCCACCCCCCTCCCTCCCGTTGTCTGTGGTGACTTTAACCCACCCCCTTCCTTCCCGTTGTCCATGGTTACTTTACCCCACCCCCCACCCTCCCGTTATCCATGGTGACTTTACCCCACCCCCCCACCCCCATTGTCCATGGTGACTTTAAACCACCCCCGTTGTCCATGGTGACTTTAACCCACCCCTCTCCCTCCCGTTGTCTGTGGTGACTTTACCCCACGCCCCTCCCTCCCGTTGTCTGTGGTCACTTTACCCCTAACCCCCTCCCTCCCGTTGTCTGTGGTGACTTTACCCCACCCCTCCCTTCCTCCTGTTGTCATGGTGACTTTACCCCACCCCCCTCCCTCCCGTTGTCCATGGTGACTTTACCCCACCCCCTCCCTCCCGTTGTCCGTGGTCACTTTACCCCTAACCCCCTCCCTCCCGTTGTCTGTGGTGACTTTACCCCACCCCCTCCCTCTCGTTGTCTGTGGTGCCTTTACCCCACCCCCTCCCTCTCGTTGTCTGTGGTGCCTTTCCCCCACCCCCCACCCTCCTGTTGTCCGTGGTGCCTTTACCCCACCCTCCCGTTGTCCGTGATGCCTTTACCCCATCCCCCCACCCTCCCGTTGTCCGTGGTGCCTTTACCCAACCCCCTCACCCTCCTGTTGTCTGTGGTGCCTTTACCCCACCCCCTCCTGTTGTCTGTGGTGCCTTTACCACTTGTCCGTGGTGCCTTTACCCCACCCCCTCCCGGTCTCAGTGGTGCCTTTACCCCACCCCCTCCCTAACATTGTCCGTGGTGACTATACCCCACCCCCTCCCTCCCGTTGTCCGTGGTGACTTTATCCCACCCCCTCCCTCCCGTTGTCCGTGGTGACTTTATCCCACCCCCTCCCTCCCGTTGTCCGTGGTGACTTTATCCCACCCCCTCCCTCCCGTTGTCTGTGGTGACTTTACCCCACCCCCTCCCTCCTGTTGTCCGGGGTGACTTTACCCCAATCCCCCTCCCTCCCGTTGTCCGTGGTGACTTTACCCCACCCCTCCCTTCCTCCTGTTGTCATGGTGACTTTACCCCACCCCCTCCCGTTGTCCGTGGTGACTTTACCCCACCCCCTCCCTCACGTTGTCCGTGGTGAATTTACCCCACCCCCCTCCCTCCCTTTGTCTGTGGTACCTTTACCCCACCCCCTCCCGTTGTCTGTGGTGCCTTTACCCCACCCCCTCCCACCCATTGTTTGTGGTGCCTTTACCCCACCCCCTCCCTCCCGATGTCCATGGTGCCTTTACCCCCCTACCTCCCGTTGTCCATGGTGACTTTACCCCCATCCCGTTGTCCGTGGTGTCTTTTCCCCACCCCCCTCCCTCCCGTTGTCTGTGGTGCCTTTACCCCACCCCCTCCCTCCCGTTGTCCGTGGTGCCTTTAACCCACCCCACTCCCTCCCGTTGTCCATGGTGCCTTTACCCCATCCCCCCTCCCTCCCGTTGTCCATGTTGCCTTTACCCCACCCCCTCCTTCCTGTTGTCCATGGTGCCTTTACCCCACCCCACCCCCTCCCTCCCATTGTCCATGGTGCCTTTACCCCATCCCCCCTCCCTCCCGTTGTCTGTGGTGCCTATACCCCACCCCCCACCCTCCCGTTGTCCGTGGTGACTTTACCTCACCCCCCCACCCTCCCGTTGTCCGTGGTGCCTTTACGCCACCCCTCCCTCCCATTGTCTGTGGTGACTTTACCCCACCCCCTCCCTCCCGTTGTCCGTGGTGCCTTTACCCCACCCCCTCCCTCCCATTGTCCGTGGTGCCTTTAACCCACCCCCTCCCATTGTCAGTGGTTACTTTACCCCACCCCACCTCCCTCCCGTTGTCCGTGGTGCCTTTACCCCCCTCCCTCCCGTTGTCTGTGGTGCCATTACAACACCCCCCACCCTCCCGTTGTCCGTGGTGCCTTTACCCCACCCCCCACCCTCCCGTTGTCCGTGGTGCCTTTATCCCCCCTCCCCCTCCCGTTGTCCGTGGTGCCTTTACCCCCCCTCCCCCTTCTGTTGTCGGTGGTGCCTTGTTAAGCTCTGCAGTAGAGGCAGGCAACAGAAAGCAGGGATAGCTTATTCCCAGCGAGGGTTGGCATCGGGCCCATCCATTGGCGGGATAGATTCCCAACCCGAACAAACATCTCACATTTAAATTACTGCATCCATTTAATAATTATAGGATTCTGCTGATTGTGCTAATTATCTCAATGTACTCTGTGGATATTTTTACCTAATAAGATACGCGACTGCCCTCACTAGAGGCTGGTTATGCAAACGTCTGCATGTTTTTCTGTTTGCAGGACTCTTCAGTGCAACAGCATTTCACCAGAGCGGGAAAGTTACGCTAAAGTAAGCCTATAGTATGACTGGTAGCACACACTGAAATGCTGCCTTGTCTATACTCACGTCACTCGCTCGGCGTCTCTTCCTTCATTCTTTAAAATAGCATTAGGCTGGATGTCCCGAAATGTAACACCACTTGAAACCCACCAAAGGCGAAGACGGTGTTGTGGCTATATTACCAGCACTAGGTACCAACAGAGTTAAAATTTTCAGATCCTGTGCGATTCCTCTAAGTTAAAGCTTAAGTTTTAAAAAGGTAAACTAATATAGTTTATTAAAGGAGTTCACATGCCAAGAGTTGCTCTGGAGCTTCTGGAGAAAAGCGGAGTAATGCGAAGGAAGGTTTACGGAACCCATCCCCACTTTTCTGCTCCTGGTCATTTTTGAGTCTTTGGAAGACTCCTGTTTGAGAATGGTCGCTGTTTTTTAGTGAGAACAGTTTGGATACTCCGAGAGGGAAACATGCAGCTATGACGCCGCAGCAGCCAAAATAAAATGCAAATCTCGCTGGTTAATGGCATTCAATGTATTTTGCAAATGTGACTTAGGGGCACATTACGATACCCGGCGTAAATAATTCCGCCAGGCATGGAAGCGGCAAAAATCCGCCCGCACACACCGCCTGAACACCGACCACGCCATTACGATTACACAAACCGAATACCGCCATCGGCGAAAAAGCACACAAAATACCGCCCGCCAACGTCCGAGTCGGAGACAAACCGCCCGCCACGGACGGAAACACGCACGACAACACAAAACCGCCCGCCCTCACGGCCGACACACCGCACGTGAAATTACGATCGCACCGACATGAGCGCGGAAAAACCACAAATATACCGCCCGCCAGCGCAAACAACGCCGATGAGAATCGACACGGCAGAAGCCATGGCGCCCACGTACCTGCACAGAAACCATCCGCACACAAAACCAATAGCACACAACATGGCCAACAAGTCCACACAGCAAGGCACGCACAAATACACAAGCACAGTACATATCCCGAAAACACCCCCCGGACAAACAAAAAATACAAAGGCCAGAACCCCAGACACAACACACCTGAAAACAACAGACCATGAGGACACACCCACATAGGTGAGTACAAAAGCAGCACTCCCACAGACCACAACCCCTTGCTACATTGCAAACCAGAGAGGAGAGGAGAGGACACAGTGACACAGCAAGGACAGCAGCACACCACAGAAACGCACACATCACTACCACCACCACCACCACCACCACCACCAAACACCACCACCACCACCACCACCACCACCACCACCACCACCAAACACCGGCACCACAAACCCCCTGCACATTACACAACACACACCGCACCAGCACCACAAACACCATGGCACCACAAAGGATGCCCAAGTTCACGCCCATGGAGCTGACGGTCATGGTCGACGAGATCATCAAGGTGTACCCACAAATCTATGGGAACATGGTCCAGCACACACCACTAGCCACCAGAAACAGAATGTGGAACCGGATCGTAGACCAGGTCAATGCAGTCGGGACCCTGCCCAGGAACAGAGTCGAGATCAACAAACGTTGGAATGACGTAAAGAGCCTGGTCAAGAAGAAGGAGGGCAAAAACAGAGAGCTGGCTGCCGTCACTGGCGGAGGGAATCCCGCGCTCTTTAAGACCTTCAAAGCGTGGGAGGAGAAGGTGCGAGTCGTAATACATCCGGAGATCCTCGCCGGATTAGCAGGGGGAGTGGAGGCTGGTAAGTACAAACTAATGTATACCAGCACACCGCTATGTACTCACATGCACTACCACCATGCCACAGCTCCCAGGGACAAACACCCCCATGTCCAGCACACAATACACAACACATCACACACACATGCAACAGACACCACCACACACAGCCCAAACCGAACAACTGTAAGATGCGTGGGGACATGTGTACACTAAGCCAGCCACGTAACCACCAACAGGTCCCCAAATATGCCAGAAGCGCCACAACGAGCACCCACCACACCCATGTGTCCGCCACAGCTGCACTAACCGACAAGTAACAGGTAAGTGGCAGGAACACAAAGTGCAGTGGGTGGGAGGGTGGACAGCCCAAGTACAACACACACCAGGCCCCAGTCCCACAGCACAGCAAGGAGGAGCATCCCCCACACCCCACAGCCACGTGTCAGCCACCGCAGTGCACAACGACAGCCGAAAGGCAGACATCACGGCCCACAGCAATCGGTGTCAGTGGGTATCCAGCCACCCCCACGACCCACAACACCCTCCCACCCCCACAGACCTGCAACATGGAGCACCCCCCGCTTAGAGCCATGTGGCATCCAGTACAGTGCACGCACGAACAACTTGCAGGTGGGAAACTGGACAGGGCTGGATTACTGGAGGCATGAGGACCATAACACGACCAACACATGGGACATGTCACGTAGCAGACGAACACGCAGCACCGCCCACCGTCACGAACAAGTGAACAATGTGCACACGGACATGAACAACAGACTCACACCTCACATGACCCATCACAGACACAGCAACACCCAAGGAGCCACGTCTGCATGCACAAGCCATACTGAATATAGTACCACACGGCAGCCACTGTGCAACTCATCACACACAACCGAAACACCATTGAAGTCCTGTCCATGTAGCCCCAACTGCCTGTCAACCACACACCCCACAACTACGCCTATGTAAGACAAACAACACTAGACGCAACAGAGCGGAACAACATAAATGCACACGAACACCACTGAACCCATCAAACACACAGACACACCATGCACAAACAACATACCATCCATCCCATCCGTCAGCCCCAGTCTCATGAAAGGCATGTCATCCGCACAGCTGCCACACATACAGCAGTCACGCTAAGATACATGCCCATGACCAACCATGTGCCAGAAGTCAATGAAGTGCACGACACACTGTGAGCAACAACACACAACATGGGCCACACCCCCCCGAGCACTGCAGTGATGCACATGGCACAGGGCAGCACGCACACCAAGGAGATGGGACAACTGCAATACGTTGGCTGGCACACAACCATCACTCACTCATAACGATGCGTCCAATGCCATGTCCAGTAATCACAACAGACAGCAAATATGCAGGCCATGTCAAGCATGCACACACCTCAAACCATGCACTGTCATGCTGCCACAACACATGTCACGTTCGGCACCCATGGCTCACAGCATGTACCCCAAAAGCATATTCCCTCCCAAATGCGAATCTGGGGCATGGCCCCCATGTTGCCATATGCGTTCCTAAGCGTTCCATTTGAACCCCAAAAGCATATCCCCTCCCAAATGCGAATCTGGGGCATAGCCCCCATGTTGCCATATGCGTTCCTAAGCGTTCCATTTGAACCCCAAAAGCATATCCCCTCCCAAATGCGAATCTGGGGCATAGCCCCCATGTTGCCATATGCGTTCCTAAGCGTTCCATTTGAACCCCAAAAGCATATCCCCTCCCAAATGCGAATCTGGGGCATAGCCCCCATGTTGCCATATGCGTTCCTAAGCGTTCCATTTGAACCCCAAAAGCAAAGTACAAACCAGACCCAGGATGGGCCAGGAGCCCGCATACACCAGAGTCACAATAAGTAGGGGCACAGCAACACACCCATCGGCATGGCCAATCCGTCCCATGCCACATGTGCACAGCACACAGTCCCATTGCCAAGCACACACAACTACAGATGCTACAGCCACACACACGCCTCCGGGAAACCCATGTACGAGATTGCACGAACTGTCAATGTCAGACGACAAATACATACTTCGCCAGGTGCAACACAATAACAAATCTCATTCTCTCCACAGGTGACGAACTGCTGGATGCTGGGGATGGAGCCAGCAGCCAGCACAGCCAGCCTACAAGCCCCCAACGAGGACACACGGATCTGGAGGATCTGTCCTCCTCTTCGGACACGGACAACCAAGCAGGCCCATCTGGTGTGGCAGGGCCCAGCCGCTCCCCAGGACCCCTCCTACCCACCAACCCATCATCCAGGGCTGCTGAACATTCCCAGCCCCCTGCTGCCACTGTCGTTGCGGCCACACCCACGGTCATTGTGGCCACTACCACTGCCGCAACCGCCACCATCGCCGCACCGACCACCACCGCCGCCACCACCGCCACGTCTTCGCTGGCACCAGCCCCAGCGCAGGTGGTGGCCCGGACGACTGGATCCACCCTGGGAGCCACAGCGAGGACCGTGGTGAGCAATGTGGCTAGTGGGCAGGCCGGTGGCAGCAGGACTGGTAGGAGGAGCAGGGTCAGGGAAACGCCAGCCTCCCCTGGGAGCCATGCCCTGCCTCACATGGCCAGAGTCCTTGGGGCCTATGAAGAGGCCCAAGGACAATGGGTCCGGTCTGCTTCAGACACGCGTGAGGTGCTGGGGGTGCTGAGGTCCATGGACGCCCGTATGGGCCAAATCGTGGACCTCATGGGACAGCTGGTGGTGGCGGTGAGGTCACAGCCAGGGACAGCAGCTCCCCTCCGCCACCACCTGCCGGGGCGCAGGGTGGAGCAGCAGTGTCCAGTTCCCCTGCGTCCACAGCCAGTGATCACACCTCAACCACCAGCATGTCGCAAGCAGGCACCCCCTCGCAAACGTGGAAGGGGCCGTCCGAAGAGGAAACAGATCTCCCGGAAGGACTTCGCACGCTCCAGCCGCAAGTGAGGCAGCCAGCCAGCCTTCCGCCAGCCTTCCTTGACCAGCCACTGCATTGACTTGGACTACGATCCCACTCCACACAGCCATCTGGATGGCATGTGTGTGTTGGACTATGGACATAGAACCAGTGGGTACACCCTGATCATCACGCAGCCATGACCGACAGCTCATTGTCACTGTACGCACCACTTTTGTCATCACCTTACACACAATCACATGTCACAGTTAGTAACAAATGCACCTTTTTCACTAACTGCTGTTTGTGCCCTGTGTTTTAATTGTACGGAATACAACGGCCACCTTGGGCGGAAAGGCACCTGATGCGTGGCATGGCAATGGAACCGGAGGGCCTGTAGGGACCTAGGGGTGGGAGACAGAACAGGAGCACATTCAATGAGTGTGTCACACACCCATCACACAGTACATGTCAACAACTACAAGCAATGTACACACATCGCACAGAGCAATAGGGCACAATGCCACAGCCACCAACAGTGGCATACTACCCTGGCCATGGAGCGTTGACACACAGCACGCAGTGAACAAACGGCCACCCTGACACAGCACACACACACCTGCACAGATACAGCCACATCAGCCGTCGTACATGGACACTCACCGTCAAGTGAAGTAGCGGGCGATGAGCTGCTGCCGCACATTACCAGCTTCCTCCTCTCCGCTGTCCTCCTCACTCGAGCTGTCCTGGTCTGCGGGCTGGGGCCCTGGTTGATCTCCGTCATCCACGATGAGGGGGATCTGCTTCCGAATGGCCAGATTGTGCAGCATGCAGCACGCCACCACTATCTGGCACACCTTCTGTGGGGAGTACGCCAACGCACCCCCGGTGCGGTCCAGGCACCTGAACCTGGACTTGAGGAGGCCAAAGGTACGCTCGACCACACATCTGGTCCTCCCATGTGCCTCATTGTAGCGATCGTCTGCTGGGGTGCGAGGATTCCTCAATGGACTGAGCAGCCATGCCCCATTCGGATACGCAGAGTCACCTGGGTGTGAGGGACACAGAGAACCGTTGCAATTCCAACTGGACAGGGGACAGCATCGCACAACCAGCACGCTACACCACTCCACATACTCACCGACAATACAGGCACGATCCTGTTGCATATTGGACATCAGTCGTGGCAAGATGCTGTTGCGCATTATGTGTGCGTCATGGGCCGAGCCTGGGAACTTTGCACACACGTGGGTGATCACCATGTCCGCAAGGCACACCACTTGCACATTCAGGGAGTGCGTGTGCTTCCTGTTGCGGTACAGGTGCTCAGTGGCCTGTGGTGGAACAAGGCCGACATGTGTGCAGTCAATGGCTCCAACGACGTGTGGGATTCTGCCAAGGGCATAGAATGCACCCTTCACTGCCGCCAATTCACGAGCCCTGGGGAAGCGGATGTACCTGTTCCGGTACAGCATCATGGCTGCCAGTACATCCCTCAGCACCTTGCTGAACATGGGCTGGGACATCCCTCCTCCAATGCCCACTGTGTGCTGGAATGACCCAGTGGCGAAGAAATGCATGGCGGCCATCACCTTAGCCGTGGGGGTGACAGCAGTCGGATACACCCTGCGGGGACGGAGATGGGGTTCTAACATGGCACACAGTCGATGCAGGGTTGGCCTGTCCAGCCGAAACTTCCTAATAACCTCTGTTTCGTCCATGTCCGCCAGCAATTGGTATGGGCGGTCAATGTTCGGTCTCCGCCTAGGGACAATGGCAGAGGACACATGTCAAAGCAACACGACACATAGCAATTTTGCATACACATCACTGACATGACTGAGCAAGCACATGAGCCACAGCCCAGCTGTCAAGCTGGGACGGCACGGCCACAATACACTTACACAGGTCTCCCAACAATGGCAATGGCTAGTGATACAAACCACTGCCATGTGCATGCACATGGGGATCTAGGCCCCAATGACTTGCGGGGCGTGCTGATGGGGACTGACTGCATATCCGTCAAGCGGCAACGCCACGGCAACATGAATGTCTGCTGAGCATGGAACTGCTTCCGCGGCTGGATGAGTATGGCACACGACTGACGACGATGTGGGCACAGGCTGAGCGGCCAAAACAAGTGGGACCTGTGGCACGAGGGGATATGAGACAGTAGTAGGTGTCAGCACTGCACCCTATGTACAGCACTGTACGGATCACACCTCCCGAAACATTGACAGGTGTCCACATTGACAGCCCCATGCCAAGACGGCTGTGTGCTTGCAGTCACACGTCACAGGTGAGAGGTTACATTGCACGTGCCAGGTGGCAGTCGTACATAGTGGGAGCTGGCATGTGTGTGCATGTGTCTCCTGTTCAGGATCCACCAGATGGGCGCTGACTCTGTACTGACCATTGGACACAGCATGTTCCGTGGCAGGCTTGTGTGTGTGGGATGGTGGCACTGGATGTGCCTCCGTTGGGTGGGGGGCCATGCACAGGGCGGGTACGTCGATGATTGCGCATTGTAGGTCACGGTGGGTGCACCCACTAAGATGTGTTGCCCTGTGTTCAATTCCTATGTCCGCATGATGATGGACTGTAGATGTGGGCAGACTACACATTGGTCGATGTGCTGTCTATATGCATGTGCCTTCACACCAGGCACAGCTGACCCTGCACATGTGACCCCTGCTGGACTCGCTGCTGGGTCTGTGGAGCTGATGCACCTTCTGCGCGTGGGGCGGGCAGCTCTCCTCACTTCCCTCATTGCGCATGTCATGACTTTGCCGCAGGTGACATGGATCATGGAGGGCCCACATGTACGCGTGGGTAGGCTACACATGATTGTACACTGGTCGCCACCCCCAGTCAGTGTTTCGAATGGGAAGGTTGTCGTGCTGGTGGTATGTTCGATGTGGCGGATGGGCGGGCCTAGGTGCGGGCTTACATTCCAGACATGGGGGTAGTTGGATTGGCGACTAGTTGCAGTACACACGGGACACGTCTCTTCCTTTCCACATCTGGGTCATCCCTTGTACTAACTGACAGTGATACAGTCATCTTCGCCCCAGCCCTCATGTCCTCCCCTCGCTCCCCCAATATGCATGCTCACCTGCGAGGCTAGCGCTTGCACAGGCAGCCCCAAGCTCGCACCAGAGAGGGCAAGGAGTGTATGTGTGGGTCCAGTTGCACGAGTGGGCTGTCTCAGGGTATGATGTGTCGCGGGACGCCGTCCACCTGCGTGGTGCCCCAAATGGAGACCCGGCCTGCATGGACTATCCATCACAGTCTTCGCCTTCCGGATCCGCCACCTGCGACACCCAGTGGCTGTGGCTGCCCTTGCGGCCAGGCCACGTCCGTCTGTGGCTGATGGCCCACACATTCACTCTTTGGCCTCTCTGGGGAGGGCTCGGGGGTGGTGGCGCACGCGCTTGCACTTAGTCGCAATGGCATGTGGCGTGGTTGGTATGATGGGCAATGGATGGGATGGTGCGAGCCACCTCCCGTGACGTCAGTGCTGCTCGTGCTGTGGTGCGTCCCCCCTACACTTCCATCTGACTTGTGCCATGCTAGACGTTGAGGTCCTATTGCCTGCGTGATATGACCAGGAGGAGCGCGAGGAGACCTCTCACACACCATGCTCCACTGCCATCCCGTGCCCTGTATCGCCTGTGCGGATTGACTATGTTGGGGTTACACCTGGTCGACTGGGGCTGTGTGTGCCTTGTCAGGGGCATGGCGGGCGCACAACAGGATCCAGCTTGTCCACAGAGGGTGGGCTGAGGTGCGCCTGGTACCGCTTTGTACGTGTGCCCGGCTGCTATGCACACACGTGTTCACTCCCCCCGACAGGTGTCCTCTCACAATGCCCAGGGAAGCGGTGGTGTACTGTTCATGACCCCTCCCAACACGGCGTGCTCCAACTTGGCATGTGCGCATCTACCCGTCGCACCCACCCACCTGAGCACTGCGTCCATACGACTTCACACGACACATGTGTGTCTTCCACAGTTGTGCTACTCATTTGCGTTGACATCCAATACCAGTGGACTACATGGTCATGTCACGACTGCCGTGTACTTCACATACTCTCATCCTCTCTCATTCGTACTTGTGAAATGAGTCAGCGGAGACAGTTTTGGTTTCAAACATTATATTGAGTCTTCTGTCCTCTGTGATGCAGTATAGTGGACACTACTGGCAGCGGAATACATGTTGAGGATATACTGAGCATGATTGCAAATGGGATAGGGTGTGGGGTTACATGTGATTGGCTGTTGCATGTGGGATGTGGGCTTCAGAGTGACATCTGCTTGGCCAAGGCTGTGCTAATGTACATTTACGTATAGCTGCGGAGCTGCGGACTTTGACACAGACGGTATACATGTAGCCTACCAGACCGCTTGGCATCATGGGCACAGTCCATCTCAGTTCCATGTGACAGGTTTGCTGCGGTTGTTCCTCATGCACGCGTGCATGTGAGATGACATCAGGGCATGTGCTTGCGTGCATGCAGCGGCGTGCCACTTGTTGTTGCACTGTGGTGGTTACTGGACATGTCACAGTCACTGGGGTCGTGTTGTTGTTGTATGCACTTGTCGTCCATGCAAAGGTCCTGGTATGGGATTCCCGGGCGGGGGTGGGAGGGGTGCAGCACCCACAGACTCCAGGCGACCTATTCATGTCCACTGAGCGGTGTGTGTGTCCATGTGCGCTGGATCCATGTCGTGTCCTGGTTGTTCGTGCAGTTCCGTCCATGTGGGTGCGATACACAGAGCCCATGCCACTGCCTCCCACGATGCATGCGGTGTTCCTGGATGTGATGGGGAACAGTGTGCATGTCCCGGTCATATCCGATGTCATGGCGATGTCGTTGATGGTGTGGTGACAGTTGCCGGTCGTTTGGTATGGCTGTTGTGGTGGTGACTGGCCAGTCCGTGCGGAAGCTAAGCATGGGTGCGGGGTTGGACATCATAGGTCACTCGGGAACCTGCGTTGTGGTCCGACGTATTTACAGGTTGTCAGGTATGCGATGCCGTCCAGCAGGGCTTCCATGTCATTGGTGGTGTACATGTTTGCCAGCCAATGAAGCGGATGGTGGCTGTCAAGGTGTTGTTCGTAGGTTGTCCCTTGGAGGACCATGATGGGGCATGCTGGGTGACATTCGATGTAGCTGTTATCGATGATCCGTCGTGTGGAGGCACAGTGGTCCCATTTCAGTGCGGGTGCGATGTTGGCCACATACGCCATGCCCCCATAGGCAGAGCAGGCCCTGTCGTGTGCGTCCAGAGGGAGGAGTAGTGGTAGCAGGTCCGCCTTCAGACATGCCGGGTTGGAGAGGCATATCTCGACGGGATGCTGGTAGGGACACCTCCGACAGTAGAAGACGGGCATGACGCAGCTGAACAATGTGATGCGGTAAGTCAGTCGGTAACTTACGTTCAGCAGGGACAGGAGATCGCATCCCAATGTATGGCACAGGTTGGTTTTGTACAGCTTGAGCTGTTCGGGCGTAGTTGGGTAGGTGTGTTGCGGTTGCCATTTCGCAGCGGTTCGTTGAGGTGGCGTGCTCCGGCTGTGTGTGCAGTCTGCAATGTGCACGCTCCGGGGTTGCTGTGAGCTCTGTGTAGTCGTAGGGAGACAGGACTTGTGTTCTGTTGGCTTGTTTGGAGGACACGGGCCCTCTTCCCACATGCTTCTCAGACAGTTCAAGGTCAGTGCTGTGTGACTCCTTCCAATTAACTTGCATGTGGCCGACATGGGGGAGTGTTCTTCTTTCTTCCCCGTCCGTTGTGTGCTTCTGTGATATGCGCTATCTGCCGTGTGGTCGGTCTCCTCGGCATGCCTGTGTTGGTCTATTCTTGGACAATGGCTGTATTCACCGGCTTCTGTCGTAGGGCTGTGGTTTCGGAGTTGGAATGGAAGGTCATTCAGTGCTGTCTGCTCTCCCTTGTGTGGGCGGCAGGCTGCCTTTCCGCTCTGCGTTGGGCCTTGTGTGTGGATGTTATTCTTGGGCCACCTGTTGTCGGTCCCCGGGCTCTTTGGTGTTCCGTTTTATATGTCTTGTTCATATGTGCAGGGTGGTATGGGTGTTTCTGTGTGGTACTGGCGTTCCTCTTCCCGAAGGGGCCCTGCTTCTCCTAGTTGGTGTTGCCGCCGCTGTGTGCTACGCCATGTTTGTTACACTGGGGTGTGTCCTGCTGTTGCGTGTCTTCACTGACATGTGTGCGTCGGTTGTGTGGCGTTGGGTGTTGTCCGTGAATTGGGCGTTGGGGACATGTCTGTGGCCGGCCTGTCACGTGTCATGTGCGTTCGGGGTGGGGCTGATGTGTGTGCTGCTTGGTTGTTTCCCTGTGTCTGTGTGCGACGCATGCATGGCACTGCGGTTGGCCTCTGCGTTGTGCGCATG